>OX461808.1:52288631-52888631 GCA_949802685.1 Dicyrtomina minuta
GGATCATTTTGATTCTTCACTCACGATATTATAACCCGGCCGCCTTGATTTAAATACCCATATGCTAGCCCAGCCTGTTTGAAAATCCATTTTGGTGTGGGAAACTGCCTTCTTGCCCACCCCCTGGATCCGGACCTGTTTATGTGTGTGTAGAGTGTAGAGTCTCATCTCTTGTAATTATATTGTCTTGGAACTAAGTGGGAAGGAAACGAAAACCGAGCCCGTGTAGAGCTATCGTCAACCCACAGCTCAGCAAGAGGGAAAGAAAGTCAACTCTGAGCGCTCTTGTACAGGGACTAAACTGTGATTTACTTCCTATTTTGAAATGTACGAGGGAGAGGAGACGAGGGGGAGGGGAGAGTGAAAGTAAACGGAAAGGTGGATGTGAATATAGCACAGATAATGGAATGGAACTCGAAAGAGGCGGTTACATTAAAAATACATATCTGTTTTCCACGGTATAGAACTCTCGCAGCGTTTTTATTATAGAGAATTGAAATATACCTATCTACCTGCCTTTGCCTTTATATGCATATACCAGGCCACGTTTGAACTAGATACGAAATACCACACCAAAGTCCAAAGTATGTACACTTCCCACACACATAATTATCTGTACAGTCTACAGAAATGTAATGAATCTCCTTTCTTTCTCCCCCACCAACCACCACAGATCATCCATAAAGTAGGGCATGTGTACATACTTGTGGGCTTAGTATTATAGTTTTTATAGTGTGTTGACATATGTGAACTAATTGCAAAATATAGTACCTGCCTGTCTATATGCTATGAATGAAATATAGCTAGGAGCAGAGCGAGACAGACACACGCTGACAGGATTAAAATTTAAGTCGCATTACCATTTACCATAGTTGGATACCATATAAGCATTCATGGTCAGGGCCGCAGCGCCATAGCAGAACTATATGTATATGCTGAGTGTGCTAATGTATGTGAAGGCCTGTAGGCTGTAGATGTAATTATGATTCCAAAGGTAGCCATGACAACAAGCAAGGAGGGGAAATTCGGCCGAGTATTTTAATCCATTTTATTTAAATCAGTGTGGGTGGTGTTGTGTAGAAATTTTATGTAAATACTAATTTATACTGAGATATTCTCTTTCACTATGTATTAACAAATGTACGTATAGCTACAGTTCGCAGGGGCCATTGTGATGTGTGCGAAAATAGATAGAGAGGATTTATATGATAGGAACTGCACTCATACTAATTGTGAGGAAGAAAGGAAAGGTGATATTGCTTGGAGTTTAGAGACTCATCATGTTTGCATAGTAAATTCTGCTTACCTACGTAGGTATTTACTTATTTGTGTTAGAAAGTTTGAAAGTTAAATTTGGTTTTATATCATCGCTCTGGTTGATGAAGGAGGAGGGAGACAGACGTGGACAAACTACGTAGTTTGTTGCGTAGATATCTCTACGCTATTTAAATGTATGATGGGAAATTTTCTTTGTATAATAAAGCATTATAAATTTTACTTGTATTTTTTATGCCATTGAAATATTCAAATATTTTACACTTTGGTTTAGACTATAGAGACTAAGTAAGATATTTGTCACCTTCTGAAACATATGCACTAAATTTTTGTGAAAGATTTTGTGAGAGCTGCATGTGAGTGAGTGTCTGATTTTCCTATCTAATTGTAAGTTTTATATTAGTACATTGCCTTTCTCCGTTTTTTAAAAATGTTTTTCGGGATAAGTCACTCGCATAATAATAATACAATTACGTGTAAGTACATATGCATTTTTTTGATTAAAATATGAATAAAGTTTATCTGTCCGCGACCGTGAATTACAATTTTAGTTAATTACGCTCCAGCTCCAGCTGTCCAACCTTTTAGTAAAAAAGTAAAAATAAACTTTCTACAATGAAATTATTCCAATTTAAATTTTAATACAACATGGTATACACACACATGAAATTACGTGTAAATAATACACAAGTATCTGTAATTCTGTAATGTACCTAATATAATTTACAATACTGGCAGGGAGAGAGGGGGGCCATGGTCATGCCATTGGCTCTTGTGGATTGAATGAGAAAATTGCGTGGTATAGGTCAGGATTGACGCTTGGGAAATTCTGTGGAATTAAATGTAGTAGGTAGGTACTTTATTTTATCAGTACCAGTACCATGACTCATGACCAGAACTTCTGTATAGTACTGTACGTATACTTCACATTCACAACCACAACCACTCTCCGGCCAAACCTGGCTTCCAGACGTCCAGACTTCCAGACTTCCAGCCTCCATCTCAGTCAGTCACATAAAACCTAATGAAAATTGCATTGCTACACAGTATATGACAATGACAGTGAGCTAGTCATGGCAACCTAGAAATTGCAAGGATACATACAAACAGTACAGCAATATGGCAATGGACATGGCCAAACGAAATTGCACATTCATTGCAATAATAATTTTTGTTTCTGATTTTGATTATGATTATATAGTAAAACTATTACTTATCGGGATCAGGGTGAGAGTTACAGATTCCTATCAAATTACTGCTATACTTTGGTAGACAAAAAAAATTAAAACTATATAGATTTTTAAGTGCATGTCTCGATTTTGATTTAAAAAATTCAAAAAGCATTAAAATATAAAGATATATTGTATTTAATAGAATTTCATAATTTCAATCTGCTTCCCCTGCCATGTAAATTTAATTGAAAATCAGAGTCAAAATAGAGTGCAGTATAAATAATTTTTGAGATATATGTCTTATATATAGAAAATTAGCCTATATATATAGGCACTTCCTTTTTCCAAGAGCATTTTATCTAAGTATAAAATACGAGAGAGTAGATTTAGAGCAGAACGCAGAGCTAAACTGAGCCCTGCCACTTCCAGTAGCAGAGGCAGAAGAGAAAGTCATTAATTTATTCTTTAGTATAATTTATAGCCCAAGTCACATTGTTTCACAGGGAGGAATAGGAGAGAGTAGACTCCAATGTTAATAGCATTCTATGTATAGCCGCTTCCTAAATGGAATCGAGAGATTCATGTAGAGCATATTACTGTGTCTCACTCACGTCTCATCCAAACTTTTATAAAATACGTCATACTTTCCCCATATTATATTTCCCCCATTAATAGAATAGAGAGAAGGACAGGGATATATATTTTCCTTTGGCTTGACATGACTCAGATTGCATTGTCTTTGGCATCGAAATCAAAATTGGACTGGAAAAGGAGGGAGTAGCACAGAACCATAACCCTACCATCTTTCTTCCGTTTTCTTGAGTTGAGTTGGGTTAGTTTGTTTCGATTTAGATTTCTTCCTTTTTTGGCTGGCTTTTAAGCTTACATGGGAACCTTCCTAACTTGAAACTACAGAATGAAGCGAGACTACCCGGAACGTATACTACCCATATCAGTGACCTCTGCTTGTATAGTCATTCGACTGCAAAATTCGTTTTTCGGCCGCAATCGCGCGCGTAATTTCAAAAATATTGATTTTTTTGAATTTCACCGCGCTCTAGCTCCCACAGTTTTTGTCCAATTTTCATAAAAATTGAAATACAACATCTTTGTATGATTATCTAAAAAGTAATTTCAGGATTTTTGAAAATTCGAAAATTTTTATTTTATTCGAAAAAAATAGTTAAAACTCTGGGCCTCAAAAATACACATTTTTTTAAATTTTTCGAAAAAAATAAAAATTTTCGAATTTTCAAAAATCCTGAAATTACTTTTTAGATAATCATACAAAGATGTTGTATTTCAATTTTTATGAAAATTGGACAAAAACTGTGGGAGCTAGAGCGCGGTGAAATTCGAAAAAATCGATATGTTTGAAATTGCGCGCGCGATTGCGGCCGAAAAACGAATTTTGCAGTCGAACGACTATACAAGCAGTGGTCACTGATATGGGTAGTATACGTTCCGGGTAGTTTCGCTTCATTCTGTAGTTTCAAGTTAGGAAGGTTCCCATGTTAGTGTCTTCGACTATTTCTTCAAAGCCCTTTGCCTTTGGTTACCATCCAAGTTGAGGAGCACACTACAATTCTACAATTGTGATGTATTATATTAGAGGACAGCAAAGGGGAATAAAACCATCAATTTTTGTTTTTAAGCACAGGACTGAAGCTACATATCGTTTGTGAAGAACCAAAATGGCCCATATCCATTTGTAGCTAAAAACAATATCCACTATCTACAAAACTATTGAAACATGTCTTGAAAGTATTTAAATAGAATATTTTGCACTTTTAAAAAACACGTAAATAGAACATTTTACAATTTTTCGAAACATGTAAATAGAACATTTTACACTTTTCAAAACTCTTAATTAAAATTTTACGCATGTTTCTCATTTTTTTTTTATGACATAGTACATTTTGATTGTAGCTTAAATTGGATATGGATCATTTTGGTTGTTTACAGACGATATATTATTATGCTTTGACTCGTAGCTATGGCGCTGGAAGAGACAGGAAAACAAAGGCCAGAGCCATAGAGTTGGAGGTTGACACTCAAAAATGAAAAACGACAAAAATGTAGGAATCATATGAGGCCCAAGTGGGTCCCTTTTATAACAGGTCAAATTGTTACTCTTAAGATTTTTTTTGTATGATTTATAATTTCGAGTTTCATTGTTCGGTTTCGGTTTCGGTCTCCGGGCCGCCTTGGGATTAATGTCAAAGTTGGAACTATGTCGGTTCAGCTCGGGGAGGTTATGATAGCATAATATTGTAGTCGGTTGTGACTGCAGCTTATGAGCTTATTACGTATTTATTGGTTGTTTGTCTGTCTGTTCGTCGTTCGTACAATTATATGAGTGGCACACTGCATCCTCGGTTCGGTTTTGGTTTTAAGTGTAATTTTAAACGCGATGTAATGTATAACCCTATGGTTGATTTGCAATGTTCTTAACAACAAGGCCGCCGTAGGATATACCTCTTGATTCCTTGATTGGGCGTTGAAGCCTTCCAATGTTCCAAGTCGAAGTCGAAATTGTGTGAATTTTATATACTTGAAACGAGTTCCAGTTTCAGGTTTCAAAGTTTTGATGATACTATACTTGACAACTCAAGATTGTTTGAGTTTGACTTTCCCTTAAATGATATTATGATATTCAATATTCGGAGTCGGAGTACCTACCTACTACTATGGATGGGCCTCATGCTAAATTCTATCATCCTCCTTTCCACGTGGGTGGTTCCAGTTTCAGAGTTTCAGAGTTTCAGTGGTAGTGGTAATACATTGGTTTAGTATTCAGTGTCATCGTCTCGTCGTTTCGTTGTCATTGCACACTCTACAGTCTACATCGACACAGCCCTATGTACACTCGCTCTCACTGTGTGGTTTCAAGTATGTAGAAATACATAAGTTAAAAGGCACGGTTCGTTATCCCCAATCCGTTTCCCTTATAGTATAGAGTATATAGTATAGAGAACTGACTGAGTATGTGTGTGCATTATATATTACAATTATAAGATTTTATATTATATCTGCATTTTAAGTTTGGGCGCAGTATATTAATAATAGTAGGGGCAGATATAGATATATCCGTTCAGTAGTAGTAGTAACAACTCTATTTGAACAGTCTATAGTCAACAGGGTGTGAAGTGGTTATTGGATTACAAAGGGCGATGACGATATATGGTAACATTATTATCTGTCACCATCGCCCATATCAAATCGCCGCAACCACAAGTACCTACTGCAACTATATAGACGCCCAGCCCCGGTACCGGTACCGGTTTTCACTGTCTAACAGTAACTCTTGCGGCCACTGTGTATGGCATATTCATCTTAATCTTGACTATCTCCATGTGTAAGACGGATAGCTATAAAAGGGTCTTCATAAATATAATTAGGGGAGCTCAGGTTTTCAAGTATCATTAGAACTGACTGACTCACTCACTCACTGCGACAATGACTTGTGAGAAAGGAAAAGGGGAGAGAGTATACCTACTTACTAGGAAATGTGGAATTATTATAAAATGTCATCAAAGTTTACTCGGATTACTCAGGTGGAAATAATATCTAGAGCTCGCAAGACTCAAGAGGGGAAAATAACAAAGTACTAAATACGCTTAAGATTACTTCTCACAGTGCTATGTCTATGTACCATGCAAAAGTGGAGAAAGTACTAGACTATATAATATATAAGACAATGTTAGTTTTTCCTTGGATGCTTTTAGTCTTAGGATTATAAAGATCTAGATTTAGAAAAAGGTATTGTTTTCAGTTTATTTAATAAAACTATTTTTAGTGCAATTATAGTGGGTTATAACTTACACTTTTAGGTTCGCTGTACAATATGTCTCGCGTTGTTATATTTGTAGTAACTGAGGGAAAGTTTGAAGGGGTCTTACAATTACGATTAGCGTCAAAGATGTGGATGCACTGTATGTATATGAGGAATTTTTTTCAAAACGCATTAAGTCCACACTGTATCCACAGGACCTTTAGCGCGTTTTGCGAACAAACTCTATGATATGTACCTAAGTGAGTTACATCCGTTTTTTTTCTTTTGATAGTTTTGGTGTTTGGTTCCTATCCTATATGGCTCGTTATCGCCTTCGCTATTTATGAGAGTTTTTTTTGTATTCTGTAAAGTATCTTCTAAAAGGGAAAGCTTGTGTTCGTCGTATAGTTGGTAACAGAAACTTTCTAAGGAATTTTCAAATTTTTTGGCTCGTGTTACAGTTTCAGTTTCAAGTTTTCAACGTCGCGTCAGTCTCGCTTTTCTTCCCTTAGACAGATATGGATTACTAAGTATTTTTGACGTTTACGGTTTTTACGGAAAACATATATTTTGGAAGCATGAGGAGATGGGTGAGCGAGCGGTGAACTGCATGGGGTGTAGACTATGGTGCTGGTACTGATACTGGTACTGGATCTGGTAGACTGTCGTATATATGACTAATAATCGTGAGGGAAAAGAGTATTTAATGTCAGATGCCTCAGGATTGAAGCTTTAATGGATTTTATAGTATATAGAGTCTGAGGCTCTTTGGAGCGCGTTTGAGAGTCTCAAGTCTGACTGACATGTGAGTGAGACCCAGAGACAGATGACGATGACATACCAATGAACTACCGTTATTAGAATGTTGCCTGCCGGTGCCGGTGCCGGGACCAGGACCGGTTTTCGTAGACCGTTAGAAGCTATAGACCGTGTTCCAGTCGCGGAGATATGCAGCATATTTTTAAAGTTTTCTTTACTTTTTTTTTCGTCTGGGGTTTGGGGCTCTTTTTTGGGTGTTGGATTTGGAGTTGGCGCGGGGTGTTTTTAGTAGATTCACTAAGATGTTACGAGCAGCTCGGCGGGCTCATCATGAAAAATGTGTGATGTGTATTCTGAAAATGAAACTTAAATCTCAAGTCTTAAGATTTATTGAAGATAGTGTGGCTCGTGGTGGGGGTTTGATAGTAGCATATTTCCGTGTGTAAAATGGTGCAAGCGTATATATATGTATAGGTAATAGGTACATTGTAATTTATATCTTTATTCAAGGTTGAAGGTGTAATACTATATACGTTTAGGTGCTTTGAGAGTTTTAGAATGAAAAATTAGAATTGTGACGAAAATAGTAATGTGTGGAGTATAAAGATTTATTTAGGTGGCGTATATTAACCCAGTAGTATAGACCCTCGCCTATACACACTATTTCTAATGTAAGATAGTTTACCCATGGCTGCTTACTTAGTATGTGAGACCCGGCAACGGCAACTATAGGAACTTTCACGTTGATTTCTTCAGTTTTCTTAATACCAGAAGAAAAAATGAGTTTTGTGTAATTTTAAAGATGATATTTATTTTGTGGTATTACAAAATGTTTGCATCTTTACAAACGTTCGTTGTAGTTACAGCAATTTTACAAAATTCAACTGACTGCCTATACCGTACTTAGAATATTTTGAAGCGATTTCCTTTTTTAAAGTATTTTTTACAGCTCAGAAGATTTTAAAAAAAATTAATTGTAACAGTTTTTAAGTGGACAAAAAAGTTGTATGCACGCATTTTTGCCACAACTATAAAACAAGGTATTTTTGCAATTTCAGTTCTTGCACGCAGTGCATTCTATTTATATTACATTGAACGGAGCAAAATTCTTTAACTAAATCTATAAAATATGGTCACAAAATTTAAATTTTTATGAGTCATAAGGGTAGTTTTCAATCTGGAACATTTTTATCTCCTGCTTTTCTCTCCATAGAATATTATACTCTGATGATGATAACATTTTGAATGTCCATGTATCAAGGAAATTGCCTTTCTCAGGGTATTATTTCACCTCGCGGACGTTATACATATAACGTTGTATATCCCTGTGCGTCTATGACACATTATACGGTGCCTAATATAATATATTATATCGTATATATAATCGTATCGTAATCTTGGGGAAGCCGAAGCCGAGGCCCGCGCGCGGTTGACTATATCTGTAGAATAGATGACAGAAGATGTGGTATTTTCATGGGGTAGGAATTTAAATTTGAATTCTAATTCGAGGAAATACAAGGATAAAGAAAGGGGAATTACCATAATATGGAGGTCAGGGATGTATGTATTGTTAAAGTGACAGTGACAAGTAAGCTAGTAGTTTTCTAAGTGGTTAGTTTCGTGCTAAGGGTCCAAAATCAGAGTCAGCTGAGCTTGGAGGAGGAGGAGGAGATATATATGCTACGTATAGCTATATATTATATGAGATGTTGATCAGGGAGTATACATTACATTATGGTGTGGGGTGTGGTGGGTAGTTTGGGTTTGGGTTCTGGTCTATTGTCTGTCTTATCTTGAAAAGCCGAGCTTTGTATCTTCTTGTGTGTGTCTAGTTTATACTGTACTGTACTGTATATAGTCTTGATCTTGGTCTTTCTCTCTCTCTTTCTTTCGGTCTGTCTTGGGTCTTGCGTCTGGGTACTTGAAAATATAGCGTGGTTGGGTTACAGTTTCTGTACTTGCATTGTAAAGTATTTGATCCCTTTGGAATTCAACATCAGCATCAGAATCCTTTGATGCATGAAGGATTTGAGAGAGAAGAATTTTGTCTTCATGAATAGCTGGGTCCTTGTCGTCCTCATCGTTCTCGTTCTCGTTCTCGTCCTCGTCCTCGTGCCTAGTACTGCGTGAGTACTAGGGAAAGTTTGAAAGTTTTTTTTCTTTTGGAGACATTAAAATTTTTGGAAAGACAATATATCCAAGTATCTGTGTCTGTGGAGAAAGTGGAATTTGAAATTAATAGGCTTCTTTATTCTTTTGTATATATCCGTAAATAAAGAAAAACGGGGTCAATGATGATGGAAAATAATTTGAAAAACCTGATGGGAATGAATAAGGATATCTATATTCACATAGATATGAATTTAATTTTGAAAGTTTGTATATTCTTCCACTTCCATTCAAGAAGACTAGTTTTTGTTCGAAAGCGGCAGTGTACTTTGGCAGTGAGTATGTGAAGAAATACCTACTCGACTTTCGACACACTCAAAATTTGTTACAGTTTTTAAATTAAATGCTTTGAGACAGGTTTGCATGCCTATATGTATTGTTTGTTTTTATTGAAAGTGAGATACACTTTCTTCTACATAAGAAAGTTTTTTCGAAACTGTAGTACGTTTAAATTGCTTTCCTTAAAAGTTGAAAAATTGTATTTTCTAATTTGGGAATTTTTAAATGTTCAAAATTGTACTTTTGCATGTTTTTCAAAAGGTACAAAATTTTGAAATTACGCGATTTTAAAAAGTACAAAACATTACAATCTGTATTTGTTTGTTAAATGGCGTTATAAACTTGTAAATTATTTAAATTAACATTTTGAAAAAAACTAAATACTTTTCAAATGACATTTTTTCAAAACAATCAAAATATTCTAATTTCATCGTTTCAAAAAGTGAAATGTAGAGGAGGGAAAAAATGGGCAAATAAATATTGAAGTTACGGGCTTTTAAAAAGTATCTAATATTTAAATTATTTATTTAAAAAGTTTAGTGGTGTAATTAAATATTTCAAAAAAATTCAAATTCTTTCAATTACATGATTTACAATTTAGAAACACATCATTATTAATAAGTTTTTTCATCCAATACAAACTGCGTTTTAACGATGCAAATTTTAATGCCGAAATGTAAAATTTTCTAACGTTGGGAATTTTTAGAAAACATTCAAAATATTTTGCTTATACATTCTACGAAATTTAAATGTAATGTTATTTAATGTGATACCGAGGCAGTCATGCATATAAAACACAGGCTTACTACACGGCAAAAAGACGACTCCTCTCTCCCTTATGCATATGCCTACTGTAATATCCTTCCGCACAGGAATATTTATGATTATGGATCCTGATCACGGGTTATATTTACGATAATGATCCAAACCTTATCATGTTAGCCTTCTTTAATAGTTGAAATTTGTGCCCTTGTGATTTATTGTAATTGAGCTAAAAATGTGTGTGTTTGTTGTGTCCTCAAAGTAAATGTGTGACTTTTCTTCTAATTTGTGTGTTCTGTGTCTATGTTTATCCTCACAGGAACTGGCAGCACTGGACGAGGCTGAGAATGAGGGTCAGGAACCATTAGACATTTCTTGGCCAAAAAATGATATAAAGAAGCAAATTTCTTATGTTGTACTCTTCCCCATAATGATCCTGCTATGGTTAACTTTACCCGACACGAGGACGCCCCGTGGAAAGAAATTTTTCTACTGGGGCTTCTTAGGCTCAATCCTTTGGATTGCCGTCTTCTCCTATTTTATGGTTTGGTGGGCTGATAGGACAGGAGAAACATTCTCAATTGCTCCAGAAGTAAGTTATATACTTTTTCTCTTAAAAAAAGAGTTTTTCTTTCATCTACTGTAAATAGTTTCATAAATGTTCTACTATATATTACATACTGCATACTGCTTTCTCCAAATGAAAATTACTTTCACCACCCTTAAAAGCGCTCCCTCGTCGTATTTGTATATCATATCATACCGTATATCATCGTGCCATCCACACGTAGGTGGTACATATATAAAAAAGCATCAAGCCTATCATCATCAGTATCATTTTATTATTATTAGAAAAAATACCAATTACAGTTACAGCCCCACATGGCGGAACTGCCACCCTGCCTACCTACCTCACAAAGCTTTGTATTTTTTTTCTTCTTCTAAAAACGCGCTACAAAAAGATCATTTCAATTTCTACCGCCGTGTGCTCAATCCTCAACGTTTAAATTGAGCAAATGAAAAAATGTAAAGGGAGAAAGCTATAGAATAGTAGGGGAAAGGAAAAAGATTTAATTTAATCGAATATTTTATTTTTATTCTTTGTATAACTTTTATTAATATTACTCCTATGCTATTAGGCGATTACTAAAAAAACATGTTGAGGAGGGTGAAGTCAATTTCATCGTCGAATTTATTGACTGGGCTTCTGGTTCGGCAAATTATTTGATCGCTCTGTCTCTATGTCTCTCTGGCTTTAGCCTATCACACCACTAAAATTATGTTGTACATTTGTCAGATTTTTATTTCAATTTAAACCTTTTCAAGTTGCTCTCCATCTCCGTGTATGTACGACAGCGTATTGAATTTGTGAGATTAAATATATATTAGGTTACACGCTGTTACAGGTTACAGCATGTGGAGTAAGTGGACAAACACACACACACAATACAAATGTTTTTTTTGGATAACTAAAAAGAAAAGCAGTAGAAAGCTTCGTTTTTCTTCCCTCCCCCCATCCCACTGATCCACTGTATTATTGTATGTGTATTTTTTTATGTTGGTAAAATTGTTAGAATTTTTGTAGGGAAAGACAAGTGAAAAGTGAGTATCGATCAATAATTTTTTTTTCTCATTTGTATCTATTGAAATACAGATATTTTTTGATTGTGAAACATACGCAGTTTATCATTCTTTATATTATGTCTCGAGTCTCTCTCCTCTGTCAGTCTGTCTATTGTAGATTGAAGAAATATTCCCCATTGACTTTTTACTTGTTGTTCTCATTGTATTGTGTGTGTTGGGTTGTGTTGTGTAGTTTGTATCCTTGCCCTAGTTTCCTCTATATAATGTATTGTTTGAATTTGGAAATATTATATTTTTGGGGCTAACTATACAAATACCATAGTAATATTTGTATTGTTTGTAATTATAGCTATGGCGGGTCATATATCTACTTGGCCTTTCTCATATTCACATTTCTATTGTTAGACGTTATACTTTCCTCCTCCTATTTTGTTAGACGTTATTCGGGCTGACTTTGGGACCGGTTCTAGATGTTGGAGAAACACGGAGGAGAGAGAGAGAGAAAGAGAAAGAAAGCACGTTTAAGGTATTAAGCATTAATGTGCATTGTGTAAGTTGAAGAGAAAGTTCGTGTTTTCGACTTTTCAACTTTTAGATACAAGCAAATAAGTTGGCCGTATTGGTCTTGGTCTTACATAGACTTTTTGGGACCATGGGGAAGAAGTTGCAATTCAGAATGTTTCGAAAGACTTTGAGATTCAGATTTATTTTACTGTGTCAGATGAATTTTTTTTCTTTTATATATACATTTTTTTTCGTCCTTTTTTTTGGCGGCTTCGGTTTTTAGTTAATAGACGAATGTATTTTGTTGTTGGCCCTAATCTAGGTTTGGTATTGGTATTGGTATTGGTCTCCTGGCATTGGGACACTATTACAGTCAGTAGTCAGTATAGCATACTAGTAAACTATAGGACGGTGAACGGTGGTGGTTGGCTTGGTATAGTGGCAGTGGCAGTAGTGGTATGGTCATAGTTGGTTAAGAGTGCATAGAATTGACGGCTCGGCTATTGTAACTAGTAGTATAGTAGTAATCTGATGACTTAAGACATTTCCTGGCGTTGACTTTGGCTTCATTTATTTTTCTTCCACTTGACTGAGGCTTTACCATGGACGAGCTATATACTGATAGAGTTAGGTACATAAAGTTGTTGAGGAAAAATCATTGCCATGTCAATTCAAGCTGTGCAATTTATAGCACCCGAGCAGTCAAAACCCGAATACTGAAGGTCTGAAACAGAGACTCATACGAAAGCATATAGTGCTGTGTAAGAGTAATAATTTATAAGCTTTAACTTCACATGTGACATCCGCTCCTTTCATAATCATAATCAGAGACATATAGGGGAAAGTACGGTGCACGGAATGCGGTATATCAGGAGCAGTAGTAGCAATAGGGATATTTTATGTAGCGGGTACATATTTGTCCAGGTCCGGATCCAGAGGGAAGGCAACATAGGGTAGTTGCCGACCTGAAAATGAATTTTTTAACGTAGGCTAACATAGGGACATTTAAACCAAGATGGTACACTAGTATTAGTGAAGAATCAAAATGATCTATATCCAATTTAGCTAGAAACAAAATTCACTTTCTACAAAAACATTAAAATAGTATGATCCTAAAAACATGTAAATAAAGGATTTTGCACCTTTCAAAAGCAGGCAAATAAAATATTTTACAGTTTTCAAAAAACAAGTAAATAGAACATGTTGCACTTTTAAAAACAAGCAAATAAAAATTTTTGCAGTTTTCAAAAACAGGTGAATAAAATATTTTGCACATTTCAAAAACATGTGAATAGAACATTCTACACTTCCCAAAAAACATGTAAATAAAAATTTTGTGCACTTTTTAAAAAACTCGTAATTAAAATTTTGCGCATCTATCTCAGGTAGGTAGATTATTTGGCATAGTTCATTTTAATTGTGGTTTAAATTGGAAATAGGCCATTTTGAATCTTCCCTCATCAGGATATGTGTTGCCCACCGCAGAAAATATTTCTAGTTCCGCCCCTACCTTCATCCCAAGACTCCCTCCCTTTTTCGCGCTACATATTATTGAGTACATCCTGTAGGAAGTAGGAAGACCCTGGCGCAAGGCCTCAAGCTGCTATCTATGAACTGTCGTGGAAATTGGAAATAATAATAACATTAAAGGAGGAGTATGTATGTGTAGCTATGTATATATAGGTAGCTTCTCCCCTTCTTTCGTCCATGTACGAGCGTACATAGCTATGTCAGGAGAATGATGACGAGGACGATAACGATGACAATAATCTGAGGCTGATATATAATAATAATATATAATGTCGTCAGGGAAATGGGAAATCATTTTCTCTACAAGTCTTTTCACGTCCAAGTCGCCCATACTCGCTCAAGGCGCTACATATAATATATTATGACAGCCTATGTACACTAAACAAAGACGAGGACGGAGTACGGCACACGAGAGCTATAGAACCGGAACCAGAGAGGCCAGAACCCATAACCGACGAGACGGGACTTGGGAAAGTATATAAGTGTATATGAGCACAATGCATATTATATCCTACACGTTTACTACTTTTTATATAGGTATAAAGGATGAAGGTAGAGCCATTGTACATGTGAGTAACTGGCACAAGACATGACATGTCTTGAGGCGGAAAATCGGTATCGGTATCGGTTTCGGTGTCGGACATTGGACGCGGGAGCAAAGGAACAAGTCTATAGCAGCTCATAGCACTTTCTCCGTCTCAATTCCTTTTTCCGTCCTTTTTTTATTTGAGAAATTTTGGATTGGAGCCCAAAAATAAGAGGAGCTTGGCAAATATAAATGCATATAGACATGGGAATTCCTGTAGAATGTAGAATCCCATTATGTTACATGGAATATGGGAGTGCGACACACTGTGTGGTCATCGAGAATCAACCGACTTTCACTTTCCCATTCCCATCCACCGCCTCTTTCATTTTTGTGTATTAGGCGTCTTCTTCTTCACCGTTTTCTCCTTCGTATTATTATTATGAAAAAATCTAAAATCCAAAAGTAAATACTGGAGTGAAACAAACGACCCAGTTTATAACTTACAGTGTGTGATTCCGTGAACGTAGTGTTAATTGATCTAGAAGAAAATGAAAGAAAAAGAAAGAAAGAAGTACAGTAGTCTGGATGTCTCAATATAGTAGAGCTTTAGCTTCTCCGCATTTGATTCTATTAGCTCTATTTGTTTTCTGATACTTTTTCTCAGAACACTACTATGGGAATCATTCGACATTATCCGAATCAGAGAACGAGAACCAGAGCTCAAGAAGAGATGCTTTCCTTCCCCTTTAACCTTTCCTTTTATTTATTTTTAGGTATTTCTTCTAAGAAATAAATTAAAGGGATTCGAATTAGATTACATTGTTTGTATTTATTTTGCTTTCCCTACTTATATACCAGATTGAATTGACTTTTTTTAGACTGTCGTCACTATACTATATACTGTATTTTATGATTATTTCATGGGATCATGTCACCCAAAATAAATAGAAATAGAAATAAAGGACGGAACCATAATATAACCATAGATACACAACAAAGTCATAGAGGAGAAAGCGTAAAAAGGGAAACGGAGGCTTGCACTTTTATGTATAGGGATGGGCCGAGGATCCGGATAAACAGACAGAGAGAAAGGGGGAGAAAGTAATGTATTGTGAAGAGTAAAGAGTGCGGAGATGTGACCCATATGAATTCAACTTTTTGGCAATCAAAAAGTTTACCATCTACAATGCTATGCTGCTGACTTTGCAATTGGGCAGGCACGGCCTACCGTGTGTGTCCCCCTCTTATTTCTTCTTTGTCGTAGCTTTTGTTTTCCCCTTTTCTCTTGATCTCTCGCCGTATCCTCACCTCATCATGTATCTCATCTCTGTTCTCTTTGTCTCTCCAGAAATTTTGTTGAGTCGTCTCGTGAGGAGTCGCGTCCTCGTCAGTGTTTCAGCAAATTCAGAATTCGAATTCAGACTCACATGTTTGTAATTCTAAGTCGTGCAGACAGACCAACACAGTCACACACTCACACAAACACAGAAGCCAACATACTTGTGATGAAATGAACTATGCAAACTTTTCCTCTCTTTCTTTCTCTCTCTCTCTCTCGCCCTAGTTTAACGAAAAACTGACTCCAAAGTCGAAACCAAACTGATACTCATGGCTATCAGTCGGAGTCAGTCGCTGGAGTATAAGTGTACAGATGTGGAACGATAACAGAATTTTCTAGACAGTTGCTCTTTCCACTTGACCTTCACTCTCTCACTTCCCCTATCCTTCCGTCCCAAGTCATATCCCACAAGTGAAAGGGAGGAAGGCGAGAATTATGAAAGTGGAAGAGTGAAAGCAGGGCAGAGCCAGTACCAGAGCCAGAGCCAGACTTTACAAAACTTCCAAAGCGCGACCCCCACACTTCACATTCTAACACTGTGCAGGAATAAAAGTCAAAGTATAGACCAGGACCAGACCATAGCCAGGATCAGAAGTCGAAAAAGTGGAAAGTAGAAAGTAGAACTAGATCAGAATCTAGAAAGAGAGAGAGAGAGAGAGAAAAGAAGAAAAAATTACCAACTCCGCTCCTTTTCTTTTTCTATATTACAACCTTCGGGGCTTCTGGCGTGGCCCATTTCCACATTCAATATATACATGGTAAATTATTTGAATTAACTTGACGGAGAAGTGTAGATAGCGGAGCGGATCCTTGGCTTCTTCTTTTTCTTCGTCTTCTTCTACGAAGCTCATTCACACAAAAGTCAGCCATAATGCAATGGTAAAGAAAGTTAAAGTAGGTAGATTATTTCACTAGGATAGACGCCACAGCAGGAGCAGAGAGAAAGTCCTTTTTATTCTTACATATATGGGATGTATAGCCTGTGGCAAAATATGAGTCTGCATAGAAAATGAATGAGGCATTAAGAAGCGTGAAGAATGGAGTAAGGAGTCCATTATATTTTGGCATGACTATGATTATATTAATCAAATGAAACATATGGGACGCGGGATGTCGAATTAGAAGTCGGAGTCGAAGTCGACGTGCAGTGGCATGGACGAATAGACAACGTACAAAAGCCTTGTTTCCTATTTTTGTATAGGCTATATTTAGACGGTGGTATGGTGTGCTACGGCAGTAGCAAGGTGGTAGTGAAGGAAAATGAAATATAAGGAGTGGTTTTGGTTTCGAAATGAAGGTAGAACGAGAGTTAAATGAGTAGGATATTCTCTCCACTCTTCATTTTTTCCCTCGCTTTCCTTCCCCATCCCTGCTGTACAGCGTTACGGAGGCAGATGAGAAAGTCTCCCAATTGCAATTACCGCTAAGGGAAACATGGAAAATGAGAGAAAGTGAAAGCGAAGATGTGGATGGATCCTTCGTTTGCCTCCTTTTTCTGGCTTCTTCTGATATTTTCACTTTCACCCGAAGCCACATCTAGATCTGGATCTGGCTCTGGATTTATATAGAGTTAGAGTTAGTCCCAGACCCAGAATCCAGAACTATATAGCCAAGAAAAAAAATTAAAAGGAAAATACAAGGAAAAATGTAGTAAATGAGGTCAAATATTTTTTACTTTTTTTTCTGTACCCGGACGACGGGATGAAATCCACAAGCCACTTGACCCTAATTTATTTCTTGAAGCGAAATCATGAGAGCACGAGCGAGAGAAAAAGCTAAAATAGGAAGAGAGGACAGGGGAGAAAGAAGTAAAAAGCGAAGGAGAAATTATAGTTGTGCAACTATGAAGAAAAGTATAGGTAAAAAGGGAGAAAATTGCCATTCTTTTTTTTTGTGTGAAAACTTTCTCCTCCTTTCTCCTCCGCCTCTTCCTCGCTCCTCAAGACTTGATACTCACGACATGAGACTTAAGACTCGAGATTACGATTACACGTCAAGGTATATTAGTAACATGGGTAGGTAGGTACCTTGGTATTGGTAGGTAGGTATGTCGCACACGGAACGGTGTGAGGAGGTGCAGATATGGATATGGTATGAAGTGAGTGTAAGAGGTATTTAGTATTTAGACAAAAGCGCGAGCAAGGAACAGATCCATAGACAGTGTCACTGTCATTCTATATAAGCATCTGTATTTCTATATGAAACTATGTAATTATACAGGGCATTTTTTATGGTGCCTTGTACTTTAGTGGGCATACTACTCATTCCTTGATCGTCTATATGAATCTCCTTATAGTCTTTCAGCCCTTAGTGCAGTTAACGCCTAAGTCTTAGCCCTCGCTGCTTCTTGGTCTCTGGTAATGCGGAGACATTTCTAAGCTGGGCGTAGGAATTTAGAGAGTTTTTCCTCTTTGTGTCTTGGGACCTAACTCTCACAGAGTTGATGGGTGGGTGTCGACGTCAATATCGACAACGACATCCACTGCCGGTACTGGTTCTTTCTAGTGATGAGAAATGCTATGGAGAGGTATTAAGCTAACATGTAAGAGCTGGAGAACCCGCATGTGTGTGTGTGTGCTTACATAGGGCGTTCCATATGAGATTGTTTTGGTGAGAATTGCATTTGAGCTCATTTCCTTTTCGTTTGAAGTTTTGTAGAGAAAAGTTAGATTTCATTTTCCCCTGCAAAATGTAATAAGCTGTAAGTTGTAGATATTACCGTTAGCTTAAACACAGATGCGTATACACGTAACTGTAACTTTCTTAGTTCTGAACATTCTTTCAATTAGAAATTCTTATATGATAGGTACATTGTTTTAGTCAGTTCATAGATAGAGTGAAAGTCTAGCTCTCAAACACACGGTACTATGTAATAGAAGGAAAGTTTATATAGTTGAAGAAAGGCCGCTTCCACCTTTTACAGATTTAGCACACAGTTTACTATTTGTGGTATTGTGGTCTTGTCCGATCGAATTCATATATTGCCATTAGTGCTAATTTATATTTTCGTATTGAATTTTTAGGAGAAATAGAAGCTAGAAAGTAGGTTAACTTTCTAAACTACCTAAATATTGATATAGTTTTGTGGTGTAAATAGATTGACAGAGTCTAACCTTCAAACTTCCCTTTAATTTTGTGGAATTTAATATGGCCTTATGAAGAATGATTCTAATTTCTATTGATAGTTTGTATTGATTAGAGGGCGTGCATTATTATTATTTTATTGTATTGAAGGTATATTGGTGTATTATTATGTATGAAGGTAGGTAGGTACGTTCGTTTATTATTAGGTATATATTATAATATGTTGATAAAATAAATTACAGTGGAGAAAGAAAGGCGGGGCTGTCATACACTACTGTCGCTACACTGTCTCCCGTCTTGTCTACTGTATGTAGTAGTGTGGCTATGACAACTTCCACTATTTTAAAAGGTTGAAACACTTACTACCTACCTATATATGAACACAGGTAGGGGCCTATTCTCGAGTTTATAAGAGATAGGTGGGTAGGTAGGTAGGTACGTCAGTGCTTCTACTTCTTTGTTCTTGGCTCATGGTCTGCCATAGTTACGGAGTTAGAATTAGTGAAAGCGCTATGTAATTAGCTCAGACATGTAGACGTTGTCATCCTAAGACTTGGTGAGACATTGACTGCTTGGGGAAGAGAGTACAAGGGAAGGGGGGAATGAAAAGCTTAAAATAGAACTTATAATCATTTCTTCAAGCATCTTCTTTTTTTGACTTGACATTATGGCTTACAGTGTGCGGTCTGTGAAAGTGCGGGGCAAAACCGTGCCTACCTACTTTCTTACCAACCTCCACTATACCTTCATCTTGGTTTTATTTACCTTTGTAAAAGTGTAATAGTATAAAAGTAAACAGGCCTTGAGTGGAGAGTGAATTCAGAGAATTTGTATTACGTATTCCAATACATGTAAAACACATTACTGGTACCAGGGCCGGATAATGCGACCAGCGCAGGCAGCCCCCGCTGCTTGAATTTTCAAAAAACATGTACATGGAACATTATGCACTTTTTTAAAACATGCAAATGGAACATTGGGCACTTTTTTAATACATGCAAATTAGAGGTTTTTTAAATTTCAAAAACATGTAAATAAAACATTTTCCGCTTTTCTCAAAACATGTAAATAGAACATTTTGTACTTTTCTGAATCAAGTAAAAAAAAGCATTTTGCACTTTTCTAAAACATGTAAATACAAAATTTTGCTTTACTCAAGAAAACCATCAATAAGATCAACATGGTGGTTTTTGTATGAAAACAAATTTCTGCCTAAAACAATTTTCTTCGTCCGGCCCTGACTGGTACTGGAACTGGTCCTGCCACTTTTTCACTACAACTACAACTAAAATGTTGAGCTAAAAGTTATTGGAGTGTTGAGTGGCCATCTGACTGGCTTATGCACTATAGGACATTGGATTGGGTGGATAGATGGATGGATGGTAGGAGAGATGAAAATGCCTCTGGAAAAAATCAAGTTAATTTATTAACTCGACCATGTATCGTATCTTGTATCTAGTCCAAGTCCAGGGCCAACAAATTCCACATAGACACCAACATCAAGATCACCCATCACCATCGACATTCGACATAGACGTTATAGACATCGAGCCTCAATACAGCCGTGGCATATAGCCTAGCATATAGCAGTAGTGGTTTCTTTCCCACTCGTTTGATTTTTTTTTCCTGTTCCGTTCCATTTCGTTTCACTTCATTTGAGTCGGTTTTCGGTTCGTTTGTGCCCTTTTGTATTTGTAAAGGTGTGCATTAGATATATAATATATATACAGACATTACAGTCTGCACAATTCCCTACATACGACATACATGCGAATGGCGAAGAGATGTTCAAAGTTCCGACCCAAATATTTTTTTTACCAGTTCTTAGTAGCAGTAGTAGTTTTTGTTTTCAATTCCCTCCAGCTTCTGTGTATGTAAGTATGTGGAGTCAAAGTGGGGGGGGGGGGGTAGTAGTCATTTTCGAATTTACTTTTTACCTGAATGGATCCAGGATTAAAACTGTATCGTCTAGGAATTTGAACCTCGGACCACGGACTTCTGACCGGACGGCATAGGCTGGCTGAAAAGTCTCTCTGGAATCTAGAAAGAGAAAGCTAGCCAATAACATTTAGCATTTATGATGCTTTCAAAAGCTGTTTCAAAAAATGTTGATATGTCTTTGAGAGTCTGCTGTATCTATTGGCATTGGCATACTTTTGGATGTCTATTTTAGACAGGGTAGGAGTGCCATCGGCTCCGTTCTATTGATCTACCACTACCTATCAGTCGGCTCAGAGTCAGAGTCATAGCAGTGTAAATGCATTATCAAGTTAATCCCTTTTGCTTGTTTGTAGTTTGTACCTTCCCCACAGTATATTACATTAGCACATGAGAGCATAATTTGTGTACGTAGCACAAGAATACATCTATCTCACCAGTATAGAAGGTACCTTACGTCAATAATAGTATATATAATTGTGTATACGCGGGATCAATTGGAATATTGGAACATTATTGGTTTAAAATTACTATTCTGCTATTATGGGTCTAGCCACACACTGCACTGTATTACTTGTGTGCATTTTGAATATACCACATGACTATATATTTGTAGTTGTGTAGAGTGTAGAGTTTCTAGGTAGGTACTTCAAAAGTGTCTTTCTGTTTGTCGGCGCGGTGCATGGTTCGTTATCGTTATCGTCATATCCTTGTTCGTCGTTAGTTTTGTGAGGAGGACTAAACACAAAGAGTGAGTAGAAGAGTTGAAGTATACATCATGTTATTTTTGGTGGCGGTATGGCTACATAAGCCAAAGCCAAAGCCATCGCCAAAAAAAGCCATATGCTTCATTTCCCTATTCTTATTACGTGTCTGGCTGACGATGAGTATAAAATGTAAGAATGAGTTTGCCTTGAAATTTGAAATAGTAATAACATGGTGACTATACATACTCAAACTCAAAGCAGTTTTTTTTATGTGTGTAGAATGTATAAGCATATTCACGGGTAGTGCACATGCCTATATACATATATAAATGAGCTCGACTTGGATGTCGCAATGGTTATGGTAATAGTTTGACAGTGGCGAGTGCTTTGACACACTTACAGCTGATAAATGGAGCACTTTATACTGTCAGCCCAAGTGTGCTATATGGTCTCCTATAATATTATTGGCCTCAAGAAAAAAAAATAGAGCTGACGTCTCACAAAATTTTGTTTTATACCTCATAGTTCATTTAAATGTCATCGTATTCATCGTCCGCCGTCACTCTAAAGGGAAGTGAGAAGGGAAAGTAGGAGAAAGTGCAGGAAGTGAGACTGTAAGGGAAAGGTTTTCAAGAGTATAGAATAGAGAGTATGTACCTAACATATAGTGGTTGGTTGACTTTGGCTTTCCTATCGGTATTTCAGTATTTCTACTATATACATTGAATGCAGTCGAGGACAAAAGTCGAGAATTGACTCGATATATCTATAGTATACTGCTCCCAAGTCTCTTGGAATTGGAAAATCGGAAATGAAAATATTATTATGAGAGTATATATTTGACCTGGCCATACGACTACTGTGTTCTGTGTTGAATGGCCAGTAGTGTGAAGGGGAAGCTCTGCACTCTGCGAAGGTACTTTGTTCAAGTCGGAAATAGAATTGGAATAATCATTCCATAATTTACGTTTATTTAGTACGGCCATATAGGACTGCCCACGGATATCGTGGTCTTTGTTATATTTTATTATTTGTCTGGGAACTGGGAGCAGACAATACAAAAGGGAAGTGAAAAGGCAGTGGAGTAGCAGGGGCAGAGGCAGTAAATTATAAAATTCAAAATTCAAAGTCGTTAAATTATTGAGATATATATGACTCTTGAAAATTATTTATTAGGATTTATTCAAACTGCTTATTTGTTCTTATTAAAGGCAGTACATAAATAAAAGCTGTAATTATTAATGTAGGCAATTCTCATGTGTCTATGCAATGGTAAAAGATGAAGAGTGATTTAGTGAAAGTCTATATAGTGACTTTCCTTGACAGCTGTATGTACCTTATACCTTTTACGGGAGATTCCAGTCAGGGTCAATACGGCCAGTTTAGGACTTATTTTCAGTTCAATTTTCAACATAATGGTCCTGTACACATATTGTATTTGGAGTTGCTCATTACTTACATGACTGGGAGTATGTCTCATTTTACAAAAAAGCTGGAAAGTGACAGAAAGTAGCTCAGTGAATGGTCCTTAGGTACAAATCCTCTAGGATTTATTAGGTGTTTTTTTCCTCAACCGTTTGATATCCTATCCCATAGTCCGTAGTGAGCTAAGTATGTAAGTAGGTAGGTACTTTTGGTTTGAAATTGTACTTTCTCCTTCCCTTACTATTATCATGAACTTTATTATTATCTCGAAAAAGGGGAGGGGGGAGAAAGCTAAATCTATCAATAAGCTCCGTTCTATGTCACCTCAAGCCTCAAGAAGACGCAAAAATCAAGATTACAGAATGGTGTTGACATAATATGTCAAACTTTAGTAAACCAAGGAAAAGTAAAAACGAGAGAAAACTGAGAAGATCGAAGAGACTTTTATTTCTAAGGTTGTAGAGAAGACATGATGACACACTATATTGTCTTATCTTTATCTTTTACTCTATCACAGTGTTGTTTACAGCCCGGTATTTTTTGTTTGTTTAGTTTTTATATTTATTTTCTCTATAAATATTGGTGCTTCTACGTCTATAGGTAAGATGATCGCGCTGGAAGTAAAACTTGTATTTTTCTTCTTTTTTTAAGTAGAATTTTAAGCTTGGATTTATTTTGAGTCTGAGTCTGAGTCAGTCAGGAGCTCCTGATACTCTGAGTGAGTGAGTGATTGAGTCGACCATACGGAGCTTACGTGTGTTTTCTCTCTCTTTCTCTCTCTTCCCAATGGGCTTTGGTATGTTTGTGTATATCTGTTTGTATTTTCTCCAGAAATTACATACAAGACACAGAAATTGAAACAGATAGATTTTATGATGCTTTCTCTACTTTCACATTGAGCTTTTACTTACTCTACGTTTACTGTTTACACTAACTTTTTTTCCTTCTTGGATCTGGACTACGAGGAGATCTGTGAGGAGCAATAATAGTGTGTGTATTTGTACAGATACATAAGGTACATAAATCCTTCTCAAATCTTGTAGTCTTTCGTCAGTGTCAGCCAGCGTCATCCTCGTCATCATCACATTTTTTCGTCTTACTTTCATGTGTAGGTAGGTACTTTATATTCCACTTCTTCTTCTTCTTCTACGTAAATCGAAGTCGAAGAAAACACACTGGGATTTGTTTAGACATTCTTTCATCTCCTTTTGTATACACTGTTACTATTAACCTTTCTCTCACATTTAGCCTCGCTACAGCGGATAAAGGATTTTTTTCTGGGGGGGGGGGCTAATGACCGCTTGGGGGGGCTAACAATATTAAGCCGCCATATTGAAAATGGCCGCTTGTATCCCTGCAATGTTAAAAAATCTCCTTCTGGGGGGGGGCTAAAGCCCCCCAGCCCCCCTCTCTCAGGATCCGCGGTTGCCTCGCTATATCTTATTCTCACGTCTTGTTGTATTTCCATAGCAAGGTCATATTCTTTGAATTTTATCGTTCCCTTCAGTACTGGAACTATTTTCCGTCTGCCTGCCGCTAATGCTTAATGGAGAAAGTTCTAGGCAATCCTGTGTGTGTATATAGGGGAAAGTAAAGTGAAGAAAAGTAAACAGAAGCATAGCTTGGGAGTGTTTTTAATATGTATTGACGTTATTACAGGGTGTATTATTTGTGTGATCAAACCGAAAAGGAAATTGTTAGTTGTTAGAATTTCATTAGCATTTTCCAGGAAAGAAATAGGTAGGTCCCTAATATACACATGAGTAGGCGGAAGAGTTTAATAAAAAAATAAATTGCGTGCGCTGTGTTTATTGTAGTGATACATTTACTTTTTCTACACAATTAATATATTCTACTAAATAAAACCGAAATTTAAAATTGGACGGTTTGGAATGTTTACTTTGACTATATATATGAGCCCTACGGGGAAGAGAAAGCGCGAGAAATTGGAAAGTGTTTTGTATCATTATTTTCGTGTATTTTTTGTTCTCGTCATTGTTCTTTTTCTTCTTCTTCTTCGTTTTTTTTTCATTTTATTTTCGTGAGTAGGCGAATGAGATTACCATTGCCAACTTTTTTTCGAGAATGAGGAAAAATTACTTAGGTATGTATATGGAGGACGCAGGACTTGGAATTGTAAATATTCGAATTCTCTATTCCCATAATAGGGCATAGGGACGGAACTGACTATGTAAGCGGCGGGCCGGCCCGGCCGCCCGTCCGCCGTCCCGGTCGACGCGCCTTCTTCCCTTAGCCACTATCTGCCTTTCTCCTCTGTATATGTGTAGTAGATAGCATAGTAGGTATTTGAACATGGACACGAGGCGGGGACGACGAGGCCAGGGAAATAAAGTGACATGCAATGCAAACATGATTCATGATTACGTATGTATGACAACTGTACAATGGGCTGTGACTGTATATATAACTATTTAAATTATAGGCATTTTTATGTGTGCTGCCATTTTATTTTTATTTTTTGTAAATAATGCCCACTTTAAAGTTCATATTGTATATAAGGTTTACATAGGTAAGGGTACACCTATTATATAGATAATTTTCTATATGTTTTACGTTTAAATTTTATAATTCAGTTTAGTCAATGCTATATAGCATATATTACGACATACAAGTGCGTTGTATGTTGTACTAGTCATTTTCTGCTTCTATTTTTTGTTTTCTCTTTTCTTTCTTTTTTATAAGTCACCGTTTTATATCCTAGTCATGTTATGTGGCATTCTATTCTGTACATAGGATTTTTTCTTATTTGTACTTTTATTATTGAAGTGTACGTATTTTCCAGGTACCGTAAGTGTTTCAATAGCCACTGGTCTCGCTTATTAAATTTGAGACACTGTCCTTCCGGCTTTTATTAGAGCCTCAGAGCTTATTTAATTTTGCTAAGTTGAGTCACACACAAATCAAAGTATTTCAAAAATGATATTTGTTTTTTGAAGTAATTTAACGGAATTAATAGGTGCTATATAATAATTTAAAGAGTAGTTTCAATTAATTAAAATTTTGAAATAGTCATGTAATTTTTAGCTTGTAAAGAATATCTCCCTGACTCTTATTGAGAAAGAATTTCTTTCCCCCCGGCGCTTATTAGAACCCGGCATCAATTCGAGCATTTGCGGTATGCATTTATTCCCTATATGTTTCCTTTCTTCTCGCTACTTACTTCTTCTTTTTTTTGTTGTTTCATATGGGGAAAGTAAGGAGAAAATTGTTGACGCTGAGGTTGTTCCATGGATCGGAATAGTAATGGTTTTTGCCATATACTATAGGTTCCTAGGTACGTTATATTATTATCGTGTATGGTGGCATATTTCATAATAGTACAGACATGATCTTGGGTGATTGTAGTACAAGTTGTATTTTTTTTACCAAACTACATCTCTTTCAAAAGCTCCAATCCATAATTCATGCGTATGTAGTTGTTGTAGTCGTAGTTGAACCGTTTCGTATCAAGTCTACTGGAAACACAGAGTTTAGTAGAGAGATTTAAGCAGCACAGTGTGTACATGTGTTTAGCCTTGAGGTAAAAGTTGGAGCTGTCATACTATATATCATTTTATACACATATGTTCCTGAAAGTGTACAATTCGTGTGCATACGTGGAAAAAGACAATAATGTACATAGGTATTAGGCTATATGGTAGAAGGTAGGGAGGTACCATACCTTGTTTTCATATTTGTATTGGACAGGAATATCGAAAAACGATAGGGTCTAAATCCTATAAAAAATGTTATGAAATCCGTAATCCTGGGACTTGGGCTCCGCGACGTCGACGTCCACGTCGACTCATTGGGTACATTGTTGTTGTTCGTGGAAGTGGAAATGAAGTTGAAGTTGAGAATCTATATAGTTATATTATGGTGGGAGGAGGTATATAGTATGTTGTTCACGGAATAAAATAAGATCAGCAGATGAAATCAAATCAAGAACGGGTCACCAGTACCAGTACCAGTTCCAAAGCCGGTTTCTTCAGCAGAAGCACAAACATTGGAACGTGTGTACATTTTGTACGGTGCAGTATACATATATGTAATCTACAAGCCCCTTGGGTAGGGTTTGTAGACACTTTGTTTTACAGCAAAGAAAAAAATAGTAATAAAAAGTTATTAATTTTATATTGTGAAGGTCTTTGAGAGTCGTGACGTGAAATCGGAATTGTAAGGAGGAAAGCAGAATCTACTATCTTGATAATTTTGAACTTTTGCATTAAAGAACTGTTTAGCTTTAGAGTGAAGAATGATTTTCAAATTTCTGGGTTCATTCCTACTAAATATTCCTCTTGTTTTTAAAGCATAAATAATCATAGGTCATTTTATAGTTCCAATGTACTACTCCCTGCAGTGTGATAGAATGTGTTATTTTGATTTTTTTGACTTTTTGAAAATATAGCGTTTTTTTTTAACTAAAGCAGCTATTATTTTAAAACGTAAAATCGTTTACGATTACGTTAATTACGAATACGTTAAAAATTCATGAAAATTTTATTATGTACCTACTTACGTCTACATATAGCACATTTTTAAAATACCATGCTCAGGGCCATACGAAGGAATTGCTTTTAGACAGCAATTTTTTTCCATACAAAAACCACTATTTAGATTTTATTATTGATGGTATTTTTTTGGTAAAGTAAAATTTTGTATTTACATATTTTTAGAAAAGTTTAAAATGTTTTTTTACTTGATTCTGAAAAGTGCAAAATATTCTATTTACATGTTTTGAAAAAAGTGGACACTGTTTTATTTACATTTTTTTGAAATGTGCAAAACATTTTTATTTGCATTTTTTTGAAAAGTCAAAATATTATTTTTACATATTTTTTAAAAACTGCAAAATGCTCCATTTACATGGTTTTTGAAAATTCAAGCATCGGGGGCTGCCTGCGCTGGCCACATTATCCGGCCCTGGCCGTGCTTCTAATATTGCTTCTTCAATGACAGTGACGACGAACGATACGACGATGAATTGTTTCACATTTTTAATTAAAATCCTGTCTTCTCAAGTCTGACAACAACACGTAAAAAATCTGACATGTAATGAAATAAATTGTGGAGAAAATGGAAGGAAAATGAAATCACAAATCACGAGAAGTACTTAAGTACAGTTATGAAAAAAAACATTGAGGAATTGCTAGAATTGCTAGACTCAGACACTCAGATGAGGATTACTATAGTAGTAAGGAGTAGTAGCAGTAGTAGTAGTAGTGCTTAGGTTTAGGTAATTTTACCTGTGCTAGTTCTAGTTCTAGGGCAATAGTGTGTTTGTGTGTGGTATGCTATATACTATGGCATCGTAATCGTGCTGCTTGTGATACCAATTGAATTTTATTGATTAGAACACCGATTTTTTTCTCTCCCCGGGAAACGAATTGATATTCTCGTCCGTCTCCGTCGTCCGTCCCACCCATTATATTTGGTATATTTTAGCTTTGGCTTCTGGTTTCTGGGTGAGAAAGGCTTTTTTTTCCCTACTAAATACATGGATGGGGTGGGGAAAGTTTCCTCTTTTTTTATATGAGGATTGATTCGACGTGGAAAAATTGTATGCAGAAAAGCTTAATGTTACGGATTTAATATATCATCTTAGGTTTTTTTTTCTCTGGCTATGGATTGATTTGATATACTATTTAGTACATAGTATGTATCAGTAATAGTAATTTCCAGGTGATGTTGTAGAAAGCATTGTAGACTGAATATATGACACGTTATCGTTATCTCTACATACTTTTATACTTGCTCGCAGTTACTCTTTGGCTTTGCATTCGGTGAAAAGATTTTTTTTTGAAACACATATTGTTACACGGGATTTGAATTTGCACACAAAAAATCATTATTATTTTTAGCCCTACATTTTTTTCCCCTTCGACATTCCCTTTACGTATCACATCCTGCATCAATTCACTATAGTCATAGCATAGTCATTCTGTCAGTGCACAGAAATTAGAAATGCATATACATAGTTACGTGTAGAATTTGAGAATCTGAATTCGAATTGGTATTCACATTCATTCTATATCTAAAAATGCATGGATGAAGAGTTATAAATTTCTTGCATATCTATAGAAATTGGAAATTCTATTTCGATATGTTTCTCATTTCACCTTCAAAAACGTATACACAACTCTCTGCGCAAATGCTAAGTGTCAAAATCCTTGCAAAATCTCCCTCCCTTCCTACGTACCAGAAGCAGAACCAGGCCTACCTAAAATTGATGTGTAAATGCTGAATGGAGCAATGTGTGTGTGTAGATTATACCTATTATTAGATGGTACTATATACATAGAATGATATAGTATATATGCATATGCACTCAACACAAATGTTTCCTTCTAGACATGCACCTATTGCATTGTCATGGGAAAATCAGAATCTCACACACGAAAACACAGGAAAGGGTTTTAGTGAATGGTGAATGATGGCTATGGATAAGGCAAGAATAAGAGGCCTGGAGCGATGATGGTTTGGTTTGGGTTTGAATTTTGAAATCGGTCGGATTCAAAATTATGATTATTATGACAAGCCTTTTGCGAATCGTAAATCACTAGTCCTACATCCCTGTATTTTTTTAAAGCCAACATTATGTATATTCCTTCTGTCGTAATGTTAATTGTAATTTATAATAATAATTTTAAATTGAAATTCAATTCAAAATCAGCAAATCATGAACCACATATTTAGACGTAGCCAGAGGCTGCCTACTAAATAATATTTAAATAGCTATTAATAGTTGCGCCGCACAAGGTCTACCGCACTAAAAGCGTCTGACCTAACTTAAATATCACAACAAAACCTGTATTAACCAATGTCAATTATTATTACGAAACGCAACATATCCAATGTATAGGTAGGTAGTAGTTACGTAGGTAGGTGCATCACATTATCATTAATGACGTGTGGGTAGCTCATCGAATTTTTTCAAGAAGGTTACATAATATTCCGTTTCGAATTTATTTTTGTTGTTAAACAAAATTGCTTATAAGTATATAGTATTGGACCTATTTATTATTATGCAATACATATTATGCCACAGCCAGAGCCAGAGGTTTCAATGGAATGATATAGGCTTCATTGCTTCCATTCGAATTCAGCTCAGTGGGCCAGTTCCAGTTTTCCGTATTACGTATTACGCGAGTCCGGAACTCAATGAGACTCGTGTACTCGGCGCAAATTGGGTAATATATGGAAAGACAGGAAAGTTTTTATCACATCTATATGTTATATCATTTCGAAGAATATCCATCTCTTCACATTCTATTATTATTTTTATGAAACACTCTCTCATATCTCTCCCGTTCCTACGTCGTACGTAGCCTATAAGTTTCTTTGCACTAGATAAATTCCAACACCGAATATTTCGTTGCACTTTCTTCTTCTTCAGCCATGTGTGAAAGAGAAATAATTGTATTGTGGCAGCTTAACTGGAACTGGAACTGCACACACAATATAGTAGCGTACATTTCCCATCTAAACCTATCTAAAGATAAGCACAATTGCTTATGGGATTAATGTAGAAATATAAATCCTTGAGGATATATGTGTAGTTAGATTGATATAGTAGAGAGATCTCTGACGTAATTAATTTCCCTGACAGAAACAGCAGCAGCAGATCGAATACATAGATACTTACCTCACTTACCTGGAAATATCTAGTGCACCGTGAGATAGTTGGTGGTATTGTAGTTCTATATGGATATGTAAAATACCCTATGGAAAGGACGATGGAGTTTTCGTTGTCAGTCAGCCACCTTTTGTTAGCACATATTATATACCACACACGCCACACTGCTTTAATTGTACTTGCCAATTAGTGTAAGAAACAACATTACACACGTGACCCAAATTGACTTGTTAGAGTGATCGCATTAATTGGTTTGATTATTTAATGTTGAACTTGAATCGATTTATTTCATGCAGCATTCATTATGTATGTATGAAACTCAAAATATTTATTTTTATAAAAGTGCCCCGTCAAAATTAGATTTGAAAAACAACAATGGAGTTTCATGTGTTTTTGAATTACTTTATAGACTTGGACTGAGACTCTCAATTGCCTCAATTACCTTCTAAAAATACGGTTATATACAAAGGTTGAACGGTTGACAAAGGTATTTAATTTTTTTAGACAGGTATAGTGTATTTATATGTCAAGGCATTTATAGGTACATATCAAAATGGCAGAAATCTAGGTATTTTTTACTTGCCCTTTGCTATGACTGCTGTAGCATAAAGTTTCGGTCACTATACTCGCTAAATATATCCACGTCAACATGGGTATTGAATATATAAGTATTGAACGCGGAAAGATATTTCCAAATTGCCAGAGTAGCCGTGTGCACAAAGAATAACAGAAAATATCGATATATCAATATCAAATGTAATTACTGACATCTCTTATATTTAAATACTTGTAGGCATATGTATGCATGCTATACGAGTATAATTGTAATTACATATTTTAAATTGGAGTCAGGGTAAACACAGCACAGCTGGGGAAAATAGGAAAGTAGGGTGAAAGTGGGGAGAATTACTATACAAGTACTTAACGCTTTGTTGCGTGGATTTAATTATCTCTTTCCTGCATTGGATGGTGGACTTTGGGATTAATTGCACACGGAGGTATGTGCATTGTACTGGTTAATTATAATTGCGCTGACCTTTGACTTTGTATTCGAGGGGAAGGAAATTCAAGTCAAAGTTCGTCTCTCTCTCTCTTTGTTCTCGTTTCGCCTCAACATTTTCAACTATGTCCATTGTACATAATTTGTGGCTTAGGCCGTCATTTTAATGTTGCTCTACATATATACTTATAGCTATATTGCTCAGCAGACGCCAGACTCTACTGTTCAGTGTTCTTCGGCCGTTCCACTAAATTACCTATGTATTTCACGACTTGTATATAGGACTTTTGCGGTGAAAGTTTATTGCTCAAAATTGGATGTTCCATTTGGAGTGCACTTAATGTATCACATACACATAACAATAATAACAATAGAATATAATGGAAGTACGTACTACACCAGGACCAGGACGCTTTGTATCTTGTGGCTTGTAATATATGTAGCTTTCGTATTTAGAAATGTAAGAAGTAATACGGATATTTTCTCTATGGAAAAATATCATATTATAAATGCGTTACATTTTTAAAAATATACATAGCTGCAAAGTGTGGAAATTATTGCTGTGCTTTCTCCAGAACAGAAATTTGGGATTTTTCAGATTCAAACTTACCTACATGTTTTTTCATAAAAATAGCAAAATACAATTTTTTCTTATAAATTCCAATTTATAAAAATTGTACAGTTTTGAAAACTTGACAATTTTGAAAGTTCGCGCGTTCTTAGAACACAGCAGTATAATTAAATAATTTTAAAAAGCGTACTACAATTTTTTATAAGATTCAAAAGGTCATATTTAGACACACTGTTTAATTTACAAATTATCCGAAAGCGTACATGGTAGAAACTAGATTCAGCGTATTAGAAAAACATTTCTTTGAGAGAACGTCAAAGTGATACACACGGACTGATACACAATTCCTAATTGACTCGAAGACACGCTTAGGGTTGTTGCTGCTGTACAGGTTAATTCCTCATGAACTTTACCCTTTGATATTTGCATTGACTTGGATATTTTTCAGTATAAAAAATTCTCGCTACTAGTTATAGTATAGCATTATTAGTTACTATTCCCGTCCTCGTTTACACGAACATAAACTTGAAAGTTAAACGCAGTATAATATAAATGCTTCCCTTCACGTGCCTCACAAGCCTTGACTCTAATGCTAATAACACAGATAATAAGTTCTTTTTGAATACCCGCACTTTGTTTTTTTGCAGTAGAAAATGTTAATACACAGGGAAGACAAAACCGGAAATTTCGTGCTGCGTAATAGAATCAGTACACACTTTCCTTGATTGACGTACATAATGCATTTTTATAATGTTACAAGAAGCGTAACATGTAAATCACCCTACTATATTAATGCGTATAAGTATATATAAATACATGCCATACTATCACTATGGAGGCATATTAAATTTTGCGCCCCTTCATAAATTCAATTTATATGCAGATTTATGTGAGGGGTTTGATGGAAATACAAATTACGAATTACTTACCACAGTTATGAATAATTACGCTATTACTATGGGTATAGGCAGTCGGGTCGGGTTTATAATGTTAATCGTGTTTTTAGTCTGTTTCGTTCAAAATACTCCACACATTATGTGAATTACAAGTCTCTGTACAATACACCTATCTAACGATACAAATCGAAGCTACAAAAGATACCAGATCGCGGTGTATAGGTATTTTTATAGAAGTACTGAATAGTGTAGTAGAAAACAAAATGACTGGTATAATTAATAATAATTATGTAGGTATATTAAAAGTCAAAAGTCATTCAAAATTCGCTGTAATCCCTTGTCATGATGCTTTGGCTTTGGCTTGGCTTATGCATAACATATAGCGCATTCGACTTGACGTACAGAAAATAAGACAATTTTATGGGAAGGGGACAGTCTGCTTTAAAAATAACGTGAAGTGGTTATGATAATAATTATAATAATCCCAAGCTTAAAATATTTTCCGTCCCTCCTCCTCCTTATCCTACAATAATATAGACGAGCTATAATTTTTACGATTAAAGTTTACGGAGAACATTAGGAGATGACGTAGTAGATTTAAATGTAGATAGGTAATTCTGCTTCAACTTGGGTGACATGGCTTAGAATATCGGCTATATGAACACAGATTCAACTAGGCGGCCAAAGCTAAGTCCAAGCTTGAGATAAGGACACCAGTACAGGCTAGAAATTGTCTCAAATATACAGCTAACCTACCATATAATATGGTTTTTTTTCGAAAACAAATATGCGATAGCATAGGAGGAATAGAAATAGGCTCTAATTGTGTTACTTTTAAGGCCAAAAAAGAGTATCTAACATTGGAATTGGCTGTTTGATAAATGGTAATTTGTACAGTAATTGGTAGTTTGAAAGTAGAAATGTTCTATTTTGCTTTCTTACAGAAGTTTACAGAGAGTTTATTTTTCCCAATCCAACCGGTGAGGTGTAAAGTAGACATTTTGCACTTGAAAAATATTTTAATTAATTTAATTTCAACTTTTGCGAACCGATGCAGTGTTGGGCCATACAAAGTTTATTTTGGTCTTTTTAAAAAGCTCAAATAGCATATTTTTGGTCATTCAAAAAATCCTAAATAATATATTTTGGTGATTTAAAAAATCTTAAATAATATTTTCCCCTTCCAAAAATTGTAAGCCGCTATTGAAACATTTTTAAAATGGCGTAAAAAGTCGTTTTTTGCATTTTTGCAAAATCCATAAAAATACAAGTTTTTCCCGCTGACACACAATTTAAATATCAAAAATTAAAGCGCATAAATATTGTGATCTATATGCGAATATCCCAGCAAAGTTAATATTTGAATTTAATCTGAAAATTAAATACTATGATGGATGGTGAGATATCATATATCCGTGTATTTATCGCTAGCAAACATATTCCACATATAATGCGGCTTCTTTGAACTCTTCAGTGGCATAGATCTCTCTCCCTATATAAACTGTAATAGCTCTCACATGTTCAAAATTAGGAATTACCGGAACAATAATCTGATGAATAATTACCTACTTTACATCAACTACAATGGAGACTAGACTCAATGTCCATAGACATAGAAATAGACGGCGGCGAGACTTTCTCTTTTCACAATTGCCACACACAGCCCGCAAGTATAAGTAGTAGAAGACGTGAACAAAAGTGAAAAACTTTTGGATGAAATTTTAGGATTTTCATTTGTAGCTCCTATTATTTTCCCTAAATGTATATATATGTATATATGGCATGGAGATCGAGAACCAGACCAGAAAAGAGAGGACCACAGGACGTACGTACGTACTACGTATGAAAGAAAGCCGAGGACGAGGAGGATATAATCGTAAACCTTGACTGAAAGAAAAGAGGAAAAGACGGAAAGTGAAATAGTGAAAGTGGGAAAGTAGAGCTTATAGAATGGGGGAAATGGGCAAAATGGGACAGTCTCTCTCATGTCTATAGTAATAATAATAATATAATATTGCACTTATGGCTCTTCTCATATCATCATACCACCATCATAATAATATCATAACCATATAAGTAATCGTCATTCGTGTGTGTGCAGGACTCGGAAGCACCCTGTAATATGTTCATTCTCCAGTGTTGGAAATCATACGGATATAGGATAGGTTCCTCGTTCTTAAATGTGCTCCCTTTATAGCCACAGTGGGTTTCTTAAAGGGTCTATAAATGATTAGCATATAAGCCTCCATGGTAGTCTAATGTGACATACAGCTAACAATAAACCTAAACTTAAACATCTTTTCTTTCCATCTTTATCTGAATCTACCCACGTTAGTACAATAGGTGACTAGATATAGGTTTGGTCCAGACTATCTTCTCCTCAAAATTCAAATTCAAAATTTCCTAAGATTTTCGAAAATTAATTCTGAATCTCTTCCAAGAAATTCATTCGTAATTTCTTACACGGATATTTGCATTTGCAGTGGCGGATCTATAGAAATATTTTCTGGGGCGGGCAAAACATGATGTCAGTGAAGAATCAAAATGGTTCAAATCTAATTTAGGCTTTAATTAAAATGAGCTATATGTGTAAAACAAAATGAGATAGATGCGTAAATATTAATTATTATGAGTTTTTGAAAAGTGCAAAATATTCTATTTACTTGGTTTTTGAAATGTGCAAAATATTTCATTTAAGTGTTTTTGAAAAGTTTAAAATGATCTATTGACTTGTTGTTTGAAATTTGAAAAAACTTCTATTTACATGATTTTTAAATGTGCAAAATATTTCATTTACACGATTTTTAAATGTGCAAAATATTTTATTTCCACGATTTTGAAATGTGCAAAATCTTCTATTTACATAATTTTGAAATGTGCAAAATCTTCTATTTACACAATTTTGAAATGTGCAAAATATTCTATTTACATGATTTTGAAATGTGCAAAATATTCTATTTACACGATTTTGAAATGTGCAAAATATTATATTTACATGATTTTGAAAATTGCAAAATTTTGTAGTAACATGCTTTCTGGAACTTGCTATATTTAATTTTTTAGTATACCTAAGTGGGCCATCTTGGTATAATTTTTCCCTTTGTTTTAGCCTATTTAAAAAAAACTCATTTTGGGGTGTTCAATTGCCCTGTTGCCCACCCCCTATGGATCCGGACCTGCGAGGATTTGAATGCATCTCCTTTGACTTTGCTATGTATATTAGTGTACTGCTTATCAAGCCTTTAAATTTTGCCCTCTATTATGTGGCGTTTAGCGGTCACGATTTATTGAATTGTCATCCCCTGCGGTCGTCTTATATTCTTCCCCTCTTCAGACCCGTGTCAATATTAATATTGGCATTGAAATTCTACTATGCAAGTTGTACCATTATCCTAATAGGAGTAGACATTTCTTGCATTTCAATTTATACAAAACGTACAAAACAAAATGGAAACAACGTTTTGAGTGAGCTTCACTGGGACTGGGAGTGAATGTTGTTGACTTAAGTGCATAATGTAATTTTTCCCATGACGAAGCCGCAATGTTAATAATATTAGTATGCGATTCCCATATACCACGTAGCATTGTCATGGCCAATGTCAAAGCTAAAGCCACCTCACCATATATCATATAGTAATAGTACAGTATACAATAGTATAGTTTATAGTACGGATGCCAATTCGTCGGCCACACAGCGATGCGATATGTCAATGTGGATGTCGATGTGGATGACGTGGCCATGTCAAGGTTTGAAAGTTTCAATGTGTCAACATCACAGGGGAATGTTTTATTTGTATGCATGTAAGGAAATCCTAATGGAATATCAGGAGTGATATGGATTGAAATGAAATAGAAATACTCACTCACTCACTACGGCTCATATACATAAAGAAAGAGAAAATAAAATAGAAAATGTTCGAGTATTTTTTTGTGTGTGTGAGACAGTCTGTAGACAGTACAGGAGACGATCGAGAGTTTATCCAATCCGCCATCGCCATCACGATCCAAACTGTCATGAACAGGGAAATCGAGAGAGAGAGAGAGAGAGAGAGAGAGACAGTAGTCAGTGGGCTGGAAATTTAACTCAAGTGCCTGTCCTTCTCTATAATATTGTAGTCAACCATTTCTTCTAGTTCTTCTTCTCCTTCCATATTATCGTATCTCCGTCTCGAAGGCTATTAAACGACGGGTATATAATATGCAGAGAAAAATATCAAAAAATTATGCACTAATGCACTACACTTTATCTTTATCTCAAATAAAAGTAGAAAAAAATAATGTATATAATTATGTCTGCTTACACATATTTCTGTATCAACAATCTGCATAAATATCTGACGATAGACCTACAGGAGAATGCGAATAATATGAGCAATGTCGAATATGACAACTTCACTTCCTTTTCATTTGCAGATATAATATGACATATACCATTTTTTCCTTCGTGTTTATGTATTATATAATTTTAATGTATGGTGGTTTTTGCTTTTCCATTTGGATTCTTTGGATTTGGATTTTGACTTGGAACGAGCACAATTTTCTCTCTGTTAGATATTGTTTTATTTTTATTTTTTTGCATAGTGGACAAAAAGGCGGAATTTCCTCTCCATTTTTATTTTTGGGGAAAGTTATATGCTCTGCCTGGGCCTGGATGTAGCATGCGGTAGGGGAAAGAATGTGAATGTAGAGAGAAGGAGAAGGAGAGAGAGCTTGATAGCTTATCCTTATCACTTCCGTATGTAATTTTGGTGTTTATTTATCTACACACGGCTATGCTACGTATTGCCTGGTGTGGTTAAAGGGGCTTTTGTAGTATTATCTTGAGTCTGGACAGGGCCGGACGAAGGAACTATTTTTAGGCAGCAATTTTCTTCCATACAAAAACCACTATTTTTATTTTATTCATCGTTTTCTTTAGTAAAGCAAAATTTTGTATTTATGTTATGAAATGCATTTATGTTTTCGAAAAGTGCAGAATGTTCTATTTAATTGACTCTGAAAAGTGCTCAATGTTGTATTTACATGTTTTGAGAAAAGTGGAAAATTTTTTATTCCATGTTTTTGAAATGTACAAACATTTGCTCTTTTGCATGTTTTTGAAATGTGCAAAAAAATTTATTTGCATGTTTTTTAACAGTCAAAATGTTCTATTTATATGTTTGTTGAAAATTGCAAATTGTTCCATTTACATGTTTTGAGAAAATGGAGACAGCAAGGGCTGTCTGTGCCTCATTATCCTTATCCGGCCCTGAGTTTGGAGAGGAGTATGAGCAGTATATGTACACGGTACGGTTACGGTTTACGGTGTACGCAACGGTTTGTGTACCGGTTGGTTGGTAGAGCTAGGAAAGTTCTAGCTACATAGTGAGTGAAAGTTGGTGGGTCTTATGATAGTTTGGTTTGGAGTTTGGGGAGGTGATAGGTAGGATATCTGTAGGATAGGAGGATGAGAGTAGTTTGTGTTGGTAGTAGATTAATCACCAAATAATGTAGGATATAATACAGAGAAATATAATTCAAATGATGGCGGGACGCCAAGTTGCCAAAACCAAGTGGCCGTATATAGCTTATAGCTATTGTCATGATGGCCGAATGGTCGAGGTCGACTATGTATATCTACATACAATCTGCACTAAATCTACAGATTATACATACATAGAAGTACCTATCTAGATAATATGTGGCTAAGTACAAAATAAAATGTATTGCTATATTACAAAACTATAAGCCTCCGCCTTTGGTTGGTTCCTTGGTATTTTGGTATAGCTCACATAAATGGTAAAAAATAAGAATTATTGAGCTACACACACAAAACAAGTTAACGCAAAAGGAAAAAGCAAAAGGGAAAGTACCTACTAATAATCGTGCTCATAAAATACTAAGTATTTTTCATTGTCCTGTCTCGTCCTATTCCTATATGGTCCTATATGCTTTTTAAAGCCCTCGATGCCTTGTTGTATCTCCATTTGAATTTGGTGGATTTAGAAATTGGATAAAACTGTCTAGAACTTCCTTCCTTGGAAATTTTCAGTCCTCCAAATCCAAATCCAAATCCACAAATCCGACTCTTAAATGTAGTAAATTGTTAAAATCTCACATAAAATTTGCCTTGTCATTTTTCAAAAGAAAATTATGGGACTTCAGATTCAGGAGGAGGAGGCTGACGGAGCTTGTTGGCATTTCAATAAATAAGTTCAAGTGAAAGTTAGAAGCACAAAATTTGTTTTTTGTCTCTTGTATTTTCTTCACATATGTGTGCTTACATCTACATAGGCGTTGGCATTATGGTTGTTCTGTGCTGAATTTTATTGTATGTGCAAATATTCTAGAAGTATTTGCAAATTGCTAGTATTGTACTTTCTCCTATCAGCTCCGCAATTCAAAAGTTGAAGAATATCTAAATTTTGAAAATCCATATGTGTGTACTGTACCTACGCTATGTGGTACTGGTACGTTGTCTTGTAGGTTCGTACTTTCACTTTGTAGATGCTTTTACTTCTAGTGTTCTTCGGGTTTGAATTAGAATTTAGAATGGGAAATGATGTGTGTGTCTGTGTGTGTGTGTGTGTGTGAAGCTGCTCTATTTTCGTCTTCCTTTGTCTCCATTGTTTCTTCCAGTACAGATATGTGTAGTACCTACCTACAAAGGAAAATGAAAATGGAGCAGAGAGGATAATGTGTATACACAGAGATAGATAGACATCTGTATTTAGAATTTTTAGATGAAACGACCCACCATATGGGATTGTTAATACAAAATCCAGAGTCAAGCCCCGCCGCACATTCCTGCCCTCTAAATTTCTCAGAATAATCAATATCCTATCTATCTTGCAATCTAACTTTTGATCGTAGCCTTGTCCATGTGTATATGCAGCAGCGCTCACTGTACAACATTAGAAAGGTTTAATTAAACTACAACAGAATATATACACCCATATATTAGACCTATTGCAACTAGGTACTTCTATCAACTATCTATACCATCTAAAGTCTAAAGCAAATTGATTTGCATATAAATACATTTTTGGCATTTAATTATACGCTTGGTTTTAGTGTGAGTGTATGTTCTTATTTAGGAGATGTTGATTTTGATATTATTATAAAGCTTTTGGATTTGGACTTTACTATTAGCCTTATGTTTTACCATAGGCCATAGGATGCCATGCTCCGAGCCCGTGACCATACACCATGACCATGCTATAATCCTAAGTGCATATACATGTACATGAGCGACCTTAAGTAGAACGTATAGGTACATACTTATACGGAACAGCCAAGACATGAAAACTTTGCCAAGAAAATAGAGATGGCAGAGAATTTCTGAAATTTCTCGAAAATTTCAAGGAAATGATTTGCGTAGCTTTCTCTCTCTCTCTCTCCACTTTCCCCGCCTCCGCCATTTCCACATTTATCCGGAGAAAGTAATTACTTTCCCCTTGTAGAAAATATAGTCTGATTTTAGTGATATCTCCCCAAAATTAAATTGATTTCATTTGGGCCTTTGGGTTTTATCATGAGTATATATAAGCGTAAGCGCGAGTAGAATGCAATGCAATGCAATGGTCGGTCGGTCCGTCGGTCGTCTCACTAATCGTAAAACTAGAGTCTAATTGTAAGACTTGTAAGTAAGTTACTTGACATTATATATGCTGTGTAAGACTCACTAACGACAAACTACTCTCGACTAGTTTCTTAACTAACTCGGAGTTGTAAGTAAAATATCCGGGAAAAGTTTTTCATACTGTGACAGGGCACGACGACGAGGACGACGACGATGGTTGTTTGTAGCTATGCCTGGAATGTACACATATTGCAGCCTTATCGCTTTCTCCTTCTCGCTATCTCTCCCTTATCATCCTCTCCCCTTCCATTGCGTTCCCGGTTGTGTAAGATCCTGAGAAAGATAAAGTAATCAGAAGGAAAGGAAATGACAAAAATCTATGTTTTCCCCAAACTTTTTTTACTTTTTTAATGGTTTAATATAATTTTCATCTTAGGGACAAGTGTTAGAGAGGCTCAGAGGACGCATATGCTAATGAGAATTTGGTACTTTTGAGAATTAATTCTTTTGTTTTTGGATTTTTGGATTTGTTATTTCTTGAATTGTGTGTGGCGGCGGAACAGGGGAACAGGACCAGGAGGAGATCCGGGGAGCTAATTATGACTTGTGCAATTATAACACAAACAGTACAGTTTGTTTTCGAGCATGGGGAAAAGCTGTAAATTGTAACTCATAGTAAATTGTATCAGTAGAATGCTATACGGATATGCTTACGGCTTACTGCATAGTCATAGCTACACCAGCTTACAGTACCACAGTCAAAACGTCAGAATCATCTGCTGCGAATAGTCAACTCCTCTACAGAACAAGAACTATACCACACTACTACTACGACTACGACCACAACCACTGCAGTGGTGGACTTTACGGAGCAAAAAACTAACAAGAAATATTACACACATTTGTATTGTGTTTATTAGCTCCAGCCTGTTCCACACAATATCCAGATCCAGAAATCCAGCTTACGATCCAGATCCAGCTCAATGTTCACAATACTCTATAAAATTCAGTAGCATGGGATCGACATGAGACGAGGCTTGGTGGTATTTTATTCGAATGTGGAAACATTAAGGCAGGATCTAATACTCACTAATACTTTAATATGTATATCTCACTAGTAGTAGGGGTGAAAGTAATGTAGAAGCTCGAAATGGACTGGAGAGGTACATACGTCGTGTATGAGACGGAAATAAAATTGGGAAGGTAAAAGGTAGTTTGATGTTGATTAGGTTCCTATTGAAATTCAGTGCGAGGGAAAGTAGAGAAAGTTCCTTCAAGACTCTATGCTTTGTTCTCCATATAGCTATATACTCCATACTAGCTATATACTACTAGGATTTGAGATCACTTGTGTGATCATTAGACCACCTTACCTACCAAAAACCGTATCTGTTCTAGTACTAGTATGTGTATATATACCCCCATTAGCAGTAATTGAGTCCCAAGTGAAATTACTCAATGCTCTTGTTGATATTTTTGAAAACTTAAATGCCAAATATGTATCACCAGGAATATTTATAATTGGAGACTTTAATCATTGGGTCAAAGATAAAAATTTATGTCTAATAACGAACTTAAAGCAACTAGTCAATTTCCAAACCTTTTATAGTCCAAGTTGCAGAAATAATAAACCTGTTGACTTGGTATTCACAAATGTAGGAAACTATTATAACCTACCATTACCGACTCTGCCATTAAAAAATTGTAATTCTGGCCACATAGGGATCTCAGTAAAGCCCCTGTTGCAGTTCAACAAACTTGTAAAAATTGGACCATGTATAAAAGAGCATCGTGAGTTTTCTGACATTAATAAGGGCAAGTTTATTAAATTTATGTCTGAGTGTAATTGGGAGGAATTCTATTCTACTAATGATATTAATGTAATGTGTCAAATACTAACTAAATATACCAATGATGCGTATAATAATGCATTTCCTGTACAAACCAAACCCGTAAAGCTAAGTCATAATACTTGGGTAACCAATGAAATCAAAAAAATGTCTAAGAATATATTTAAGCTTAAAAAATGTAATAGTGATTTACTAGTTGCAATGAACTATAAGTATGAAAATTTGATCAAGCAAGCTAAACAAAAATATAATACAAATATAATTAAGAAAATAAGCACTGGGACAAGCACAGAGTTCTATAAATTAGTTTCTAGCATGTGTAATATTAAACCGAAAATGTCTGTTATTGCTAAAATAATGCTAAGTAGTAATGATGTTAATACTAAGACTACCTTAGATAAAATTAACACCCATTTCTCAAAAATTAACACTGTGTATAGCCCAATAGTAAAACGTAATGGTGTTGATAGCTGTATGAGTGAACCACTTAAAATAGCTGAATTAAGTGTTGTTAAAAAATTTGATAAATTAAATACACGTAAAGCAAATATCCTGTCTGGGTTGCCCCCTAAGCTACTGAAAGAATTTGGATTTTGCTTGGCTACCCCATTAACATATATTTATAACTTTTCATATAAAAATTTTGTAATACCTATAGATTGGAAAAAGGGTTACATAACCCCAATACCAAAAGATTTAAACAATATAAATATTGATAATTTAAGGCCTCTGTCACAAACTGATATTTTTGGAAAGGTAATGGAGGAATTTGTGTTTGAAAACTTGTATCGACAGTTAATATCGAAAATTAGTTTACACCAATATGGATCCCTGAAAGGGGCATCCACTACTCATTATCTTGTTAATACTATGGATTTTGTTTACAAGTCCATAGATGAACCAAATTCCTATGTTATACTAGTCCTCCTTGATCTCTCAAAGGCATTTGACTTGGTAGATCACAATATTCTAATTGGGGAGTTAAATTTGCTAAAGGTTGATATGAATTATGTAAATTGGATTGAGGAATTCCTATACCAAAGGTCTCAATGTGTAAGAGAAGCCAACATGACTTCTGATTTTCATGAATTATTTAATGGGACACCTCAAGGTACGAAATTGGCACCCTTATTATTTGTTATACTTATTAACAGGTTACTGGTTAATTTTAATGATAAATACCAAAAATCTGAAATTTGTTCGAAAAACATTTTTAATGGGTTCGTAGATGACATGACCCTTGGAGAAAAGGTCAAGTATCATGATGTTCCTCAAACTCAAAATTATTTAGATGATATTTTCCAGTGGACTGATAACTTAAAAATGAGGCTTAACCCTGATAAATGTTTAGTTATGATCTTTGACCCGTCTAAGACTAAACAATTTAGTAAAGTAAAATTAGAAATTAATGGAGTGGTGCTCCCAATTATCAATAATACTAAACTACTTGGATTAAAAATAAATAATTTAGGAAATTGGAATAATCAAGTTGATAATATTGTTCATCAAACTTTAAAAAAATTGTATATTCTACGAAAACTAAAAAATTGTGGTATGACCCAGCAACAGTTAGTACTAGTCTATAAAACATATATCAGATGTATGCTTGAATATGCATCACCTGTATACAGCCATGGGCTGCCTAAGTACTTAATGGATAAAATCATTAGTGTAGAAAGAAGGTGTCTTGGCATTATTATGAATAGGTATGTTAGTAATAATAATTATAAAATGGTACTTAAAACATTAAAATTGCAAAGTATTAAGGAGAGGTACAATAGCTTATTAGTTGGGTTTGGCAGTAAACTAGTAAAATCAAATAGATATAATAATTGGTTAAAACCTTACATAAGGACTAATACTAGACCAAGTAGAAATAACCTTAAGTTTAAAACTATAAAGTGTAAGACCGAGAGATATCGTAATTCAACGATACCGACATTAGTAAAATTACTCAATATAAAATGAATATTGTTATACCACAAGTACTTAGTTATAGAATGTGAATGTTGTATGAACTTGTATTTTACTTTAACTTAACTTCTTTTAATCACTGCGCTTGTGTCAAGACGCGTGAACCTCTTCCTCTTTCCTTACTCTTTACCTTTAATATAATTAATGCAAAATTATATTAGACATTACCTATCTAAAAAATGGATTACTGTTTTCAGCATTAACGATGCATACTTGTGTTAATGTTGTGTATGTTATTCCAAATTGGCAAGAATGAATAAAAAAAAACCTATAATAATAATAATAATACTCCTCCTCTCATGATGGTGATTGTGATGTGATTGGAAAGGGAATGGCGACGGCGACGGTTACGGTTACGGCTACGGCTACGGCTACGGCTTACGGGCTACGGGGACGGTAGTGAAAGGCAGAGAAACGTACCAAGTTTTCTCCAGTCAGTGCATGTGTGTGTGTGTGGAAATGAGCTGTAATATGTAGATGTGTACATTTTTAGTATGGAGAGAGAAAAGCGTCGGTGTCGGTAGGTGGTGATTTGGATACGCTATATTTGTGTAGTGATATGGGAGGAATTATGTACGTGGTCGGGAAAGGAAGGAGTTGAATGAATCTAATCCATATCCAAAGAACATAAAGTAAAGCGTTCATCCATCTTGACTTGTCAAATGATAGAATTGCGTGACGAACTTTCACTCCAGCCAAATCGCTCTTTCTCTTTCTCCACATTATTATGTAGCTCTAATGTATTTGTATGTGAGAGTGTGTGTGTGTGTCTGTGTGTGTGTAGCGAGTGCTGGAGTGAATAATGTTAATGTTGTACAGACAGGACAGATATGTATGTATGAGCCTAGCAAACGTACTATTTATTATTGGCGTTATATATGGAGTCATACTGTTGGCTTTGACTTTGGCTTTAGCATTAAGCTTTACACTGTGACCGTAGCCGTTGTACAGTAGTATGTGGGATAGATGTGAGTACACTGCACTGTGTAGAACTTCCAATGCTGATGGTTTATAGATCCGCATACAGTGGAGTGTATTATCGTTAGTTGACAGAGTAAGTTGCTGATGGAAGAAATTTCCTCCTCCGCCGTCTCTGCTGCCAGCTCAACGTTTCCCCGTTTTCAACGTACGAACGAGCCAAAGGAGAGTGGAGAAAAGTAAAAGGGAAAGCACGAAAGCTGAAAGTCCTTCTGAATGTGAAAGAAACCCAGCTATGCACATACGGCTACGGCTACGGCAACGGCACAAGGAGGCGACTCCTACTGTAACTGTATGTGTCTACATGCATAAGGAGCTCTTTACTTTTTGAGTCTTGAGTAAAGTAGCCTTGAATTGGATTTAGGTTTGGATTTGTGGATTTTGAAAGTGGAGTTTCTTCTTCTCGCTCTCTAGATTTTTTCTTTCTCTTTGCTTCTTTTTTCGTACATTTAACATGCTTTTTTAAGCTGAGCCTCAAAGAAAATTTTTACTGTACTTTCTCTCGTTTTAGCTGTTTCCGTCACCTCGCGTTGTCGTTCCCCGTTCAAGTTCTGTGTTGAAATCGAAATCGAGATCGACATCGACATCGTCATCCACATCGACATCGGCAACCAAGTTGAAATAGAAGAGGAAACTTAATGTATTTAGCTAGTTTCACATTTCATATACCTACGTATGCGCTCTGTTTTTCCGTGGATGCTTTTGATGGCTGAAATTCCTATGTGGGCACATTTTATGCTCTCAGTCAGATTTTGCTTATGGCAAAATATAAAATCATAAGAGGAGAACCGGAGCGAGAGTGAGTGGAGACGAGGAAAATCATGTTTGCATATTTGTTTACAGTGTCTTCACAGTATTTATTTTGATTTGTTTAGTTTACAAATTATAATCGTGATCATCAGAGTTACATGGGGTGAGTTGTACATTATGTAGATATTGAAAATTTGAATGCAATGGAGCTGATGAAATGAATCAGTATGAATTCCACACTATTTGGTCCTAAATATGAACCCGGAATTTCTCCATTTTATTTTCGTATTATTATTCTATAAAAACTAAAAAAAATAATAAAAGACTCGTCCTCGCGTACTTTTATTTGATTAGCTATGTTACATGTTGGTCGTTTGACTTGTATTTTGGTACTGTATTTAGTACTGTAATATTGTAACTACTGCTCTATAGAGTATTATTAGTCGGAATAATGTGAATTTTATGAATGGGAAATATACATGTGTGTGCGCCGTATAAAATATTTATTGTGGAGAGGAAGAGAGTAATAAGGGAATGGAGAAAGAAGAAGAAGAAAGGAGAAAGTGTGGAGATGTTCGACTTGGAATTAATAGAGCTTCGTACAGTACAGTAGCTCTCTGCGGTGCGGTGGGGTCTACGATCTCTTGCACTATGTTTATGTAGCATTTATTTGCCTCTTGGGCTTGAATTTGGATTTGGATTTGGAAGCTGCACACTACTGACTGTACTATTTTGAGAAAAGTATAATATAATATTATGTAGAATGTAGACAACTCCCTACCTACCTGCCTACCTACACAATTCCAACGAGAAGGAGTCCATGAACTCTTGTGTCTTTCATTTCATGGTGTGTTTTCTTTTTCGTATTTTCAAGTGTGTCGTTGTTCCCTCAGCCGGCGGTTGTTATTGTTATGATAATGGTTATGGAGATGTTGACGTTATTGACGTGGACGCGGTTGGATGATTCCATTACAGGGACTATAACTAGGTATATATATGATTCGATTTCCGCCATGTAATCCATAGTGTACTGTGCGGAACAAAATCCTCTTGTTTAGATGACAATGTACAAGTGTTTATTTTCACAGTATATGGCTTTAATATCGTATTTGTTAGGATTAATAATTTTGTAAGCATGCTCAAATTAAAAGTTGTTTCCCGCTGTACATAAAGTATCTATAGAGCGTACCCAAGAAAATTGTTTCTAGATCCGCCCCTGCAGGGCTGGATAATAAGGCCAGCAAAGGCAGCCCTTGCTGCCTGAATTTTCAAAGAAAATGTAAATGGAACATTTTGCACTTTTAAAAAAAGTAAGTAGAACATTTGACTGTTCAAAAACTTGCAAATACATTTTTTTTTGCACATTTCAAAAACATGGAAATGAAACATTTTCCACATTTCAAAAACATGGAAATAAAACATTTTCCACATTTCAAAAACATGGAAATGAAACATTTTCCACATTTCAAAAACATGGAAATGAAACATTTTCCACATTTCAAAAACATGGAAATGAAACATTTTCCACATTTCAAAAACATGGAAATGAAAAATTTTCCACATTTCTCAAAATATGTAAATAGAACATTTTGAACTTTTCTGAATCAATTAAATTGAACATTTCAAACATTTCTAAAAGATGTAAATGTAACATTTTGATTTAACAAAGAAAACCTTCAATAAAATCTAAATGGTGGTTTTTGTATGAAAACAAATTGCTGCCTAAAATTAATTCCTTCGTCCGGCACTGCGCCCCTGCAAGTGCCTATAGAATCACAACGAGAGTTAACGGCAAACACATACAGTTAAATAGATTTCTTATTCTTCTATAGGGCAGCTTTTCTCTGGCTCTAGCAGTATATTCGATTAATCACGATTAGCATGTTGTTTGTGCGTGCTCAACGGCTCATCTTAAGATTTGCGCGCATTTAGAAATTATTACTAAATCACTAACTTAATATTCAGAATGTTGCGTATAAATTATATAGAAATAATAGAATAAATTAGAAAAAAAATATTACGGAAACTATTAATAATTATTGCATTGCAAAATTCTTACTGCGTAGATTGTGCCAGTTTCCTCTTAATAACAAGGATATTAATATAGCACTTAGTCGGGGGAAAATCAGTGGAACGTGTAGCTACAGACGTAGAAAAAGTAGACAGCTTGTACAATTTAGTAAAGCATCTACGTAGGTATCTATCGACATGGACAGGACAGGCCCGACACAATTGATGAAATGACGTAGGTAGGTTGGTTGGAATTGAAATTGGAACTACGCTGGAACCATGTTGTAAAATGTGATGTTGAAGGGTTCTTTGATTTAGTTTGAAAAAGGAAAACTTATATCATTTATGATTTATACATGATTGCTAATCGCGTCCTGTCATTTTATCAGGGTATTTTGGGATATGTTTGGGAAATATTGGTAGGTATGTGATATGTGATGGGATGTGACGGGATGCCATGTCCTGTCAGGTTCTTTCTATATGTGCAATATCTCCCATATGTCCCGTGTAATATATTTGACATGGGTCATGTCTTGTCTCGTCTCGTGTCACTAGTTAATTTTGGAAGTCAAGTTATAATTTGAGCAGATTGTAAATTCTGACGTACGTATTTTCTACTGGAACTGGAGGACGGAGGAACTGGACTCTTGTATGGACCGCAGTCAGTCAGTCCGTATGGACAAGTAAAGTCAAAGTATATAGTAATGAGTACCTATAACCTATACAGATATTTGGAATTGAGATTTGGGACATTATATATACATATAACTTGATACGTTTTTGATTTCTGATCCAATTTCACATTCACATTTTCATTAGCGGGGAACACATGGACGCGTGCGGGAGTATATAGTTTTAATACAGATTATATATAGACGATATATGGACTGATCCTGCACCTGTCTCCGGCAATTACCTGTGCTCCCTTCTATGGTGAACATGACATGATTATTATAATTTTATGATGCAATTTTTATTTTTGCGAACAATATGTATGGGGCAAGATATGTGGCTCAATACAGTAGAAGAGTGATGAATAAATGCCTATACAAAAGTGTACGTATGCTGGAAGGCGTACATTTATTGTGTAAGTGCTCAATCAGTTCAATGCAAATGTCAACAAATTTATCAAGTTGAAATCCGAGTCGGTCGGCTCTAAGGTCATGACCTTAAATCTGTTTGGTTTTGAGCTTTCGCGTTGGTGTTGGTATTGGTGTTGGCGTTGGTCGTTGGTCGTTGGTCGTTGTCGTTGGTGTCAACTAATTGCACTGAGGTGGGTTTCGCCGCGAGCACGTCAACGCCCAATTAGTGACTTGGGAATGTTGCGATTAGAAAGTTGCTCGCTTTCACTGTAATACCGTTCTACTAGAGTCATGAAGAAATATCCATTTTTGTTTTTATTATAAATTTCAACCGTTTGAGCTACTGCTGCTGCTGCTGCTGCTGCTGTAGGCTGTAGATTTTTGGACAGAACGGGAAAAGTGGACGGGAAAGTAGGCGGAAAGAACGTGAGGGTGATATTGGTTGAAGACGGAATGAGACCTTAGACGACAATTTTGAATGATCGACGGCGACGACAGACTTTTATAGATTTCGTTATTATTATTGTTATTAAGACGTACGTCATATATACGGGGGGAACATTCTGAAATTTTCAAAGAAGGAGTTAAAAAAATGCATGTTGCATTATTTATGGTTGTACTTGTACAGTTACAGGACTTTGGTCTTCATAGTCTTTAGTCTATACACAATAATGGTGACGAGACGATAGTGAATTGTGATGGTGTAGAGAAATGCAATGTCAACGTCAGCCTTCTTCTTCTTCTTCTTCTTTTGCTTCTTGCCTCATAATTTTTGGCTCTGTTTTTTCTTGGTGTGAATTTACATACATATTATGTTCCTTCCTGTACACTGTACTGTACTGTACACATAGATTGTGCAATAAAAGCGTCTGCCTCTCTGATTTGAATGTCGCTTGTCGCTATATATGCTCCTGTGTTCCCTGTTCCTGTTCCTATATTACGTTTCTGTTGTCGTTGTCGATGTAGGATTTATTGTTATTGTTAGAACTGAAATTATTTTATGGCCTGTACTTGAATTTCCATTTCCATATTTCCATTCCCACACCAGGGAATTCTCGAGTCAGATTTACATATAGGGAGGTGGTGGTGGTGGGTGGTGGCTAATGGAATACGTGAGTATTTATGAATTTTGCTCGAACCACTACTACATACATAACTACGACAATCCAGTCAGTACTGCTGTGTCTGGTTCTGGTGGTTCTCGGTTATGGGATGCCGTTTTTTTGGTCTGATCTGGGCCTGGGCCTGGGTTTGAGTTGTGTACGGTGTTTCAATTTGCATTTGTATTTTATGGTTTCATATATAATAATGATACGCATCTGGCTCCCGGTAGTTCAAATTCAATGATATTGTGAATTTATGTTGTACAGATTGAATTGAATTGAAACTTGAAAGGACAACCACCTAGTTTTTCCCTCTGTCTTTTAGCTCTTATTAAATAGTGTCATTTTCCTTGTCATAAGCTGCTATGGTCTGCATATATGGCGAGAGGGTCAATTTATTTATACTTGAAATACATATGCTCACATATATAGTCATATTTTTAAGGATGACGGCTGACAAACATATGAAGAATTTATTATAGTCAAAATATAACTCATACGTTTATATTATTATATGCTCGGTTTTGAACTCCATCTGTGAAGATAGAGAATTCAAAGAGATATATAGATACCGAGAGATGCTTTTTGGCTTTTAGTTAGTAGATTTCTGCATGTAATAATAAATAATAAATTTGAGGTTGCCCCGATTTAACCGCAGTTCTTACACGGTGCCCGACCTCGAATTCACTTCTTGCACTGTGCCATCACACAGGTTTTGTCTTTCCAACATTAGTCGGGCCTACTTCTATGGCGAACTTCATTTTACATTGACGTTCCGAGCCGCCGAGCCCTTCACTGCCTTGTGGACAAGGAAAACCCAGTGGGAAAACTTGCCACCGCCGCTGGTCTCGATCTCAAAGACCTGAAGCGAGCATTTGCTTAAACAGCAGATTTATAGACACCAGTGCAGTAAGCACTGAGCTACGCGGGCTCGCTTAGATTTCTGCATGAAGTTTTCATACCTATTAATAAACCAAAATCAACTATCTACATCTTACACTCAGAGCCGGACGAAGGAATTGCTGTTAGGCAGCAATTTAGTTCCAAACAATAAAAACCATTATTTTGAATTTATTCCAGGTTTTCTTTGGTAAATCAAAATGTTGTATTTACATGTTTTAGAAAAGTTTAAAATGTTCTTTTTACTGGGTTTAGAAAATTGCAAAATGTTCTATTTACATGTTTTGAGAAAAGTGGAAAATATTTTATTTCCATATTTTTGAAATGTGCAAAAACAATTATTTGCACGTTTTTGAATAGTAAAAATGTGCTATTAGCATGTTTTTGAAAAGTGCAAAAATGTCCCATTAACATGGTTTTGAAAATTCAGGCAGCGGGGCCGCTTTATCTGGCCCTGCTTACACTTTACTTACAGTACCCCCAAAAACAATCATTGCTGGTGCAAAACTTGATCATCTTTTAACTTTTTAGTGCTTCGCAAAAACCAGTTAAAATTGACCTAATTATTTTAATTTCTGCTCCCAAAAAACAAAATTTCCCGTACAGTTATATATTTTTGCTGTTGGAAAATGTGCTGTTTAAAATGCAAGCCTTTTAATAATGTAATTTCCGGCTGGATGAAGCTTCAAAGTTAAGCATTTTTCTTCCCTCCAAAAATTAATAACTTGAAATTTTTAAGACACAAAAACAAACTCATAAAAAACAGACCAACTCATCCTGCTGATCTTGATCAGGATTTAAAATGATGCGATGTTGCAGGACGAAGACAAGGCCGTCCCTCGGTTATAAAAATAATATTGTGTGTTTAGTTTAGTTTTTAGCTCCAGGTTTTATCAGCATCTGTATAAAAGACTGTTGAGAGCCACATACTACTCTACATACGTCAGGGAAGACCTAGTTTTTCGGGATGAAAATATTAGAATTAGAGAAAATGATTTTGTATGCTCTGCAGTAGCAGTAGCAGTATTAACATGGACCATGGAACAAACACCATAAGATAGAGATAAACAATGATGAATTTGAGGACAAACAAAGGGAGAGGCTGTATATAGGAGTGTGGAGCGCGCGATCCAGCTTGTTGTTCTTGATTACTGTTGTTGTGGTTGTTGTTGTTGTTGTTGGCGTTGCTGTTGGGAGACGACTATGAAATGAAAGTGTTATGCAGACAAAAGGGAGATGTAGATGGTGGAGCTTGATCTGAACGTGGAAACATGTTGTTTTAATTAATGTCTTGTCTTTGTTTCCGTCTACGACTCCATCTATGCATGGGTTGTACATACGGTGGTAGTTGTATTTTATTATTAGCTTGTATATACACAGAACACGTTGGGCTTTATCAGGGGACTTTCTCCATTACATTATACATTTCATTCAAGCGATTGGCATGGTATATGGAGTATGGTGTATGATATGGTAAAGGCCTTAGAATTCGCAATATGGATATCTATTCTGTGACAATGCGGCTCCCACCATCTCCGCGTCGGCTCTCTTCGTCTATATTTTTTTTCTTTTTTTGGATCTCGATCCTTTTTTTTCTTCACTCTTTTCGTATTTCTTCTTTCATAGAGGAGAGAGAGCGATAGGCGATAGACACGGGGAAAAGAGCGAGCATCTCTCCTTGAGTATTTGTTTTTCACAGGACTAGAAACCAGAACCAGAACCAGAACGGGAGAACCAACTCAACTTCTCATCAATATTGATGGGATGGAAAGTATAAAGTTTTCCTTGGGAGAGATAAGACAGAAAGACAGAGAGTCGAAGTCGACTAAAAGAGAAAGCAGACTCAGGAAAGATATTAGCACACGTCAGCTGTCCCACTCTCTCTCTCCCACCAGCCTCAGCCTCTGCCACACATACTCCCTCCTTTATATTCCTATATTACCGTTCCTGTTCAAATTGAACTCAATAACTTTCTGCTTGACAGATCCTCGTCCCATCCTCCCATCTCCATAGCATCTCCAATGGCCTACAGCATACGGGGTACGGCACATAGCACCAGGGCCGGACGAAGGAATTTCTTTTAGGCAGCAATTTGTTTCCATACAAAAAACACCATTTTGATTTTATTGATGGTTTTCTTTGGTAAAGCAAAATGTTGAATTTACATGTTTTAGAAAAGTGCAAAATGTTCGATTTACTTGATTCAGAAAAGTGCTCATTGTTCTATTTACATGTTTTGAGAAAGGTGGAAAATGTTTTATTTCCATGTTTTTGAAATGTACAACAAAATTTATTTTGCATGTTTTTGAAAAGTCAAAAAATTCGTTTTTACATATTTTTGAAAGTTGCAAAATGTTGTATTTACATGTTTTTGAAAATTCAGGCAGCGGGGACTGCCTGCGCTGCGGCCACATTATCCGGCCCTGCATAGCACCAAGACCCATGCAGTTCCAATCTACCACCATGTACCTACATAAGCACACTATACATTTATCAGTGAATGGTATTTACAATTTAGACAGACATCGGGAATGGCATCTCTTTATAATGTACCACTACATAATTTTAATATCCGTCTCGGACTGATATCATCGTAACCGTACGGTTACGGCTACGGTTACGGTTACGGTTACGGATACGGTATAGTATCTGTAGTATTTCGTATTTCGTACATTTATTCCTATTTTGGCACAGGGTCAACGTTTTACATTTGAGAAATCAGTTTCCATTAAATCCAAAAGCTGTTTTCAAAAAGCCACCATTTGATATTTATACCATCAGGTTTATATATTCAGATTCGGACTGGTGCTGGTGCTGGTTCTGGTGCTGGCTCTGATACAGGCTGATATTTTATTATAGGGACGACGACGGGTGTTAAAGCTGCATATAGGTAGATTGTTTTTTGACATTCGTATCGGAATTAGGAATTGACATGGGTATATAGTAAATATGACGTAGAGCTATATGGTCTTTTGGGAGCCTTGGTTGATAGATGTTTCATGTTCATGAAAATAATAAATGCTGACGCGCTCACTATATATACTATACTGTTGCAGTTGTATATTTTTGATATGAGTTGGTTGGTCGTTCTTCGTTCTCGTTTTCCTTCTCGTTCTTCATGTATGAATAATTAAGGAAATAAATGATAAGAAAGATAAGAAAAAATACCAAAAATAGAGTTGATAATAATATGAGTTGGCACACAAGTCGCCCAGTCATTGTTCTTCCATATTCGTTTTTCTTCTTCTTCTTCATTTTCCTTTATAGATTACTTGCTATTAAAAGATTCTTGTGATTCGCTATTTGAAATTCTTGGCTTGTATTTTTTGGTTCGTGTTGTTGAAATTGTGCTGATGAAATCAGAGTATCTCTCGGAATGGATGTGATTTATGTGATTTTCCCTATTTTTTTATGTGTTTTGCCCATGCTTAGGAAGTATGCACCTGCCTATATACTATGTCTCTTTTTCTGGGAAGTATGAAACCGTGCTGTGGAATTATGTTTTGTATTTATGGCTTTAATGGACTTGAGTTTTAAGTACCATTTTGAATTTGAAATTCAAATTCGATTTTTCAAGGGCAATGTCTCGGAAAGAAATTACAGGTTTGATTTAATGGAATGGGTTGCACTGTTACTGTTGGGGAAGTTGGACGTATGGACGTTGGTACTTGAAGTGGATTAGTATCTTTATTTTGTAGCATATGTCCATATTCCATTTCTGTGATTAATTGCTGGCTGCACTCTTGTGATTCTGACTGCGGTCCTTGTAATTTGGGAGATATCAGTAATTTTCCTCCTGACTGACGGTGACGGTGACGAGGACGGTGGCTCCTATTTTTTTTATTTCCTTGATTGTTGCGAGTCTTTAGCTATAATTTTGTTTCTGCGAGGACAGTGACTGCGGGTGGGTGGGTGGGTTGGTTGGATTGGTGAGGGGATTAATACATAAGTTTAGTGTTGTTGTACAATTTTTGAAAAGGTCATTGCTTTGTTTTCGATTTCGATTTTGGAGCCTTCGTGTTTTAGATGGAGGTTTAGTACAGTTAGTACAGTAGGTAGGCTTATGAGAGAGAGAGGTATACTTACACATGTATAATGTGTCTTGGTATTAATACCTCTTATCAGATTTGGGCAGAGCTCAATGACTGACTATGTATTTATCTGGAAGCTTCCGTTTCCTTTTTCCGCTTCGGAATGAAATCATCCTAGCAAATAGTGGAATGTAGTAAAGGTTAAGGTTCAAGTTTTGGCAGTGCAGTGCAGTGGTCGTGTTCGTGGTGGTTGGTTGGTATGTAGTGGTAGTAAGATAACAATTCGTTATTAGGTTTGCTATATAGTAATACTATTGGCATTGGCAATTTTCGATAAGAGGGAATTAAAGAGGAAATCACAGATAAGATAAATGGCCATGTACTATTAATACTAATTGAACTCTACTTAAATTTACGGTGGGAATTTGGTGGAAACGAGAAGTGTGGATCGTTAGTCTAAATCCACTTTGTTTGTACAGACTGCTATTTTTTATCACACTTGAAAAATTACACTGCTTATATAGGTACCTACGTAAGTAGTACGTGCCTAATATTACAATGTAAAAATTATGGTGCAAACAAACCACATATGTACATTTTAAAAGCAATGTGCTTTATCGACTTCTGTTTAAAATAATCCCTTTTTAAAATTATTTGTTTTTTTTTATAAATTACATACATATAGTATTTCAGTAAAACTACATTTTTTAATGTAGTACAGCATATGAAAGATAATTGGTAGGTAGGCGGTGATTTTAATTTTGTACGAGGGTCAATGGGACGCGCGCAGACAACGGTCCCAGACGTCACTAGTCACATAGTCACAGTTCACAGTGCAATGATTTTAATTTCAAAAGACGTACGCCAAATATAATCTAGAAATATATGCATTAAATAAGGAAAATGGGAATGGGAACTTCCATTGATTTGTCTATTAATAATTTTTTGGTTAATCCTTCTTACGTTGTCACTTAAATTTTGCGTCTTTTGTCCATTTGGACTCGCAGGATTAGAAAATCGGAATGAAAAGAGTAATGGAAAGAGAACTCATAAGATAATTCTCATCTGATTTTGAGGGACTCGTCCTGCTTCCGGTGCCGGTGCCGTTGCCGGTACCGGTACCGGTACCGGTAAAATGCATCCCGATATAGAATATAATGTAAAGTAGGTACCTACCTACTAAAAATAAAGGATGAAAGTATAAAAGTCGAAGAAAGCAAATAGGAGTGGGCCGTGTAATCCTAATCTCCCTGCCTCCTTCCTTCCTTTCTTCTTCATTACTTCAACAACGGTGACGGTCCACAGATTCAGATCCAGAGATGAAAAGACGGAAGATAGAAAATTCAATAAATTCAACATGTTCCACTTTTCCACGTTTTAAGATTTACCATTTTGACATTTACTGTTTGGACTGGAAGCAATCCATATCCGGGACGTGCAGAGACACACTACACCTCTGTCATCGGTGTGACTCCAAACTGGAACTGGAACTGTATATAAAGCGCGTAGGTATATGGAGGAGAGCTGTGGAGTATAGTTTAGACAGTAGGACGTAGGATTGAGGGCCCTTTTCTATAAGATTTGGAAATCTTTTTGAATTTCAGAGGAAATCTGTGGACTAAAAAGTAAATCCAGTTATTGCTGGAAAATTATACTACATATATCGTCTGTGAAGAACCAAAATGACCCATATCCATTTGTAGCTAAAAACATTATTCACCATCTACAAAAATATTGAAATATGTCATATGTCTTGAAAGCATTTAAATAGAACATTTTACATTTTTCAAAAGCATGTAAATAGAACATTTTACACTTTTTTGAAACATGTAAATAGGAAATTTTACACTTTTCAAAAACATGTAAATAGAACATTTTACACTGCTCAAAAAACATGTAAATAGAACATTTAGCACATTTCCAAAACATGTAAATAGAACATTTTACACATTTGAAAAACATGTAAGTAGAAAATTTAGCACTTTTCAAAAAACGTGTAATTAGAACATTTTACACTTTTAAAAATCTCTTGGTTAACATTTTACGCATGTTTCTAATTTTGTTTTTATGACATAGCTAATTTTGATACTAGCTTAAATTGGATATGGGTCATTTTGGTTCTTCACAGATGATATCTCTAGGCTATATATGCTTTTAGTCAGATTCAGATGGCAATACTGTAGCACTTTATAGGCCTATCATGAGTAAGAGAGTGTGATTTGAAAATTTTCAATATTCCAAACATGAACTTTTATTCCAACGGTCTACAAAGTTATAAGTAGTTTTGAATATATGTAAATCTCATATAAAAAAATTGTGAGAGTTTTTTTTACATATGCATAAAAGTACAAGAAGGGATGGTTAGAAGGAAGATGGAGAGAGAATTATATTTTAGCGATGAAGGATGAGTACATGTCAGCTAATTGCTTGTGGATATGTAGGTAGGCAAATACATATAATTAGAGTATATGTATATTTTTACCCTCATATGCTTCCAAGTCTGCACTTGAACTAAATGTAAAGTCCACACGCTTGTCAAGTCCTTGACGAATTCAAGTTCTCTATTGAAACACATATCTGAATGATCGGAAAACCCCAAGACTCTCAAGACTCAAGGGGGCTCTCCTGGCATTAGTTTTGCGTTATTCGCCTCACTTGTCCCAGTTTGGTTTTGCCTTTGATTTATATTGCGTAATAAACTAAAATTTAAAAATGTGGAACGTAATATTTACTCACTAAAGAAGATATGCAAGGTGTATGCTGTGTATCTCTGAAAAATTATACAATGAAAATGCACGGGTTCGTACGCAAAACATTTAAACTGTTAGTGTGTGCTAAATTGTAATAAATAGACAATACGCTTTGAAATTTATAGACCGCACCCGTTTTCAAAGTACGGAAATAATAGGCGATTTTCAGCTCGTAATAATTTGTAAATTAGTGGTCATTTTTTGCAATCTAAAAATACGCAACTATGATAAGCTTCGGTTGCTGAAAAGTTGTACATAATTCCTCTTTTTTATAATGTAAAAATATAGTGAAATCAGACAATTTGGAATTGCTAAAAATTTGGACATACGGCATCTTTTCCATTCTAAAAACACGTAAATAAGGCAATTTTCAATTGGTGAAAAGTTGTAAATAAGGCAATTTGCAGTTGTCGAAATGTTGTAAATAAGGCAATTTTCAGTTGCTGAAAAGTTGTAAATAAGGCAATTTGCAGTTGCTGAAAATTTGTAAATAAGGTCATTTGCAGTTGCTGAAAAGTTGTAAATAAAGCATTTTTTACTGTTTAAAAGAGCGGAAATAAGACAATTTTCTGTTGCTGTTGTAAATAAGGTATTTTTACCACCTAAAAGTACGCAAATTAGATAACTTGCATTTGCCAAAACGTTATAAATAAAGCAATTTTGCCCGTTCTAAAAATACTTAAATAGGGTTACTTAATTATTGCCCTGGAACATTTTTAAACAAGGCTTTTAAAAAGAGCTATACATACTCAGAAAATTCGTTTGAAAATTTTGTATCTGTACCGGTTCCGGTACCGGTACCGGTGAACAACCTGGTTGTTTTTAGCTTGACGTTAAACTTTATCCTGTGAAGAATGCGTACTTAGGTACTTACCAAATGAGTCGATTTTGCAGCTTGGCTTGATAAATACTTTTGAGTTTAGGGGAACACCATAGCTTCAAAATTCCGTTTCCGTATAGTTCTCCACTCTAAAACTGGAAACATTCCCCTGTGTGAATGTCAATAGCATTTGGGAATGAGACTGGAATGTAAGAGTAGAGTGCTGGGACTTGGGGACAGGGAGTTATTAGTTGTGCTACACAAAGCTAATGTCTATGTAAATTGTCAGAAGTGTACCTATACTTCTTACACGTACATACTATAACATAAGTTCTATGTTTGTGTGTGTAGCTTGGACTTTTTCTTTAAAAGAAAATCGCACACATCTTGTTCCATTTTTTGTCTTGATTCTTCTCAGATGGGAGTTTGGAATGGGAATTGGATTTAAAATTGGTGAAGTGTCATGTGAACATGTGAATATCCGTCTCCTTATTCTTATCGTTGTTAGTAGTCTCTCTCTGCCTACTGCCTACTGACTGCTACGTATTCTAAATTCGGACTGGCTATGAGCTCGGGTATATGGGAAAGGGACACAAAACAAAGATGTCCTACTGACTACTGAACTACTGATAAAAGATAAAACCAAATATAACTATGCATAGAAAGTGCGGGGAAATTCTCATGTCTCCAAGTCTCTCCATGATGACAATGAAAGAGAGCGACAACGAAAAAAGGGAAGAGATGCGGAAGAAGAATAGGAGAGTTCGTGTCACTGAAAAATAGGAGATGAAGAAAAGAGAGAGAGAAATGGGAAATAATAGAAATTGAATAAAAAATCATGAAATGAGAATTAAATTGTAGCTTTCAGACTCACAATATAAGTTTCGTATAATATAACAAAGGAAAAAGATGCAGATTCCATTCGCGTTCTCAAGATACTCTTCACACACACACAGTCCCAGATCCAGTCCCAGACTCAGACAAAGTCTCCACTTCCCAAGTGTCTCCAAATCCGAATTTCCTTTTCCGTTCTCTTCAATTTAAATATTTCCATGTAGTTTCTGTATAGTTTTTTTTCTTTCTTTTCTTTTAGTTTTTTTTTTGTTCTATAAAAATGTACATTTTGTCTTTGAAGAATGGATACAAGCTGAGGCTGGGGCTGGGAGAGCATTTTCTGCTAAATTCAAATCATGTAGATATAAAGTTGACAATAGGTTTGTAGGAGGCGCGGATGCGGATCTTTAGAAGGGATGTAGGGGTTTTATTTTTTAGCATTATGAAGTTATAGGAGAGGCCATTGTCCAAGATCCAAGATGGTCACTTAGCATGGTTAACCCCCCTCCTGTCCTGTGTATAGTAACACATAGTAATTACACTTTTAATTAGAAAATCTGTATGAGCGCTCCCTTTTACCCTTTCCCTGTAGCTCCTAATTTCCGTATATACTTTCAAAATTCAGCCACTTCCGGACATCTGTCTATAGGGAGGGAGGGATACGCATTTAAATCGTCTAAAAATATTGAAACTAATTGTAAGTTTTATTAAAATGGCATAGGAAATGATGCAATTAATACACTGGGACCTGGGACTCTTTCATGTCTTTTCCGTGTGTCCCAATCTGATATCTTTCCCACTACGTCGTCGTCCGCGCTGTATAATCTATAATTGTAATATTATACCGACAGCGTCATTTAATTCCATTGCTTATAGCCGTCTCCATTTACAACGTATATTTTCAGTGTCATTACAATCCTTTGATTTTGATCCATAGGAAGTCCTATAAAATCATAAATGTAGGTAAACGTAAATATGTTCGAAATTGAAATTCAGATCCAGTTTTATAAAAACTCTGTTGGGGTTTGATTCTCTGATTTTTGATTTCTGTATTTTTTGTGTGTGTGTTCCTTGTGTGACTTGAGTACCATACCATAATAATAGTGGTGCTGCCGGTGCTGGTGCCGGTTCTGGTACCGGTGTCGGTACCGGTGCCGGTGGAAGTGGGATGTGGTCATGTGGCCGTGTGAATCGAGTCTATAATTATGTATACATAGGGTCCAAACTGAGAACGTGTTTTTACATTTTACCATTTTTCTCTCCCTATCTATCTCCTCTGGGTATTCCGTTTCGGTTTTCGGTCGCGCTCGTGCTTTTGACTTGGAAATCCTCATTGACATCAAGTTTATGATTCGTATATTTTAAGCATTCAGATTTTGGCTTTGACTTTTTTGAAGCCGTGCATGTCTGGTACTATTTGTACGGTACGGCGGGTAATACGGGTTACAGTAGGCGGCTATAAGCCTCGAGCATATCAACTATATATGAGTTATGGCTAGTCCAGCCATGCCCTGCCTGCTATATCCAGAATCTAGAGATATGTCTTTACAATAAAAAATAAAAAGTGAGGTTGAATGATGATATTACTCAGATTTAAATAATTCTAATTCAAATTTTGAATGTATGTGTGCGAGACTATAGTGTATATACTATATAGATTGTCTAATATAGTGTCCCTCTGGGTCAGGTTTTAAATATATCATCCATGGGATGATGGGGTGTGTGCAATTTAAATTGTACTATGTACACTCTCCATGTATGATATATGATGGAGATAGATGGGAGCGTTTGAATTTTTGACTTGGCCTACACAATCCTTCGAATTTCGGATTTGACTTTGAAATTCTGATACATGTAGAAAAAAGGAGTGAAAGTAGGGATAGGGAAAGTAGAGTGGGAATGTGGATCGAGGTTGAAGATGCAGGGATAGACCGGAGCCGGAGAACTCATCTTTGTACACTGTATTGAAATTCGATGGGGAAGAAATTCAGATTCAAAGTAGGTCAGTCACTCATGTATCTCTGTCTACGGGAAAGCGGATGATAGGAATACAAAGGAGCGATATATGGAGCAAAGCGAGTGGAAGAAGTTCATTTAATATATTGTGTCTGTATGGGTCTGTGTGTCGGTTGTCGGTTGTCGGTCGGTGTCGGTGTCGGTGGTGGGTTAATTCTTTTCCGTACTTTTTGTGTAGTAGTAGTGCCTATATGTGTACTACATAGTACAGGGAGTTTTGATCTGTGTTGGTGCATGGCCTTACATACAATAAAGTGTGGAAGCAAGACACGAATAAGGAATTTAGGTAAAATCTGTGAAATCGATTATAGTAGTTTTTTTTAGTTTTAGTCTCGTCTTTTTAGTTCTTTAGTAGTCTGATGGGATATGTATATTTTTTGCCTTGTCTCCAGAGCAAATGCACAAAGTTCATCTTCACTTATTGAATTTCGAACAAAGCATCTTTGTTCAGACGAAATCAAATCAGCAATAAATACAATAATACAAATGTAATGTAGCTACAGGCACGGCCACCTACCGTATTTCAAGTAATAGTGGACGGGTCTGCCGTCTGGGAGGTCTGAGTTTGAATAGTAGACGGGTCTTTTTAACACACTATTACTCAGGGCCGGACGAAGGAATTGCTTTTAGGCAACAATTTACTTCCATACAAAAACCACCATTTTGATTTTATTGATGATTTTCTTTGGTAAATCAAAATTTTGTGTTTCCATGTTTTAGAAAAGTTTAAAATGTTCTTTTTACATGATTCAGAAAAGTGCAAAATTTTTTATTTGCATGTTTTGAGAAAAGTGGAAAATGTTTTATTTCCATGTTTTTGAAATGTGCAAAAAAATTTATTTTGCATGTTTTTTAAAAGCCAAAACATTCTTTTTACATATTTTTGAAAACTGCAAAATGTTCCATTTAAATGTTTGTTTGAAAATTTAAGCAACGAGGCTGCCTGCGCTGACCGCATTGTCTATGCTATTGCTGATATATGACAGTCGACGGGTGTGTAATAGTAATAGTAGACTGCCTGTAATTTGTATATGGGTCTGGGAGGTCGGAATTTGAATAGTAGACGGGATCCACTATTACAGGAAATACGGTGTATATAGAAAACCTGTGCAGGTTTCCATCCACAAATAATACGAATGTAAAAATAAAAGCCACTGCCATGCCTCTCCATTCCTTTCATACCAGCTACCAGGAGTTTTGCAGAAGCCGTAATTTATTTTACTATGTAGATCAAGTAAAAAACTCTCCTGGTTTTATTTTTGTATTTAGGGCATTTGACATATTATTGGGATTTATTGACTACATATTGTATACAGCTATTCTATTGGAGTGCTTGAGCAGAGATTTTTTTTAAAGCCGTTGAGGGATATAGACCCATAGGCCCAGAAAACAAAGAGCTGAGGTTGCGAGATCAAACGGGATTTACCTCTATTCGTGAGGAATTTTTGAAGTTTTCGTTTGAATTTTTGAAAGATGTCAAACCCGTTATGAATGGAATTTGTCAAATAATTCAAATATTGTTTTCACAAATTTTTGAAATGTAAGGATTTCTTTTTACATTGTCGAAAATACTTTGACTTGTATGCAGTATATATGCTGTGCATATGTCTTTTATTCCGAGATAACTCGATCGTATAAGCTACCTACATATCTACCTACCTACTTTACTTGTGAAAAATAAAAGGAAAACGAATTTTCGTCTATTTTTAGATTTCAAGTTTGGTGGTTGTTGTATTAAGTGGATGGACTGAGCGTCCGTAATTTGAAAATCAAATCTTTTTGGCATACACGACAAAGTCAAGAAAATGTGTCCCATTTATTTAGGATTTGTCTCGACTACTCGATTTTAACTTCCTCAAAAATAGGCGCGCGCGTTACATGCTTTGATTTTTTAAATGATTAATTTAAGTTGTTTGTGACATAGCTAAATAAGAAAATCTCTTCTTTTTTTGTGGCGTGTGTATACTAATGTGAATGAATTTTTGTTGTTTCTTTGTAGATTATGGGACTGACGTTTCTTGCAGCAGGTACCTCTATACCAGATTTAATCACGAGTGTAATCGTAGCTCGAAAAGGACTGGGTGACATGGCCGTCTCATCCTCTGTGGGCTCGAATATATTTGATGTCACTGTTGGTCTTCCTTTCCCGTGGCTCCTCTACACCATCTTCAAGCAAGAGCCGGTTGAAGTCTCCGCCAAAGGAATGATTTGCTCCATCACCATTCTTTTCGGTCAGTCAGCTATAAAAACTATCATTTATTTTTTATACAGTATTAAATTCATCCAATTTTTGCACAATTTCTTTTCCAAATTTTTGGCGTAATTTCTAAAATTGTATTAAAATATTTACAAAATTTAATACATTGGTTTAATTTATAATTTTTCTATATTTTTTTCTCTATATAGGCATGCTATGCTTTGTCGTCATCTCCATCATGTCCTTCCGATGGAGAATGAACAAAGGTCTCGGGATCGTTATGTTTTTACTCTACTTCGTCTTTTTGACGGTGTCCCTCCTCTTTGAATACAATGTTATAACATGTCCCCAGTTATTTGACTAATCATAATAATTATGTCTCTGGTTAGTCTCGCAGTCGGTATAGTGATTCCAATCAGATTCCTACAAGCGCGCTGCTCCAACTTATAAAATGACAACAAAAATGACGACAAGAAATATTTAAAAAAATTACAAGAAGAAGAAGATGAATGAGATGAGATCCATCGAGTTGAATTTGAATGTGAATTCAAATTTGGCTTGGACTATATACAATTAATTATTATTATAAATACAACTAAGATATATATAACATTATACAAATATGAACTAAAAAAAAGAAGCACACATTACACACAAGAACAAAGACCGAAACCTAGAGGCAGAAAAACGAAATACATAATATAGAAGCTATAGAAAAAAACTAACATTTTAAAAATATATGAAACTTAAAAGTGCTCTATACATATACTGTAAGAACGTAGTAGTGATTATGATTCCAACAAATATTTTGAGCTATAATACATTTTTCAAAATATATATTAGGAATCATAAATCATACATTAATTAATTAATTAATCTTGTATAAAAACTCTTTGAAAGTTTTAATTTACAATTATATTTTACAATTTACCTTGACTTACATACATAACATTATATAGTTGTGATATATTTATTAAATAAACTATTATTTTTATTCTTATTATTATAATGATCGCTAAATATTATGTAATATATGGTATTTATATATTAGTCTTAATTTTTTCTACTTGTTATATTTATATAGCTTGTATTAAGCATATGATTGTAGCTCTATACTTGTAAGTATATATACGAAAATATTTTTTATTTTGCCGTTTCCATTATTTATTCTCTGTTATATGAATTAATTTCAAAAGTACCTTTAAAACTTAACTTAATTAGTATATCGATTGTTTGTATTGTACATTTGTGTATTTGTGTGCATGTCATATTACTTATATTCTCGTCTCAAACAAGTGCAAACTTATAAATTATTCGGTAGATATTTAACATTTAAATTTTTTACGATTAACACGACTTAAGAAAGAAGAAGAAAGAAGAAGAAGAAAACTATAAAACAATTAATTGTAACTATATTATACTGGTACTGGTAATAGAGAGACTCTCATACATACGTAATTGTAAAATTCTATAATATATTATGATTATATTACATTTAAAAAACAATTTACATGTGTGGGAATATATTTGTGATTTCTATGTACCTCACACAGAGGTACTTGTATATTATGGATACATATAAAAAATTACAATTACATTGTACGTATGTGTAAAATTAAAAATATATTATATGCATCGACCATTACATATCGGCTCGGTCATTACATGTAAAAATATTGTACACGCGCGCAAAAAAACATTTGTGAATGAATTTATTATTATTATATTATTGCAATTAATTACTTACTTATCTATAAAATTATAGTACCTTAACTCATTCATGGAGGTATATATGCGACGTATACTTTTGCGGGTATATCATCACTTTTAGATTTTAGAAAATATGTTAAATTATTATTGTTAGATCTCTGTAACTACATTTTAAATTTGAGCCATCCCAAACAGTAATATATACGTCAACTCAAATTACTTATATGTATTAGTCGGAATCGGAATCGCGGAATCGCAGCAGAAAAAAAAATGGTGTATAATATATGTAAGCTATAATATACAAAAAAACAATCAGAGAACAGACAAAAGAAGACAATTTCTCAAGCGCAAAAGAATTGAAATAAATTGAAATTTTGAATCGCAGGCGATGGAACGAAAACATTTAAAAAAAAGAATTGTAAAAAATATACTCTATAATGTTTGGGCTACAAGATTAAAAAGAAATGAATCTATAATTATTATTATGATTACAATTTGAAATGTGCAACTACTTATACCTAGTAGGAATATTTGCATTTTATGGGAATTTGAAGAATAGAAATTTTTTGGATTCTTCTAAACATAACAATGACGACGATGACAGCAGTAGCAGCAGCATCAGCAACAAAAGGGTACAGTGCAAAAAGAAATTAAATTATAATTTACAAACAGTAATAAAGAAGAAAATAAGAAACATGCATTGGCTGTATTGGTCAGTTTATAAAAAATATTATTAATGTAAATATATATATCTACTTAAATACAAATGATAAAAGGATATAGAGTATTCTTCTTATATTAAAAAAATATATTATAAGTAATGTATAATATTACAATTTAAAATAAAATTATATGATATTTATTAGAGGGGGAAAAAGTATGTTCAAATTTTAAAATTTTTAAAAAGAATTTGAATAGTTCTTTTGATCTGTTTTGTAGACACTTTAGATAATTAGTTTGTATTTTAGAATTAGATATAGCAATACATATAAAATTACGCTAGGTACGTACATATAATATTATAGACTATACTTATACATAAATAAAGGAAAATTAATTTTAAAATGACAGTATACATTTTTGAAACTATTGTGGGATGAACGCTAAGAAAGAATGGGAAATGTATAATCAATTTGAAACTAAAATCTACTACTTAATTATACGTATGTTATTATTGCTACGGATATTATTGTGTGCTATCTGTATTGCTACTCTTCACATGGAAGCGACGAAAAATGTAGCCGTAGCCAAATACAGAATTTGCAAAATTTAATTTAGAAAACCGTAACTCTCAAGCAATGGTCGTCCAGAAATAAGAAAATTAAACATTGTATCATGCAATTTTGTCGATATTATTTATAATCGATAAACTATAATTAGCTATTATTATTTAATTATTCATACACTGCAAAAAAATATATCTCGATTTCGATTTCGATTCCGATATTTGATAGTCATAATTATTGTTATTAAATCAGACATTCAGTTTGTGCAGCCGAAGAAGTCGAATTTGAAATTCTCTGGCTCTTCTGAAGCTCTTCTGGCAATTGAAAATTATTTAAAAATTATTTACAACAAACAAAAATGAGGAGAGATGGAAAAGATTTATTTTAAATGTGATAACAACTGGAAAAAAACAAATGGAAAATATACTACCTATATTTCTATATTAACATTAACTGTAATTCGTGGATGTTGATGTCGACATACCTATATATCATTCTAATATGTTATGTCTATATACTGAATTGAATATGATATCCTATATAAATGACCTCTTTTTTTGTGGATTATACTCTCTTCTCTCTTGTGACCTGAGTGCACACCTTGTAATAATTAAAAACAAAAAAGAATCTAAATTAAATTGTATCATCAATAATAATAATCATGATCATACATGATTATTTATACTTAATTATTATTGTAATCTGTACAGTACATATATAACCTTATATACACAAAAAAATATTAAATTGTAATTGAATTACATAATGAATTTAAATAGAGACGTACCTGCATGCAACATATTATTATGTATAATATGCTACATTATAATAATATTACATATTCAATACTTGAAAAAAAAAATGTTACAAAAAAATGAAGATATATTATATTACATTATTATATTAGACAGGTAAAAATTGTTGATGTCATTTATGCCACTATATATGTGTAAAAAAATTAGCATGCCTAAATCCATATGGAAATCGATCAAAAAAATATATATTATAAGTGTAGATATAGAGAGAAATTATAATCTGTAAGATGATAATACATATTATATTTACTTGTATACACATTAACTTAAGTAACTAATAAACATAAATTATTTACCAAAGTACCTATAAATTACCTACAGAATTTAATTACTACGTATATATCTTACTATAGTTGTAGGGACAAGTAAATAATTAAGTGTAATAATTAGTACCATTACCATGGTACTGAAAAGTTAAAAGTACCTATATCCTACATATACCTATGCATATAGGTAACATATGTAATATACCCACCTACAATATTTATTATTAGTAAATGCGTGGCGTACTTACATACCTTACAATATACATACTGACTTTTGAGTGAATTGTTGAGTATGGCGTGTTGTGGAAATATATGCGATTTTGATTTCATATCCAAAAATTAACTGTATATTACGTATTTAACAGAAGCTATATTATTATGTATAATTAGAGTGCAACAACCATGGTTCTTATACTATACGAAAATTATTAAATTACCGATTTAAATTGTAATATTATTACATGAACGTTACAACAATACATATTATGGAAGGATATGTGAGGATGATTGTGAATATCTAGTCAATGATATTAGCAGAGTAAAATCTCACTTAATAATTCCTATATATATAGAACTCGTATTTGGAAGTTCAGTCATTTCTTTAAATTTGATTTATTTTCTGCATGTCATCTCATACCTTAGTATATCTTTACTATTTTCCTTGAACTTTGTTTGTTATTTTTATATTATTGATTTTCTACTATTGCATTAGCGCTATTCGTTTCTATAATTTTCCTATGAACAAGAAAAAATTATTTTTAAGGGATGACGCTAAATATGTACTAATACGCACAAGTAGTGGATTTTTGTGTGGAAAAACAATATAATTTTTTTTTGAACTATATAAATTTGTCCATAATACTGGTCCGTTGATATCTTGACCTTGAAAATGTAATAGACGTACATGTATTTAATGTTACATGCTCATGTTATTGACGTGAGAAAAATTATTTAGATATTTCAAGTTTCGTTTTTAACTGAAAATAAAAAGACACAAAAAAGTATAAGCAAACTTTACAGCAATAAATGTATATAATTGCTATGACTTAATGAAAACGCGCTAAAAAGCTTGTGTAGAAATTGTAATTTTTGCATTAGGTTGATTTAGTATACTTAAAATGATGCTTATTTCTGTATGTACCTAAATTAATTTAAATTATTTTTTTATTAATATTATGTCAGTACTATGGAGGAGTGGTTGTGCATTATAGAAATATAATACGGATAATTTTCAAACTCTGTCCATTAAGTTGTAAGTAAGAATGTAGAATATAGATATTAGGCATATATATATATATTTCATTTCTGTAAGAATTGAAAACAAAGTAGAAAAGGAGTTATATTAGTTTATAGAATTTAGTTGTACTCGCGTATATTTGTAATATTAGAAATAATACAAAAACTACATACAGGTGATAACTGCATTAATTTCGATTTCGAATAAATTTGAATTCGATTTTTGAAAGTTTGTGTGTGTTGAATGAGATTTTACAAAAATAAGACGAATAAATCCTCAAAATTCTGTCAAGAAAATATCAAAAATGAACAAGCGTCAAAAATATTTAAAAAAATGTAAAAAAAAAAGTGTGGTGTAAAAAATATGAAAAAAAATATATAACTACACACTATAAAGATATATTAAACAGAAATATATTAAGGTTAAATATTACGTAATTATATTGAGAAAAAAAATACCATTCTAAAACTATTTAATCATAATAATAATAAAAGATTATGAAAATTATGACACACTCATCTAAATGTGAATAGAATTCTATTAGAAGTCAAATAAAAATAATGAAACAAACATATATTAAAATATCCTATAAAGAAGCCCTTACAAAGGAGTTTTAAAAAAAGGAGGAATATTATTATAATACCTACTTATATAGAGAGAAGCAAAAGAACGGTTAGATTTATATTAGTGAAGCTGTGTATTACTATATATAGTAGATTTTAGTATATAGAGTCATAATCATAATTTAAATATCACTATATATAAATTATAACGAAATTGTATAATTATAAATACAATTGTATGGAATGAGTAATGATACACATTTACATATAATTATAATTATATCGACTCGTTTGATTTTATACTTTAGAAAATTACAAAATACAAACCCTTATTTACCTATATAAAACCCCAGACCCAAATCAAAATACAATAGTGGAAGAATATAATTAATAATTAATCCATATTAAATTACTAATGACACAGTCATTAAATTAACTAGCCCGCGTGTAGAATTGTATATAGAACTGTTCTAAACTGTAGAAAATATTTTATTGTGATTGTTACAATATACAAAAAGGTAATCATTCACCGTATATAAAAGATCTGTACTACATACTTTAAAACATAACTACCTTATTACTCGATCGATATTCGATATAATATGTACGTTAATCAATACGTTATAATATGTACGTAGTTAATTTAAGAAATAATAGGTAATTAGCCATAATTAGATAATTAAATGTGTGTATCCACTCCATACATTATTTATGTTGTCCTCATTCCTGGAAATTTCTTATACAATGAAATAAAAACTATTACTCCGTAGAAATCTTTGCTCATTTTTTTATTACACTTTTTTATTCTTGCCAAAAAGGTTTAAGGTTTGTTTAACAGTTTTTATAATTATTAACTAAAGCTAAATTCATTAAATAAATATTTTTTTAAAAACAAAAACAATCGAATCAGGTCAGGCATCATGGCATCCATGCATACTTTACATTTTAACCTCACCTCGTCTACCGGCTACAGCTACGGTCTAATAACATATAGCTGTAAATAGAATGGAAAACGCCCCCAATTTATAATTTTAACAACGCACATTATTGCTCTTGTACGAAATCGTTTGAAGGAAACACTAACTAAACAGGAAAAAATTATAGAGAGTCGTAAAATTTTGAACATATAATAGTTTTTTCTACTTTATAGTATGTTAGTACTACATACAATTATTAGGTTTGTAGTGGTAAAATCCTAATGGGTGTTTTTCTTTATTATGTAGAAATATTGCATTCAACTTTTTTGTAGGTTTTCATCACTTTTAAGTAGAAGTGACAAATTACAATCATTTTCTCTTGTTTCATAGAGTACCCATTGGCATGCAACGTGTATAGGTAGTATGAATAATTTCGGTTGTAAAAAATTCTAAAATATAATTTACGATGATGAGGATAGTAAATAGTATAGTAGGAATGTTGTATATCGAATGTGTGTTCACTCGGTGGGCTCAACTAACATAAGTGAGGCTCACTCGCAAACTTGTTTTATTTTTATACAATTCTATTCTTCTAAAATTTCAAGTCTTTGATAGCTTGGGGAAGATCAGGAAGTTTAATGTCCTTGATTTGTTGTGACAAGTTCATATTCTTGACGGCTGATACAGCTCTGGCTGGAGCAGCAGATATACCAGCCTCCTGACGCTCCAATTTATTCTGCTCATCAATTCGAGCGAAGATTTCAGTCATATTTGTTTCTAGCACCATACCTCCCATCACTAATTCGTTTAAGATGTAATGAACCTGTGACCAAGGATGGAGTTAACTATATTATTACCATTGACATTGAACTGATCAATAAGTTATTGTATAAATGTATTAATTTTTTAGGTGTAAGGCAATGGGAAGCAATGGTGACTGCGAGCATGAGTGAACTTTAGTTGGTTCTTATACAGTACCTTATCTACATGGAAAATTAAGTCCAACTCGCAGACATTTTCGAAACATTTGTCCAAAGTTTCAACAAAGACCTGAATAAGATCTAAGATTCCTAATTCGGATTCTGATGAGTCGACGCAGAATACAAAGTACAGCGTAGCATAATGTCGGTATATTAATTTGTAGTCGGAGCCACCAATCAAGCTATAAATTGTTATCAAAATAAATGCCACATTATCACTTCCAAAAAAATACAGTCTAATATATAAACCAAATGATTCTAATAAAATATATTAAAAATTATACTTTTATGGGTGCATTACAAATATTACCATGCATAGTTGTTAATATAAGGTGTTTACTTTATATTTTAACCTAATTCATTAGCAAGTTCAAAATTTATAAAGATATACCTTCCTCCTTCCAAAAAGTTGCATACATTGTCATCTCTTTTGGACACTAGATGAAATGTTTCTTTGATTATCTGTTGCTGCATTTCCTCCGACTAAGAACAATGTAATGGTTAAAAACAATGTGTTAGTATGGATTTCAAAAATATTTAATCACAACCATCAACCATTAACATTACAAGTGAAAAGACAATTTCATGTGGAAATTAAACTTACGACGTAATCATAAAAACTGGTCAGCCTTGGCTTTCCGTGGTTGTTGAACACAAGGATTGCTTTAATCATCCTGAATTTTTGAACTGTAAATTGTACAACAATATATCATATTATAAATTCCGTTTCTAAATTTAGTTTAACAATATGCATAATATGTGTATTCCATTTAAAATATATTAACATAATGGTAATTAACATTATTTATAAAATCCTTCAAGAAACTAGGGGGAAATAAAGCCAGCTGATAGCGTACTACAGATTACAGTTACGTAAGTAAGTAGACCAAAAAATGTTGGGCTGACTTAACGAGTAAGCTATGGCTGAAGCTGAAAGCAGAATAATTTCTTCTGACCTGATTTCACTCCTGAAAGTTTCTGCGTCCAGTATAATACTCCTTACTACTCTTTAACAAATTAGAAGTAAATAAAAAAGAAATAAAAAATCCCGTTAAAAATAACTATACACTTTTACACTTCTGAACAAAGCAAAAACAAAAGATTTAAAGTTATCTTTAAAGCCGTTATATAAAGGAATTTCCCAATTTATTTCGTGATGTTATCGCGAGGAAGTCCGAGTTGGAAGATGACATATAAAATAATAAAAGGAAAGGAAAAGTCCTCAGAAGGAAATTTAAGAATTTCTTGTATGCGCGGGCAATTTTCAACGCAGTATTTAGATTCCGTAGATCATTTAGAATTTAGATAGATCCGAACTTACCCAACATTGTTATGACATAATGACAATTTATTATTACTTTAATTATGTTGTAAATTAATACTAATCGCTATACTCCTAATGCTATTAGCGATAAGGGCAATGGAAAAAGTGCAAGTCCAAAGAGCCTATAGTGTTGAAAAGTAAGTACTGCTGCTAAAAGCGATGAGCTATATATGATAAAGAATTGACGAACCTTCTGAATTCATTTATTTTTGTTTTTAATTCGTTTTACGATGACACAGAATACATAAGGGCTATTCAGAAAAACCCAACTTCTTTCGACCAAAACGTCAACACATGCTTTTACTCACAAATTAAAATTATTATCGAATGAACATTGAATTTTTTATACAAATACAAATATAATATCAAGAGCCATATTATGAGGCAAATTCAAGTTGTAAATATAAAATACATTAAATTGTACATCACATGGCATGGTGTCTTAAATAAAAACATATTTGGTATTACAAAGCTAACCATCTTGGTACCCTTCACTTACTATTTGAGAGAAATATTTAAACAATCAGAAAGAAAAAAATCATATCTGACGAATAATACGAGACGATTAAGAATGCTAAGACAAATAATTATTGAAATAATAATCATAAAATCTACGCTATATCGGATAATGAACACTGAATGAAAACATTAGACATATGAACCACAAAGCTAGGAACACAAACGAATTGAAACGATAAAATCTACAGAATACAACCTACCTAAGTACATGCATAGGTATGAGCAACTTTTAAATAAGTCATTAATATTTTCAAAATACGGATAACTCACATCATGTGAGTCATGGGTCATGGCATTAAAAGTCATTATAAGTCTATATAAAAAATATGTTTACACACCAATTGCATATTTAGTCGCATCGTGTATTCATATCTCGAAGTACAATACTGTAATTAAAATTGATTGATCTGTGAGCAATAAGTATAGTTTAGGAGACCAAAAGCTCAGTATAATAATAGCAGGTTTCAGTACAAAAATATTGGCAGTTAAAAGCTTAAGTAGTTTGTGGTCACAAAACCTTTCACAGCTTATATGTATAAGAATAAGCTGTGGACTGAGAATATTTGATCATGAAGGCGCGACCATCTTCCGAAGGCTCCAGAATACCAAGTTTATCTTTAGGAACAACAAAACCAGGGATCCCACTATGGAATCGCATTGTTTCAACAAGGCGAGAAGCGATTTTCTTTTTCCGAAATATCTTGTCCGTCCATAAGCGTGTAATTCCAAGTAGGAGAGGTATATCTGGTTTTAAGACCGATTCTTCAGGTTCTGTGACGAGATGAGCGACTGTCGTATCTTTATCTAATATTTCCATTGATGCATATCCTAATAACAGCACCAGATAAATATTTTAGAAGTCAGTTCCTATCTATTTATCATCACGTTATTAGCATGCAAGTTAGTTTACACTAAATTTACACTTATACAATGTAATGTAAATGATTCCGACGGCATAAACTTGGCGGCCAAATTCACAGTGACTTTAACTCACCTAAGATTCTAACGGCATTTTTGCGCTTTGTAGGGTACAAATAGAAAAACATTAAGTCAGTCGGGTTTTCTTTGACTGAATCCGAGAAGCAACATAGTTCAGAGTCGATCCACTCCAAAAAATTTGTCAAACGGTTCATAATGTACTTTGACTCGCCGTGTTTTCGGACAACCGTAATGTAACCACCATCAGCAAAGGTTGCCAAGATTTTCGGGTTCTTCCACAACTGTCATCATGAAAGAATGAAAATTAAAATAAACAGCACCTTCCTATCAATCTATGATTTTACTCTCCATCTCGCCCAAAATTGTACTACAAGTATTTGTTTTGCAGCTTACAGTGATGGTGTGCATATTTTCCAGTCGAGCATGTGCTTTCCGATGTTCCTCTTCATCTTGAAAATCTCCAGGAGAGTAAAGTAAGCCACAGTCTCCACATATTCGTGGACCAATATGCTTCTGACCAGCATCTAGCACCATTTGAGATAGTCCTACAAATGATGGAAAAAACAATAGAAAATAACCATAATCCCTACTTGCAACATTGACACCCGCTGAAAACATCATCGTCATCGGCATTCAGCTTCCTATTCCTATGTCATCATGCGTGAGATAAATTATTTTATCAGTCTCTTACCTGGTGTTTCTTTTGTTCCGAGCAAAGACCGCTTTTTTCTCGGTGGTGTTGATTTTTGAATCGCTTGCTGAATTGACTGTAATGGATTATGCTTCGGCTTGTACATTTTTCTAAAAATTGGAAACACTGCCGGTTGACGGGTTCTAATTCCAGCATTTCCGGTTTCAATCTCCATCTCCATCTCACATCCTGAAGCCGATACGGAGTTTGACACCGGCGGCAATCCTATTCTTGTTTTACTCTCTTCTTCGTCCCTTAATTCCATGCTGGAATTTTTTAGACTGTGAATTAAATAAATCAGACGATAAAAAATAAATAGGTAACTTTGAACTTCATTATTTGTAATTAATTGTATAACTATTTTTAGCTTTAAATGCAATTTAAATACAAACACCAAAAACGATCAATTCATTACACCAAAAAAAAACATAATATCTGGATATCTTCAACGTATTAATTGGTTACTATATACACATCACCGTACACTCTATTTTTAATATTAATGTGTAGCTTCTCACCTTCAAGGAAAGGAATCAATCGTCCAATTTTGTCTTATCGTCAATCGTGAATGTAAAAATAGGTAAGTTATACGTACTTACGAAGAACTACTTGAATCAATCGAAATTAGCATTGACAGCTGAACAAAACCATGTATCATACACGTAGACAAAACACAAAATACACAGCGAATGATGATGAACAAGTTTAAACAAATGAACACAAGAAACAAAGATTTTCCACTTTTAAAATTACAAATTATGAATTAAGAACACAAAGGGATTGACATTCACATAAGCCGACGTGCATACAATTAAACTCTGAGAACTTACTTTAAGTACGATACGAACATAGGTAGAAAATTGGTGACTTCTTAACTGTGCGAGCGAGCGAAGTACTTTTTACGGATACGAAGGATGAAGATTCCGAGACTGAAGGGGAAAAGAGTAAAAAAACAAGATAAAACTAAAGATTTTGAAGGGAGCGAAAAAGGACCAGGACCAGAGAGCCGCAGAGCCCAGAGCCCGCTCAGCCCGCTTAAAAAATGTTAATAAATATTTTTAAGTCTTGACGGCTAGAGGAAGTTTGCCAGCGGCTACACCCACCGTCGCACCACCTAGCCATCAACTTGACACTCACCATCAGAAATTTTCTCAATCCTCTGTCGGTGTCGGTACCATTGTACCATGACGTAAAAAATCAATAGGTAAATTAACTTGATTAAAATACATTAAAAGTACCTACTTATGCTGTAGGACCACGATAAGGTTTCGATTTTCGTCCTAGGCGATCAATAATTAAGTAGGTCACTAATTGGGGATGTCTTAATGTCTATGTCATGCCAATGCAAGGCCGCCATAACATAACATAGGTAGATTCCCTCAAAAAAAATTTGTATTTTGCTTGCAATAAGATTAAAACTATGTAATTAGGTTTTAAATCTATTTCACTAATTTTATGGATTGACTGACTGACATCTAAAACTAATATGCAAAAAATGCTTTTGCATATTATGCACTCGACCGCTGTAGCTATCTCTATTTAAGCAGGTTTACAAAAATACGGAAAAACAGAAAATAAAATAAAAACCGGAGGCACAAAAAATAAAGGAGTTTTACATTTTATTTGCTCTTCATTCATGTATCATAATATTATGATGTAATTTAATAATAATTATTTAGTTAATAATGATTAATACAGATATAGAACAGACTCTATATAATGTACTTAAATAGTAATATTAGTACATAAGTAACAGTATTATAGAGATAATATAATATCAACCGGTGTTCAAATCCTTCGAATACTAATATAACTGTCATTAATAATATTATTATAAATATTAAATATATAACAGAATATTAATACTATTTTTCTTTCATTGCAGTCATAAAAAAACCAACAGAGTGATTATGTCTACTTACGGAACAGAACATTAGGTGGGACTAAAAGAAATAAGTAGTTAGAGATTTTTCTAATTACTTATATTCTATACGAGACTACACGAGTTATATTGAATTATATACGACACAGTTACAGTAATAATAACAATAAATTAAATCACTGATATAATTGCCGAGCAGTATTATAATACTTGTTGGGTTTTTTTGGATTTAATTGATAGTCAACAGTGGTCGTGTTTGTTTAGCAGTAAAGGAGCCAAACAAAAGGAATTAGTAAGTTAATAAATTGGTTAATAATTAATTCGAATAACTAATAATGTATTGCGAACTGCGCTTGTATTTATAATTATGTATAGCATTTTTGGTTTAGCATTTTATTATTATTTTATTTAGTTTCTTGTTTCATTTTTTTTTAAGTTTAAAATGTTACTTAAATGTATTATTTTTTTGATGTTGAAGGTAATTCTACACAGAGATAAATCTTAGTAATTATGTCTTAACATCATGTCCTTGGTTGCCTTTTTTTTAACTTACAACTTTAAAGAAGAATGATTACTGTTTAAAAGTATTTAACACGTAGATGTAGATTACTGTATGTACTTTTGTATTTTTAGTTTTTTTTAAAGGTTGAATAATTTAAAATTGATTAATTAGTAGTAGTAGTTTCATATACACTGCATAGTTTAAAATTAATTTATTTTATTATCTACTAGAAAGTAATTACTCGTAGTAGTCGAAGTTAAAATAGTAGTAGTAGTAGTAGTAGTAGTAGTAGTAGTAGTAGTAGTAGTAGTAGTTTATAGCATTAGTTTTATCCCTATTGTATAGTATTTTCTTTCGTGTCATAATCGTGTAATGTAGATAACTGGCTCACTCATATTAGGAGGCAAGAGGCTACGACGAGCAAGTCGACACCAACATTAATTTAATTTTAATATAAATAAATAATCATTACATTTTCATTTTAATATTTCAACAATACATAACTAGTATACTGAATTAATAATTATTATGTAGTAGGTTTTTGTAAGGACTATTACAATCCTTTATACCCATATATTATTTTATATATATATGTTAATAATAATATATATTTATTTATTTTTTTGGAATTGGAATTTATTCAAAGGTATATATTTGTATAGTTTATATTTATTTTAGAAATAACTAAAAGTATACATATAACTATACGAAATAAATTACTTTTACTTTTTATTGGAATCGAAAACCGGGAGAAGCAGTCATACAATTTCTCAAATTAAATTGTAAATAATAATTTATCATTTTATACGGTCTAGGGAAGCGAAACAATAAAATTGCTTTAGATATATACTATAATATATAGATTTCTAAAAATTATATAATAATTCTAATTCTTGTGTTTATAATAATAATATATAAAGGAATAGACAACTGACGCACTACACGTTTCTTCTGTAGTTGTTTCCGCGAACCGTGACCGTAAATCGTAATTAATTTCATACTCATATATAACGTAACATTGTAATAAATACCTATGTTGCATCGAAATCGAAATCGAATGTACGGTATTTTTAGTAACATATAGTAGAACATCGTAATCGAATTGTGTATCGCACACAATAGTGCATAATAACATAATATAATTAATGTATGTAATGTAATATAACATCGGCATAAAATTGTTTTACAGTTTTTTACTTAATAATAATAATAATAGTTTAGGCAGAAATATAGATGAATAAATTATAGAATTACATCTTGATAGTTTAATTTAAGAATATTATAATTGACTAACAACATCTCCAGGTCGGGCCCACGTACATATAATACCATCCTGGCAAGCTGTGACAATGGATTCTTCGCGGAAAGCGAGTGATGTGAGTCTCTCATGTGAGATTTTCTTACAGACCAGTGGCTCCAGGAGTGGACACTCATCAAGTCTGGGGCAGGCTTGAGTTCCAATTAACTTAAGTGGATCTTCTAAATTGACATTAACACCTAGACCGAGTAAACCAGCAGCAGTTGAAGCACCTTTCCCCGTCCCGCCAGTACTATTTTTATCATTCTTGGACGAACCCAAACTAAAATTCCTTTTATGCTCCTTACTTGACTTGTCCTTATCACCCCCACCTCCGAAATTAAGAGCTCCAAAACGAAGAGATAAAATACTATGTCCACTGGACTGATTCGAATTTGAATGATTTCCACTATTACCATTTGAAGAAGTTTTTTGATTCTGATTCGGATTTGGAATAGTTAGTGAATTTCCGTTCGCAGTGGCTGCTGCTGCTGTTGTTGTTGTTGTTAACCCTCCAGCCCCAGCGCCACTGCCAATCAATGAGTCCCCTGAAGAATTTGAATTGGAATTTGAAGGTACACTCCCTACGCCACTACCACCACCACCACCACCACTAACAGAAAATTCCCCCGCAACTCCTCCAGTGTCAGTCCCTCCTCCTCCGCCTATGTTATTTGATAGATGGTGATGATTTTCATCGGAATTTTCCGAGTTGACATAGACATTGTGATGAAAATTACCATGGTCATTGGTACTACTACTGGTATTATTGGGCACATGAGAATTATTACTACTACCACTACCACTGCTCCGAGCTCCTGCAGTTAAATGATTGGAAAGAAATTTGGAATTTAACGAATTAAAATTTGAATTAGGACTCAAATCACCAAAATTATTACGTCCCCCCTGCCCTTGCAATTGAGAGACAGGCCGAGATTTCCCATTCACGCCGCCGGATTGTTTAAAGTGTTTAATAACGTCCTCTGTTAAATCCCACAAACATAATTGGGTGTCTTGCCCGACTGAGCCAACTCTATAGCAGGCTGGGAGACGTGTAGCTGTTGTTGACTCCGATGTACTAATTCTCATACTAGAATCATAAGTTCGGCTGTGACTGTTTCGAAGGGGAAAACTACTTGGATTATTACTATTCGGCGAATTGAGATTATTTCGTTGTTTCACAGCTGCTGAACCTACGACGACTGTTGGAGTTGTTGATGATGATGAATTTGTTGTATTGTTATGACTTGAATTATTATTTTGTTGACATGAGGAACTACTATTAGTATTTCCTCCACTAATGCTTATAATATTACTAGTATTGTTCAGCGTTGAACTGAGTCCACCCCCACCACCTCCCACTGACGAGTCTATCTCACAGTTAGTCACTGAATCACATAATAAAATAGCCGACGATTGAAACTCATGACCTGAACGATGTGGATTACTGTCGCCAACACATTCATCACTCGAGTCTGCATTGCCATAGGTTGTCGTAAATGGATCGAATGCTACTGCTGCTACCCAAGATCTAAAAGAATATATACAAATTTATAAATCACAGTCAATTTATATTAATATCATCTCTTTATTTCTCTTAATTGTTAGGGTTGACGGCACCTTAAGCCAGTGATTCTATACGACATTAAAAACTAAAACTAAAACTTACTTATGTCCTTGCCCCCGAGCCACTACACGTCTTTCATTAAAACTCCAAAGAGTGACTAAATCATCTTCACCTCCCACACAAACATAATTTCCATCCGGTGACCAACCGACACAGAGTAGTCCGCCGAAGTATGAGCGTGTTATGCCTACCATTTCTAAACTATCATATCTGCAAGACAAATCATTCAAAGCAAATTATTGTAACTACTAACACCATAGATAATGCAAATATTTGCTAAATGGTACTTCAAACAATATTAGATGCAAATCCTAAATATAGGATGTACGGAGGAAATAATATTCAACACCAAGCATCTCACCGAAATATTCTAAGAAAACCATCTTGGGAAACCACAGCCAAAAACTGCCCACATGGAGAAAAATCAAATTCGTTCACAGCACCTTCACCAATGGACCATCGTGTCATGGGGTTTCGGGGTGTTTTACTCTTACAGTTCCACACCGTGTAACCAGGACCATGCTTCGCCATTTGATAGTGAGGTGCTGTTGTTCCACATGGGGTGTCCACATTGTACAAGTACATGTGACCACTTGCATGAGCAACCAGGAATAAAGTCGTTGAGTTAGGGAGCCAACGAATACAGGTAACCCGTGTTTTGTCTATCACTCTCTAGTAAACACAAAATGTAATAGTCTTCTATGAAACATCTTTAAAAATATATGCATTTATAATGTAATAAATTCGGAGCTGACAATTAAAGTTGATTATAAATACGAATGTTAAATTTTTAACATTGACTTATAGTAGAGTGCTTTGAAGCATTCTACAATAACTATCTCTCTTGGTCCTTGTTTTTGTACTCACTTCCTCATTATATAGTTTATTGACTTCTTTAAAAACGGAATCTACGTATTGAATTTGTCCTCCCGAAAATCCAATTAGAAGTGGAAGATTCTGGTATGAGGCTGCTACAGAGTTAAAATCGTGACAAGTCGGATTTGTTCCTTTGTACCCTCGCTTGTCCATAGGCTTCGTCACGTCAACTATCTGCAATTACAAAAAAATGAGATTGAGAACCTAAGACCTAAAGTCAAATCTTTATATATAGTATAAAGATTTAACATTTAAGTTATAATCATTATAATCTTAAATATTTAATATTTCAGAGTTGGCTGGCGGTCTTTACCTTGTGACATTCCATAAAAGGATAAACTAGTAACTCTTTCCCCATATTAAAGCAGAACCTATGATTGGTGGTCAAGAGATCAGAATTTGGTTCTTCAGGTTGTGTTTGTGTTGGATTTAAGAGGAGACCATCGGGAGGATTTGTGATGGGACTGGACAAGCTCGGGACACTCCCAACAGTACTATTCAGGTCACCTGGGATGGTTACAAAGGAAAGACGGACGGGTGGACTGGTTCCAGGGGCGGGAGAAGCATTATTTGTTACATAGGTCACAGGTCGAGTTGTTCGGGAGAAATCAACAGCGGAGACGAGACGATAGGTCCCTTCCCTTGTTGTAAATTGACTTTTTAATTCATCTCGGCCACAATTTCCTCCTTCCCCACCACCCCCCAAAGATGCCATCAGATCACTAAATTACTCACTTTCCTAAAAACTAACTTTAAAGCCCCTAAAGTACACGGTTGACTCACAGAAAGATAATTATGGATAACAACTCTCTGGAATCGATTCAACCATGTCCAAGTCCAACACCAACACCAACACTACCCACTAAACTTCACACAAAAAGATTCACATTATTATTTTTTGATGTAAATAACTTGAAGGCGAGCATGGATCATATTACATATTAAAGCCAAAAACTTTAGTTTCGAAATTTATTTTCGATTGATGATGATGATGATGATGGTATGGTGCTTTTATATGCATAAGCTCACACTGTGACTATACACCAATGTCTTGTTGTAAATTAAGCTCGGCCGGATAGCAAGATCGTCCTTGGAGTGATATTAACTTCATCTTTGTGTCACAACCAACTAAAAAATAAATGTCGTCAAAATTTACGAGTCCAAGATAATTATTTGACGGCTAGGCAAAAATTATTAAGTTGATTATTCGCCAAATTGAAGAAGTTGACTGGATTTAAATGAGCGCGCTCATTCTTTCTACGTAAATTCGTCTGTCAGATTCGCTCCACCTACACGCAGTCTTTAGACTCGGTCAAGATTTCACTTTTTGTCTGATTCCCTCTTTACCTTCCCTTCCTACCACTGCACTGCTGCTCCACGGCTTTACATATTACCAAATTACCAGGTATAATTGCATACTTTACTTCTATATTAATATTATGTAAATAATACTTCAGACCATGTTAAATCTTTAATCTATTCATTTATCATGATATGATTCATTGTAAAGTGCGACACAGCGGCTCTATAGGCTCGGTCTCACTGTCTACCAGAAGTTTAGGTCGAAAAAATATTTGGTAACAACTTTTTAGTGTTCCATGTTCCATCAATTCTAACAATAAGTAAGTGCAATGATATCGTCAGTCGTGGAATTCGTAAACCGAAAGCGTAAGGTAGTAAAGGATATTCATTAAATAAAGCATGGGATGTTCTGAAGTATAATTTTATACTGTCGAATAGAATTTCCCAACTTCTCCCTTTTCACCGCGGATAAGCAGTAGTTCAGGTGGTTGGAACAACGGACCGGCGGTCTCAGAGTCTGAACTGACTGATCCTCTACCTCTACCTCGGATGCCCCGGCCGGCGCCACTGGCCCTCTTGCGAGTTGTTCTTCCTCGTCCGGCTTGGGCCCGAGACTTCGCTCCCCGTTCCAACTCCTCTCTGCTATATCTCTTCAGCAGCTCTGCTTCTCTCAATCGAGCAACCCCGGTCTGGCTTCGTAACAACCGGCGGTTGGGTTCTGGCTCCGTGATGACTGGATGGGATGCACTAGCAGTGGGTCCGGTATGCTGGTGTCGGTATTACGCTTCGCCACTAACACCCAAAACCAACTAATGACCGTTATGGTTCTGGTACCCGTGATGAACTCAACCCACTACTATTTATGCCGGCTTCTATCACGCCTCAATGTCCCCGAAATCAATGTTAATGTTCACAATAAATTGAGGGATATTAAACTGATCTCCAAGTCTTTTAATTCACACAATAATCAACCTCAAATAAAGTACAATACAACACAGTCCTCCGGTCTATTAATTGACCGTTAATTACTCACAAAATTATAACCGTAGGAATAGGAAATAGAAATAAATAAAGGAGAAAATCCCCGTATAAAATAACACACAAAAAGTATGGCGGCAGGACTTCACTCAACTCTAGTTCTCACTACAAGTACCACCTTGTTTATCGGAGCAGCTCTAGATTGGAAGTGGTGTGCTGAGCCCTTCTCTTCCTCAGCTCAGCCTGCTCTCATGCAACGGCCAACCGTCGCCCTACTTCTGCTATACTCACTAGCCCGCTCCCCCGCCTATACTTACATCTCCCTCATCCCTATAGACTGCGGAAAGTTTCTGACACGACCGACGCTGTCGTCCTGTCGTCGTCCCCAACTCCTTTATCCTTTTTCCCTCCACTGCTATTCATAGATGGCCTAAATACATAAAAGTCCCGATTCCACTTCACACTATCCCCCCACACCCGCTTCGACTAGGTAGTACTCCTCTAGCATCGAAGCATGCTCCTGGTGTGCGTTACCGTTGAAGCGGAGTGTAAAATACAAAAAGGAACCCCGGCCCGCAGTAGACTACCGCCGCATCTAAGCTCATTCTACTTCACACTGGCCCTAACTAGCCCAAACTCCAATACCGCCGGTACCACATTCTGGTATCCTGGCCCTACTACCTGCGTGCAGTCCCGACCGCCGCTACCTATCACCGCATACACACATACCTGTCATAATTCATATATATACCAAACAATACACTCGTAAACTTAAATATTCACACCGCCGGTCTGCACCCCAGTATCACACAATCACATTTACAATTCCATAATGCCATGCCGCCGCCGACTCCTCTCGGCTCTCTCATCCTTTATACTTATACATCATTGCATCACATAATAATACCGCCGAACCGCAGCTCGACATTACAACTAAAACAAATACAAAGTCATATTATATATATAAAAAAAATTAAAACTATCCTAACTTCGTCAATACCGCCGAACCGCAGCTCGACCCGTTAAAACCCATATAAAAAAAAACTCTTTTATCGTCAAGAGAAAAAATTTTAACCGCCGCTAAGCGTAAAAATAACAAAAAATGCACAAAGTGCTAAAAACTTAACCTAAGGTATAAAAATAGTACAAAAATATACACTCTTCGGCTCTTTCACGAACCCCCTCTTCTTCAAGTCCTTCTAATCCCGCGGTGGCGTCGAACCATCATCCTCAGTCACGACGACTTCCTCCGTTTCCGAAATAATCAGATCCTGCTCATCACGACTTGCGCCTCCACCCGCGGTTCCTTCATCCTCCGTGCGAAACAGAAGCGGACCTCGAAACCGGTCCAAATTGTACAGCTGTGTCCCCGGTACTCCCAGTACGCCAGCCTCAAACGGATCGCCGGCTGGGACTCCATTCTCATCCTGCTGTATCCCCATCGCTTGGCTCGCCGCCGGTGTCTCTATCAGCGATCTCTCCATCGACGTAAACGACGAGCTCGTCCCTTGCATCATGCTCGACCCCGGATCCTCCGCTCTCGCAGCCCGTGCTTCCTGCTCAACACGCACTTGAGCCGCCACCGCTTCCACAAAACTGTTGCGGTCTTCCACAGACCAAGCCTCCTGATTTGAGTTCTGCACCCTCAAATCCCCGACTGCCCGCACACTTTCCATCAATTGCACTTGTAGAGCCTTTAACCCCCGCTCTACCTCCGAATTCCGAAACACCGGCTCATTGGGCACCCTTACTATCATCCATGGCCTAGACGCCAGCATATTCTCCGCCGCTCTCATGATGTCGTACGAACTTACAGACGCGGGCCCTCGAACCAACCCTATCAGTTGCGTCAATAACAACTGCCGATCTTCATCCGAGGCGCCGGCCTCATATGCTCGTACCTCCACTTTGTGAAAAGCCTCCTGGATGATATCCATTCGAAACATCACATCATCCTCCCCCGGCTTAACCACCTTCATATGCTCAACATCTACCCACTCGTCCCCTATCTGCGGTTGCACTAAATTCTTCGACATACATGTGCTTGGTATATGTCCAACCGCCCGACAGTCTCGGCATATCGTCCAGATTTTATGGATCCCTGGTTGTGTCGGCGCGTACACTGGTCCCTTAGTTGTCATCACCAGCAATCTTCTCTGCATGGGGATATGATTCTCCGGGAACAGGAGCCAACCGCAAGCGTAGTTGAAGACATAAACCCTTCCTAGTAGCGGATGCCTACTATCCGCTACCCGGGTATCTGTCTCCTTCAACAATTGCATTACGCGAGCTCCCGCCTCCCGAACCGCCTTTGCCTTCGCCTCCGTACGGCCCATGAACTGCGACTCTATAAGCCTCTCGTATCCCGTCGTGGTCCAGAGGCGGTCTTCTTCCTCTTCATCCGAGCAACCCAACTCCACCGCCGAACTCGCGGTTACATCCTCGAGCCTGGTCTTCTTCGCCGGCGTCTCCCCCGTATTCTTCCTTTTACGCTTTGGCCCCTTCTCTCGAGCTCCCACATCCTCATCGGGTACCGGCGCTTCCTGACTCTGTTCGACCTCACTACGACTGCGACTACGAGTCCTGATCGGCGTATCGCTCTTCCTCCCCGGAGCTGACTTAGACTTAGCCCCCTTTGAACTCGACGCCTTACTTGCAGCCTTCACCCGTGCATCCTCTCTCTTCTGGGCAGCCAACTTTTCTTTCTTCGCCTGGTCTTCCAACTCTTTCTTGCGGCGCTTCTCAGCTTCAGCCAACTCCTTTTCCGCTGCTAAGCGCCGGGTCTCCGCCCGTAACACACTTCTCGTCGGGTCCCAGTCACTAATCGTCACCTTGCCCGACTCGTCCTCATCTTGCCATGCCGAATGCGACGACTCACACCCATCTTGGTCATATAACTGAACCTCCACGTCCAGCTCGTCCAAAAAGTTCAAGTCCGAGGCTATCTTTATCGCCGGTTTCAGGGCATCCACATCAACCCATCTGTCTAAAACCTTCTTCCCCTGCATCATTCGCTCCGGCCCCTTCCTTGCCTCTCCGGATTGCACCTGCACACACCACTTATCGACAAATTCTTCAAACTTAACATGGGCTTCTTTAAAATACTCCCATATTTCGCTCAACTGGCCGCACCTGGCCTTGCCTGCCCACTTTGATGGTGTTTCCGTCGCCTTAACCACCGCCGTCCGAGCTTGTTTTACGTAGAATGGTACTTGGATCATGTACGCTATCGCTCTAAAAGATAGCCACTCGCCGGGTTGTAAATCTAAGCTATATGCCATCTCTCTTCGCAGCACTAATAATATGGGTAGCAACCCCCGCTGATCTAACTCTGAGTCCGTATCAAACTTATCGTCTTCAACCAACAACAGGATCTCCCTCAATACCATCCGCATGTCCTGCCGAAACAGCGGTGCCGTAAATTGTGGTTTTATCACCGGCATCTTAACACTCATAATGTCTTTTCGGACGTCCGTCGCTCGCAGCCACCGGTCATACCCCATCGAAGCTGAAGCAAACGACTCCGCGTATAGTCGGCCGAGGTTTAACACTCCTAACGTCACCGCCGACATATACTGCACTTGCGTCTTCCTCAACACTATCTTGTCCTTCTTATTCTTAGGCGGTCTGTTATCCTCCGCCGTATCTACGATGGATAACACTATACCCGGAAAAATTGTACATATGGCTTCCTCTACTCGACGGGGCACCGCACTCTCATACATCGTCCTCCAAAACTGTTGCCACAAATGTTTAACATCCACTGTATGGCGCGGCCTAACGTCCGCAAAGTTCCGAAGTAACTCAAATTGCGGTCCTAAATCATAAAACCACTTCGTGGCCAAGTTCTCCTCTAACCACTTTAACACATACACGCGAGCCGTGTGAGGAAGGGCCGCGAACCCCAACAACAACACTGTATTACCGTCCGTAATACCTATCACCGATATATAACCCCGCTTCGTTGTTTGCTGGTTCGCCCTCCAAACTTTCACTCCCAAATGCCATACTTTGTCCAAGCGGCTTAGCGCCGCCATCACCTCCTCTTCTGTGCTGGCATCCGCACACACCGACAGCTTCACCGTTGGGGTCGGCCTGGTGGCTGTCGCCTTCGGTTCCCAGAACCCATCACGATCTAGGAACGTCTTAATGTTCCTGGCTGGCAGATCTTCCTCCGCCTCTTCTTCATCTTCATCGTCTTCTTCCTTCAGACGATATCTGTCCACCATCGGAAACAGAGACTCATCATCTTGTGGTCTCTTGTGGACCGGAACTATTCCCCGGCTCCGAGCAAGATGTCTCTTTCGCCTCGAGAGCCATCCAAATTGAACGGGTTCTGCCCGTATCTCCGGCTTGAACACTCGACTGTTCAAACCCTCGCTGCACGATACAGCGCTCCACGACACTTCTTTGAAGGCTTTCGCCATGTCGACCTCCCATTGCGGTGGGGCGGCCATGCTAAAAAAATTAAAACCACAGATTAGACATTGTCTAAGTGAGATTCCCCTCACTCCCGTCTCGCTGTGTTTCCCACTCATGTCATGCATACTTTAAAGTAAAGTCGTAAAAATCAAAATACCGGCGCCGGCCAACCCGGCGCCCTAAACTCAACCAAACAACACCGGCGCCGGCCGACCCGGCGCCTCCAACTTAACTACTTGTGGTAATAGCCCCGGTTTCCCGGCCCCATTACCTAATATCCCCGCTACGTTCTATCCGGAATCCGACGATTCCACTCTTGCCTTCCATGGCCTTCTGCCAACTCACCTCCAACCCGGTGCCTACTAAGATGCCTTCTGCAAATACTTAACGTTTAAGTGCGTTCCCTTTTTCGTTTACCCACAGAAGCTTTTAAACTGTGACCAGGCGACTGCACCACTGATCGCCGGTATGGTTATGGACACTGAGTTGCTCCCTTGTCGAGGTCTTGGCTCCGCAACGCCTCACTCCGAGCGGCCGCAACTCAGGCTGAGTTTTAGTGTTTATACACGCGGGACTCTACCGGTGTTCCAACGTGATGTAAAACTACTGTCTACGGGGCTTTCCTCAATATCTGTGGATTTGGGATTGGCGTTTGAGCCCAAAACTGGCTAATAGATATGCGGCTACGTACCTCATCTTGCTGATCGGGCTAGAATTCTACCATCACCATCCCCCCGTAGCATCTCTGGTGATTTATTCTAGCTAAACGCGCCTACCGCACTATCCAATTCACTTTTCGTTCTTTTACCCGGCGGTCCGCCGCCCTCAGAATCGTGACATTCTTCAGCTCCACATGCCCTTACTTAACTTATATGAAAAACATCACAAGAAAAGTGAAGTTCTCGGCGGCTGTTTCTTTGAAATCCGATGCCGGCCAACTGTCTCATGGAAGTTTGTGGCCACATCGCCCGCGGTCAGTACAACCGCTTTCTCATCCCCCCTACTTTTTACGTCCAACCCCTGCTCTCACAAATTATAATGTCCTCCAGACCGCGGTCTGGGTTAAGCTTGTTTACACTCCCACAGCTCTGAGTCTCCGCTACCGCTGCACTCTCCTTACTCTAACTTACAACTTCTGCCCTAAACTAGCACTTCTATGTGGTCTCCGGGCCCCTGTCTCCGCTTTGGCTTGCGCCTTCTACCCTAGACTAGCACATCTTCGTGGTCTCCGGGTCCCCGTCTCTGCTCTGGCTTGCGCCTTCTACCCTAGACTAGCACTCACTGTGGTCTCCGGGTCTGCTACGCTTGGCTTGCGCTCCACGTCTACAGGATAATCAGTACCTAGACTAGCGTAGATTTTACGGTCTTACGGTGGCTGTTTCCTGGGAAAAATTTGAGAATCCTACGCTTCTGCTTGCGCTCCACGTCTACACGATGACCTACACCTAAACTAACGTAGATTTTACGGTTTTCCGGTGCCTGCCTCATGGGAAGTTGATTTTGTCCTGAGCTTGCGCTCCCTCATAACATCCTTATCCCTAACCTAGCGTAGATTATACGGGTCTCCGGGTCTGGATGCCTGGTATACTGGTGAATGTCCCTAAACTAGCAACTAAGGTCTCCGGGAACTGGTTTTTGCTGATCTTTACATCGCTCACAGCTTCGAGCTATCCCCTAAACTGGCATCGCAATGATGGTCTTACGGGGTGTGGAGTTTAACTCCTGCTGGTTTATGCGCTCCCACAGCTTTGAGCCCGACTTCCACTACCGTGAAGGTTGAAGACCTTCACCAAAAGCGTAGATCCTACCTTCTATGCTTGTCCCTACGGTGGTGATCGGGACAAGCGTGCGGTGCAGTTTAACGTCGTACGCGCCATCGGACGTGAGGAAGGATCAGGTATGCGCCTGCCAAGACAACCTATCCTTCCCACCTAACCTAACACACACTTTTTTTTTTTTGATTTTATAACACTTTTATACTTTTTTTTCATGCTGCTTTATGTTTTATATAGATTGCACACCATGCATTTTTAAAAATTAGAAGATTGAAGAATTAAAAGATAAAGAATGTAAATTGTGATTATTAGTCGCCGCCTGCTACATCTTCTTCGGACATAGCGTAATTAACTCCCAACCGAACCGGTTGTTTATGGTCTCTCGATGGATATCGCCTCGGTGGTGGTGGGTCGTCGATATCCACTTCATACTCATCAGACAGATCTAAAGGACCCATGCCTCCTGACCAACCTGTGTTCTGGTCAGTCGCGCCTGTCGTGGATGTTTGTCTTCCCTGACTTACATCAGAGACTGGTACGGACCCGGTATTTGCTACTGGTGGTGTTGTAACATCAATTATTACCGAGTCTGTCTCTCCTTCGGTGTCCGGTATCGCCGCCTCCGCGCTTACCGGATCTCTGTCGCTGCTCGGGTCTCGTTCCACATTCTCTTGCGTGTGATAAGGTAACATTAGAGAAGTATGGAAACGGGATGGGACACTATTTGGTTTGTCCGGGTCCTGGATGCTGTATGACCAGTCCGAATGGACTTCAACTATTTTCCATGGCCCTGTGTACCGCGGACCCAGTGACTTCGCGTATTTTCCCTCCTTCGAGGACAATTTCTTATTCCTAATCTTAACCAAGTCCCCGACTTCATACACTACATCCCTTTTGTTTCGATCAAAGTACTTTTTCTGTTGGATCTGCGCTTCCCTCAGATTATACCGAGCCTGATCCCTGATAAATGTTACCTCTTTGATGAGCCTTTGACCGAATTCGTCCTCTGAAATACCCAGCGTTTCTACTAACTGCATTTTACGGTCTACAGGTAGCAAGATCTCTCTCCCTAAGTTCAGCTGACAAGGCGAATATCTGGAGGACTTTGACTTAGAAGTATTTAATGCCACCATATAATCGCCGAGTTGCTTTGCCCAGTTGGTTTGTGTCTCTAAGCAAAAAGCTCTTAAAATGCTTTTGATATCTCGATTCGCTCTCTCTGACTGGTTTGGATTTGGGTGATACGGCGCTACATGCACGCAAGTTGCTCCCCATTGCCGCAATTGATCGTTCCAAACATCGCCCGAAAAGTATGACGCGTTGTCCGAAACGATCCGCTTTGGTGTACCAAAAGTGTTAAACACCTTATTCAAAAATCGAAGAACTTTCACCGACGACACTGATGTCAGCGGCTCCATGCTCACCCATTTCGAAAATTCGTCCACACATACTACTATGAACTTGAACCCGGCGCTTGCGGTTAACTCGCCCACGATATCCACATGCACACACTCAAAAACATTGTTGCGGTATGAGTGTATCCCCATTTTGCCTGGTTGCGCCTGATTCGAAGCTTTTACTAATTGACATACCTCACATGTTTTCACGTATGCCTCTACTGTCTTGAGCATGTTGTAAAACCAAAACCTTTTGCGAATCCTGTCATATGTGCGCTCTACCCCCTGATGACCTGCCATGGTATGATCGTGGAAATGCGAAATGACATCCCGCTCTATGGACTGCGGTATTACTGGCACTATGCGCTTTCTGGTTAAAACTGAATCCGGGTCTAGGAAGTTCGACTGAATTAGAGGATGCGCCCATTTAATGTGTTTGCCTTTTTTCATGAGCATTGATGGTGACACCCTTACCGTATCGACTGATTGGCCTGTTCTCTCTTCCTCCTCCAGCCGTTGCTCCCAGAGCTTATCTACCTGGTTACTATAGAACCCGCCTTCTGGTGTACCAACCTTCAGGATCGACCTGACCGCCGCCGGTTCCTTACATGGAACATACCTGCACAACACTCCATCGACTACCACATAGTCGTAGCGGTATCGAGATCGATCCCCGACTCTGCTGAGGCTCTTTGTGATGGTGGATAGTGCCTCGCACTCTCTCTGCAAGCCCCGAAGCATGTCCTTGTCCAGCGAGTCCATATCAACTTCCACGTCGGACCTTGGGTTCGTAATCGTGGCAAAGCACATGTCGAGTTGATTTGGGTCGTCGTCATACTTGGGATCCGGTAATGCCCCTCGCGAAAATAGATCAGCGAGCTTATTATCTCCGCCACTCACGTATTCGACATCATTCACAATGTCACCCAGCTCGATTGCCCATCGGACAATGTGCCTGTTGTACAAGTGATCATTCATCGCCGCATGTTTCAAGTGTGTCAACGCTTGGTTGTCACACCTAAAAATGACGTTCTTTTGGTATCGCGTGAAAGGATCGAATACGCGATTTGCAAACCTGATCGCCAAGCACTCTTTCTCCCGTGCGTCGTACTTACGTTCGGCCGCATTCAGCAACTTACTTCGACATTCGATGACTCGGACCCGTGATTTTCCCAAAATTTCGCAATAATAATCCTGCGCTAAAATCGCTCCCAACCCAACGTCGCTTGCGTCGGTATATACATATAAAGGATGATCATAATTAATAGTATTGAGAGTAATTTCTTTCGCGATTTCCTCTTTAATCGCATCGAATGCCGACTGCTGCTTCCTTCCCCAACTAAATGGTAAATTCGGATCTGCCTCCGCTTTTAATTTAAGAAAAATTGGTTCCAACCGGGTGGCATAGTGCGGTATAAAGCGCATATACCAGCCAATTGCTCCCAAGAACCGTTGTACATCTTTCTTTGTTTTCGGTGTTGGAAAGTGTCGGATTGCTTCAACTTTCTTTGGACATTTCTTAATACCGAACCGGGTAACAATATGGCCTAAAAACTCAACCTCCGGTAAATCGAATTCGCACTTTGCCCAATTCACCGTAAGGTTAAAATTGTGCAAAGTCTTGAATACGTGTTCCAAATGATCCTTGTGCAACTGCTCGGTTTCACTAAAAATAAAAATATCATCCAAATACACATGCAGAAACTCCCCCACAAATTTACCAAATAGCGTATTCATGAGCTCTTGGAAAATCATCGGCGCATTCTTCAGTCCCATCGGCATTACACACCACTCATACGATGCGTTCTGAGTTTTAAATGCAGTGTACTTTCTTGAGCTCTCAGTAATCGGTATCTGCCAGAATCCTGACTTCAAGTCAATCTTGGACATGTATCGGTTCGGTGGAAGATGCTCCAGGATCTGGTGAATGATAGGCATTGGGTTTTGGATTTTTGGTGTATGGCTGTTCAACTCCTTATAGTTCACTACCAGGCGCTTGTCACCGTTCGGCTTCGGAACTATGAGGAGTGGAGACGAGTACGGTGATGTTGACCGCCGTATCTTACCCTGCTCTACTAAATCCTGTAGCGTCTCGTCCACCCACTTCGATACCGCCGGTGGCCGTCGTGGTGGTTTGCACTGTATGATCGGGCAATCCGCCGGTATACCCAGATCATGTATCACCGCATTAGTAATACCTGATGTACCGTCGCTTCGTACTACCCGATCATATTTCTCGACCAGAGTTTCAACGAACGCCTGAATTGGTGTTAATTTCTCCCATACCCGGTCATATCTGTCCGGGGTTGATGCCAACGATAAGTCGCAAACATCCTTCGCAGTCTTAATTGACATGCAGCGGACAAAATACCCCTGTTTGCGCTTTTTCTCTTCCTCTGTGGGATCCTCCCACCGCATCTCCCCCTCGACGTCGTTAAAACTTAAGCCGACTTTCCAACGGAATTTATTCCCGATGAAGATGGGACACATTAACCCTTCCTGTACCAGAAAGTCCTCTCGGAACCACCGACCTGCAATCTTAAAATCCAATGTCACTACACCGCCGGCTGTGACTACCGTACCATCAAATCCTGACATCTGCACCGTCGACTCTCTGATAGTCAGGCCTAGCCTGACACATTCTTTTTTCGAGATAGCGAGCGCCGTGCATCCTGAATCTATTAAAGCGAAATACGGAAATAGCTTTTGCTTATGTTTAACGTTAACTAAGGCATAAGGGGCTTTGTTTAGTAAATGTAATCGACACGGGTCCCCTTGGCTGTCCGTGTCTGTACCCAGTTTAAAGAGGCCGGTGTGTCTTGTGGTAACACTGATGGGATGAACTTCGCCTCTAGGCCACTGACAATCTGCTGAATTTCATCCTCTTCTGCGTTTTGTTGCGGCTCCTGCTGTCCAGTCCGCTTCGAGCTCCCTTCTTCCCTGTTTTTCGCTGTCCGCATCATATTGAACAGTTGCCTTTCATCCGGCTCTTCACGCTGCATCGGTGCATCCAACAGTCCTTGCATAATTTCTGGTTCGTTTGTACCCGGCGGGTCCTCGCCTTCGTCTCCCGCTGGTTTCTCTGCACACACATTCGCTAGTATGCGCATTGCCATGACCCTTGCTTTCTGCGATCGACAGTCCTCGGTATTGTGCGTTGCCCTACTACATAGCTGACACCACTTTCCGGTCTTACGGTCTCCTTGCCTTTCCTTCGGTTGGGTGTCGGCGCCTCTCCGTGGGCTGTTCGATCTGCTTCCCCGAGGTTCTTCTCTTCTAGGTGACGTTGATCGACGCTGTTGATCCCGATTTCCGCTTCCACTGCGGTCTCTGGTGTTAGCTTCTCGACCGGCGCTTCCACTCTGCCGTCGGTCTCTCGATCCCCACTGAGATCGGTTTCCGCCTCGTGCTGGATATCTATCACGGTTTCTGCCTCGGTCATTCTGTCCCCAGGATCGGTGCCGATCTTTCTCTCGTTCCACTTCCGCTTGACCCCTGTGAAACTCTTCAACTTGTTTGATGAAATCGTTGAGTTTCAACGGTACTTTAGTTCCGGGTGGGAAAGCGCCGTACAGCGAGCAATGCATATTCTTCCTGAGCCGATTCATTATCTCCATCTGCGCCCACGGATGTGGTTCCCTAATACTTTTGATGAGCGTGTAAAATTCTGAAGCCCACTGCCGTATTGGTTCGTCTGCTTGTTGCTTCCAATTCACAATTCTGTTCAGCAATGCCTGTGCACTTGATCTTTCGTATGCGTGTAAGAACTCCGTTTTAACGGCGTCCCAGGTGTGTGCCACGTCCAACAACGTAGCTTTCAACCACGCCGCCTCCGCTGGTGTGGTAAGACATTGCTGAAAAATCTGAATGTAGGCTCGACGTTGTGTGCCTCGGATCTCCAAATGCGACTCGAAGGCTTCGATGTATGTCGTGGCTATGTCCGACTTCGGGTTAAACTTTGGTGGTATGATGTCCAACCCGGTCGGCGCCATCATGCCTGCTATAAGCTGGTTGTTCGCCCTTTGTAACTCTTGGGCTTCTGCGGTGTTCTGCGTCTGTTGATCAAGCAAGTCCAACAACTGGTTCGCCAAATCCGTCGAGGTGGGCGCCGGTCCTGCACTTCCCGATGTGTTCCCACCTCCAAATTGTAACTGCGGACCCTGTGTTTGAATTGCCGGTGCCGTCTTCTGTCCGAAATGTAACTGCCTTCCACCGCCGCCTGTAACCATCTGTTGGAGAATTCCTTGCGGTGGTGGTGGTGGTAGTATCGCCGATCCACTTTGTCCTGCAAGCGCCGCTAACTGCTTCGTGATCGCAGAGTAATTGTTTTGAACTGTCTGCACTTGCAACTGCATCGCCTGCATGTCTCTCGACATCTGCATCACGTAGTCATGTGTCGACTTCTGCTTCTGCCCAGTGGGTTCGGGCTTTGTTGCTCCTATCATTTTGCTTGCTTCCTGCAATTTTCTGCTTTCCCCGTCGCATAGGTCTAACATACCGAAGAAGGCTACCAATCCGTCTTTTTCAGCTTGCAACATTAATTCATGCGCTGCGGCGAACCTTCCTGCTACCTCGCTTGGTCCCATCGGCTCCGGTGTTTCTTTCTTGTATACCTGCCACTGGTATATGAACCACCGCTTCTGGACTGTCAACAAGTCATATCCTTCCGGTATCGACGCATCAGTGCGCAGCAAATCCTTAGATAGGAGCTCCACTTCTCTTCCGGCCCATGTGGTGCCCTCAGCGTCCGCTTTCAGTATTGGCTTCATCTTGCTCATCTCTGATCTTCTCCGCTTGCCTTGGTGATGTACCCGATCCCCCTGCCTCTTTACGCTGGGACAGACCGATACGGAACTTTTTAAGCCTCGCCTCTAAACCTACTTTGGATACCTGGTGGTGCTGTGACCCCACGGCTTCACCGCCGCTTCTCGACAAGTGCTCTACCGCCGCCTCTACAGACAAACTGGACAGTCCAGCCGCGAAGCTCCGGTGTGCTTATCCACCACCACAAGGCTGATACGTACCCCGCATGCGGATGCTATGTTATGAAAAATGCGTTCGAAAACTAACTTTGTATGTTCCTGCTCGCGCTTACCGCCGCCTCCCAGAAGAAGCACTCTGATCGAAACCTCCCACGGACGTCTCCTGTCCGTACTGTATTTTCTAGCCTATATGCGCTAGAACTAAGAAGCGTAAGAAAAACAGCGAATAGGAACTGGTGATTCTCACCTGATTTCGATGTTTTCGGTTCTTGTACCAGACGAATGTTTGGTGTCCGGCACGGTCGCCAGTGTCGAATAGAATTTCCCAACTTCTCCCTTTTCACCGCGGATAAGCAGTAGTTCAGGTGGTTGGAACAACGGACCGGCGGTCTCAGAGTCTGAACTGACTGATCCTCTACCTCTACCTCGGATGCCCCGGCCGGCGCCACTGGCCCTCTTGCGAGTTGTTCTTCCTCGTCCGGCTTGGGCCCGAGACTTCGCTCCCCGTTCCAACTCCTCTCTGCTATATCTCTTCAGCAGCTCTGCTTCTCTCAATCGAGCAACCCCGGTCTGGCTTCGTAACAACCGGCGGTTGGGTTCTGGCTCCGTGATGACTGGATGGGATGCACTAGCAGTGGGTCCGGTATGCTGGTGTCGGTATTACGCTTCGCCACTAACACCCAAAACCAACTAATGACCGTTATGGTTCTGGTACCCGTGATGAACTCAACCCACTACTATTTATGCCGGCTTCTATCACGCCTCAATGTCCCCGAAATCAATGTTAATGTTCACAATAAATTGAGGGATATTAAACTGATCTCCAAGTCTTTTAATTCACACAATAATCAACCTCAAATAAAGTACAATACAACACAGTCCTCCGGTCTATTAATTGACCGTTAATTACTCACAAAATTATAACCGTAGGAATAGGAAATAGAAATAAATAAAGGAGAAAATCCCCGTATAAAATAACACACAAAAAGTATGGCGGCAGGACTTCACTCAACTCTAGTTCTCACTACAAGTACCACCTTGTTTATCGGAGCAGCTCTAGATTGGAAGTGGTGTGCTGAGCCCTTCTCTTCCTCAGCTCAGCCTGCTCTCATGCAACGGCCAACCGTCGCCCTACTTCTGCTATACTCACTAGCCCGCTCCCCCGCCTATACTTACATCTCCCTCATCCCTATAGACTGCGGAAAGTTTCTGACACGACCGACGCTGTCGTCCTGTCGTCGTCCCCAACTCCTTTATCCTTTTTCCCTCCACTGCTATTCATAGATGGCCTAAATACATAAAAGTCCCGATTCCACTTCACAATACTTATAGTTATAATCATGCATACACAAGAAGAAATCAAAACTTACGAATGTATTTTTTTTTCGAATTATGCCTGCCTCGAGCTTGAATGTGAGTTGTGTGAGTCGTGAGTACTGACTTCTTGAAATTATCACCATCGCTGAAGGGAAATATTTCCGGGAATATTTCCTAGATAATTGTTTTGTATTTTCACTCGTTAAAACTTACCTTTTCACATGACAGAGGGCAACTAAAGCGTAATCAGTCCAGTTCGCTTTTCTCCTCTCCATTCCATGAAATTCATTAAAATACTGCTGTTACTAATGAGCTTATGTATTCGTTAACATTTTACCTTTACCCATATATATTTACACGGTTCGATGATCATCGTTTATTTTAAGTGATACTTTTTAACTATTTAGTGAGAACCAAGGGGATCACAAACTCAGAAATTATAATGAAATTTCAAGGCTAAATTAAAAAGATTTTAATTTTACTTATGCATGTATAATTATATACATTTTTAGCATGCAGCTGATGAGTCTGACCAGCAGGTGAGAAGAACTACTAAATTGCAAGATTATATAATTATTTCCTCGATGCTACTTCCTAATTTCGTCGACTTTAAGCTAACAAGCTAACGTACAATCGCAATAAATAATTGATCTAGTAGTTTCAATTAGTATGTTATTATTTTGGATTGGCTGTGTTTGATGAGTCTATGTGTTAAATAAAATAAATGTTCTGAGAAAAAACAAATTATTACAAGTGCCAAAAATTCAATTTAGTATGAATCGGAAATTGACTTGTTATGCCATTAATATTCTCTTAATGCATTTATCTCGTAGGTAATAATATATCGTCTGTGAAGAACCAACATGAGCCCCATATCCACTTTAAGCTTTAATCAAAATGAGCTATGTCATAAAAACAAAATGAGAAACATGCGTAAAATGTTAATTACGAATTTTTGAAAAGTATAATATGTTCTATTTACATGTTTTTGAAAAGTGTAAAATTTTCTGTTTTCATGTTTTTGAAAAGTGTGAATTGGTCTATTTACATGCTTTTGAAAAGTGTAAAATATTCTATTTACATATTTTTTTAAAGTGCAAAATGTTCTATTTACATGTTTTTGAAAAGTGTAAAATATTCAATTTTCATGTTTTTCTAAAACGCAAAACATTCTATTATGCTTTCAAGACATGTTTCAATATTTTTGTATATAGTGGATATTGTGTTTAGCTACAAATTGATATGGGTCATTTTGGCTCTTCACAGACGATATAACGCTATAAGTGGTTTTTGCAAACATTAATAATTGGGATAATTTAATTATATATAGACTATAATGTCCCCCACTACCTATAGGTACAGACAAATAAGCTCTTTAACTTTACGTGCTTCACAGTCCAGCTAGAAACCCCATATTCCAATGCATCGCCAGAAGCAGCCCTAATAATTAAATACCCAATGACCAATGTATATTTACGCACCTTACATCGTCATCGTCATCGTCATCATGAAATGGCAAAAGTCAAATGGTATTTTATATATAGTATTCAAATTAAATTAACTCATATCCAGTTTACGATTACATCGACAACACACTATAGCTTTTTGATAATAACGCAACATGTCATGGCATGATTACAAATCAAATTAAAATTAAGTAAATGTATTTATACGACTTAACATACCCGTAAGGCGTAAGCCATAAGCAAATCATTATCATATGGTTATGATCCCGATCGAGATACGATTACGATGTGATACTATTATTAAAATATCAGACAGGTTTATGCAGTTTCCTTAGTGCTTGATTGTAATTTATGTTTCGTTATTGTTGCTTGCATTTTTGAATTTAGATTGTGCATTACCTCTTTTAAGCGTATGCGAAAATTAAATTTAAAATCACCAATAAAACCACTACCGAGTACAGCCAACAGCTGGTTCTATATAGTTTCCGAATTCGTTTATTGGTCTGCACTATTATTACTCTTGTACTTACCTTGCTGTTAATGTAAGACAACAAGGCAGTAAAATCTTAGTAAAAATTAAAGCAGCGTGACATAATTCATGTATTTTGAGACTACTGTGCTGCATAAAATACCGTATTTCCTGAAATAGTTGATACCGTCTAATATTTAAATTCCTACCTCCCACTGGGAGGCCATGCATGCATGCATGCCATGCATTTAGGCTCCCAGGCCAGGCCCGTCTACTGCTATATCGTCTGTGAAGAATCAAAATGACCCATATCCAATTTAAGATAGAATAAAATCGAGCTATGTCTTGAAAACAAAATGAGAAACATGCGTAAAATGTTAATTAAGAGTTTTTGAATTGTGTAAAATGTTCTATTTAGATGTTTTTGAAAAGTGTAAAATGTTCTATTTACATGTTTTTGAAAAGTGTAAAATGTTCTATTTACATGTTTTTGAAAAGTGTAAAATGTTCTATTTAAATGTTTTTGAAAAGTGTAAAATTTTTTATTTTCATGTTTTTCTAAAACGCAAAATATTCTATTTGCATGTTTTTGAAAAGTGTGAAATGGTCTATTTACATAATTTTGAAAAGTGTAAAATATTCTACTTACATATTTTTTAAAAGTCCAAGATATTCTATTTAAATGCTTTCAAGACATGTTTCAATATTTTTGTAGATAGTGGATATTGTTTTTAGCAACAAATGGATATTGGTCATTTGGTTCTTCACAGGCGATATATAATAGTGTGTTCAGTAGACATTCAAACTCCGGTCTCACAGACCCGTCTACTATTATAGAAAATACGGTATTAATATCAGTGTTAATTTTACAGTATACCTGCTTAAAGTTAATGTAGGTAGGTAAGTTTATATCATTAATGGCCTTGAACATAGGAATTATTAGGTCATTTAGTTAATGAAATGATGTAGGGCGTAGGGCAGTCAGTTCTAATAGATATCTATACTGAGGAAATTAATATTGGTAGGTAAAATATACTCTTGGGAGGTGTTTAGAAAATATGGAATTGGGTGCTTCTTGAATAAGATGAATGAGATGCAGCGTTTTATTCCTTGCAAGAATGAGAACGAAAATGAGACTTCTATAATAATTTCGTTACATGCTTATTTACTTCGTGCGTGGATTCCTTCCTTCTAGATTGTGGATAGTAGTGCAGTGTTCAGTGTGTGAGTGTGTATTAGATCTTTTATAGGTAATATAAGTATACAGACGGTAGAAGGGAAAAATGAAAAATTGACTCCAAAGACCACATGTGGAGGCCACCCTTCAGTCATCCTGAGTGGCCTCCGTGTAAAAAAAAGAGCCGGCGACTCTTTGAGGTCACTCAAAAGCTGACTATGATCAAGTGTTTTTAGTGTTTCTATCCTCACTAGTTTCTATAAGATATCTTGTCCAAGACACCAAACTTACATTAAGATATACACTGTACTCACACGTGGCTCATATTATGTCCCATTATGGGTCAACATGATCTCTCACAGACCATGGACAAGTCGTATAATATGTCATGGGACTAAAAGTCACCTCATCTACATCGCATAATTTCAAATGGGAAAATATTGCACTATTATAGGACATACGGTAGGAATTGTGTGGTGCTCCCTTAACTGTATATTTTTTTAAATTATATAGTTTTCGTTTTCAGAAAAACGAGATACAGTTCTATGTTATAAAAATTTTCTTTAGTTTCTGGATATTTATTATTTTCGTGGTTTAGGGAAATATTTTGCATGATATGCAGGCAAGGCAATGTCTATGTAATAGTTGAGGGACCAGGGACGAGATATTAAAAAGACGGTAGTACAAAATAATGGCTGCACGTTCATGGTGAGTTTGTCCATTTATTTCTAGTTCAAATCTAACTCTATTTATACCCACATGTATTTATTTTATGGCCTTATGTATGTACATAGTTCACACGTTTGAGTTTACATTTTGGATGGATGACTAGTCTTTGAACAAGGCTAACAACATGGGTAATTTATGTAGGTTTTTGGGTTGCACTCCACTGTCAACTGTGCAGTTCTGCTGCTGTACTGTGCCTTAGCCGTAGCATTGCATTGGGGAAACGACTACGACTGGGACTGGGACTGGGAGTGGATACCCGGTAGAAAATTCTCCATGACGGTCACGGTTTTCAATCGTAATTATTTGATTTGTCCCAATGTCAAGTCAATGGCATGAATTTCAGTTCAGTTCAGAAGATACTAACACCGAAGCAGTAGCCAGTCATAGTCAGACAGACAAGGCAGATCGGCAGATGTGATGAGGCTTCCGCATGGCAATTGCATGAGGAAGGGAAAATCAGGAGAATGGTAGTATGGGTACCGGGCACACGGCACACGTCTGATACCGATATGTCCTTTTATCCTATAAACTTATAAGTGCATAATTATACTTCTTGAATTATATATTGTCATATACAATATACTGTGTAGTATTTAGTGTATCAGCATTTACATATTATATAGATACATATCGTGAGTGAAGAACCAAAATACCCGTGTCCAATTTAAGCTTGAATCAAAATGACCTATGTCATAAAAAACACGAAATGAGGAAGATGCGTAAAATGTTAATTTAAGAGTTTTGGATGCTCTATTTTCGTGCTTTTAAAAATTTCAAAATGTTGTGTTTTCATGTTTTTGAAAAGTGCAAAATGTTCTATTTTCATGCTTTTGAAAAGTGCAAAATGTTTTATAGGCTATCCTTGTTGAAGGACAGTGTCAAGTTTATTTTAATAAAGTTGTCTTTCTATGTATTTGAAAACATATTTCATTATTTTTCTAGATAGTTGAAATTGTTTTTGGCTAGAAATGGATATGGGTCATTTTGGTTCTTCACCGACGATATAGGTACTTGCCTTTATTATGCACATTCGCTCCATATACTGCAGGTTTATATACTAATGTATATACTAGTAAGTACTAATAAAAAATGAGCATCATTATACAAACGTTTTTGTCGATTCAAAATGGAAACCGAAAAAAAACTGATTCAGTAATGACAGTAAAAATTGGAAAAAGTACAAACTGGGAAGTCATAAATCCCAAATCGAAATTAGGAGACTGAGTAGCTAAAAAAATATGTACCTATTAATTGTAATAATAGACAACTTGGGGAAAGAACCACTGCAGTTTAAATACGTGGCATGCGTGAAGAAAATTCTGAGGACATCCGTGACAAAATATTTGTGCATTTATATTTGCATGATTGCGTAGCAACTTTGCAAACGAGCACAATGCATACCTATCTATATGATATACCTGCTCAGAACCAATGACACTACATGTTATATACCATACTAAATATATGTATGCAAAGAAGCGCGCAGGATGCTCATAAGAATATAATCTTTCTTTAAATTCGTGCATCGCTAACTAACATTTAAGTAGGATGGTTTTTAAATATTTCCAATAGCAAAACTATTGCAGATTTTGGTCACCTGAAACACAAAGCACTTTTTAGCTTTTGCAAACGATTGATCGTAACTTAGAACTTTGCCTTATACTGAAAAACGAATTCAAAATCATTTAAATAATCATTGACACCCGTAATTAAGAAAGCATAAATTAAATAATTTTGCACTTGTAAAAAGCTTGGATCTAATTAGAAAATTTCATACTTCAAAAATTTTACCTGTAATTAGAACATTTTGATCGTTTTTGTCAAATAATCAAATAAATTTTAAGAAAATTGGACAAACGCATGTTTTAAAAAAATGGGAAATTCCATTAACTAACAAGGAGATTAAATGATTAATGATTAACTAATTATTGCATTACATTTTGTACTCCGCATTACCGCCAAGTATACATAGGACATATGCATAATGCATATTATAGCGATTTACAGATATTTACGTATACAAAACTGATCTTTTAAATTTTGCTTAATCATGTGGTTGGATTTCTTACAAAAAGGGCAACCTTCAACAGTATGGTGTGAGAAATGAAATGCTCCCAAAATCACGAAATAACCCTTTATTTTCTCAGCTACTCAATTCTCTAGCGGAAGCAAAAATCTAGACTACAGAATCACAGCGCGGTATTGCTGACGAATTACAATTGTTTAGCATTTGTACTCCTTGAACAATCATGAGCACCTCCATCTTTTTCCCCTTTGACTCCGTAGGACTAGGACTAGAAAGAAGGCCGCAAGAAAACTTGATGACAGATTATGAGGTAATTCATCCTCTCAAACACTATCAACTATCATAAATAACCGCTTCGACTCACAATTGTCAACTGTCAACATCTGGATCCATGTACCTACAACCGTATCAGTGTTTGTGAGGTGTATTTCGGAGGTATGGGTGACCAGCAAACACTGCACTGCAAACAGAACCGTAAAAACTGATTAGCTGTGAGGCTGGGCTGGCCTGTTGTTGGTGGAAAATTTAAATACTACATTCTACACCTACACCGATGCATAAGATAAATTGGAGTAGTTTCTGGTTTTCGTCTTGGGATTGAGCGAAAGAAATTCCGATTTAACACAACAGACACCCAGGAGACAGACAGTACAGTAGTATCAGGCAAGCGTTCAGTTTTTTTCTGTAACCATCATTGTCATTGACAACACTAATAATGAGGGTGAACGTCGGGAAATGGATTTTCGATTGTTGGGTGTCGATACAGTGTTGTTACAGTGTTGGAAAGTCAGCAGGTACCTGGGTGGGTAGACATTTATTAAGTAGGTACATTACATGGGGCATCGTGTCCGGATTCCTCCGAAGCCGAACCGACGCGAGAACAAGATCAAAATTTCCATGTTAAAAGTGCATATTACATCCTTTTCCTGATGATGGTACTTACAAACAAGTAGAAGTAAAGTGCGTCTGCTTGCAAGTAGTGTATATTGTCTGTGTAAAATATGACCCTGTTCATTCTTGTATTGTAATCTGTAACTGTCTTGTCTGTCGTCCTCCTGTTGTTCAAGATCGGCTTCGGGGGTGGAAGCAATAAATAAGTTCAAGTTCCTGAGAAATGTTCTCAATGACGGACTCCATCCGACTCCGACTCCATGTACCTGAGGTCCAGTTCAATTTCGTCTTCTTTGTGAGGCTTCCTATGCAATACGAAAGCTACACAGTAAATGCCAATATCGTAAAATTTTAACTGATTTCTTCTCGTATTTCTTCAACACTTGCATAGTCACAATTACAATGCACAAGGTATTCCCTCACCATTCCGAAGATTGTGGACGAGGTAGTCTATTTCCTTCGTAGTCGGTAGTAGTAGCTGTTCCAAGTTGCTGGGAAATTTTGAGTTTTGAGGTATGTAAACTATTGTTATACTATTATGTTCTTCGTAGGTGTATTATGCAGTACAGATCAGATCAAACTTATAGCCAATAGCCACTATAGTGTATCGATTTTGGTTGATTTTAATTTCAGTTGGAGTATATTTGAGCTGTAGAAAGACTGCGGCGGGAGCACGTTGGGAGGTCAAAAGGCTGCCGCAAATGTCAACAATTATGAGCTGACCGCGCCTTCTCATTTCATGTCCCGTGAAAAGACTCAACAATCCACACAGAGCACATTTACTTACGTATGTACCTACTTACCTACACTCAATAACATAATTCAATTTCAATTCACAAGAGTCAAAAAGTCACCCAAAAGTTCTTGGCATCGGCACTTTTGACAATTGCTCTGAGGAACCACGAAAACGACAACCGATGAGAGGGACGAGGAATATCAGAACAAGAACAACTTGGAGGTCCCCATCATCATAATCATAACATGGAATTGTAATTTCCCTTCCTTCCCTACCTACCTACCTACATGGAGTATTCATTTCATTTCCATTCATAGACTACAACATCAGCCATCAGCTTTTCCCTCGTCACATTAATAAATAACAATAGACAAACATTACAAATGACATCTATTAGCTAAGCACCAGCGGCAGCAAGAGATAGAGATAGACTTTTGTATAAGGTCCCAAAGTCTGACAGAAGAATTCGGCATCGAAAGTTGAATATTCTAAATTCTATACTCTTTGCTATATTATTTTCTACATATTTCGTCAGTCCAGTCTCCAGCCATAGTCCATTTACAGGCTGAAAAACTGAAAATTAATAAATTAAATGATAAATTATACGGATTTAAATGGAAATTATTTAAAGGATAAAATCAATTACACTACGACTACACTATTAATCTCTACGACAATGGTTAATTAGTCCTGGTATAAAGAATGTGAAATATTTTGGTTATTATTTTAGGCTGCACGGCATGGCTATTTTTACATTTTACTGAAAGCATGTGCTGCGTCGTCAGCGCGCAGTATTGGTCCCATTATATTTAGTGTTATTATTTTTACATGTAATTAAATGTAAAAATTAAAAATAAGTTTAAATGTTGGAGGCACAATTATAGGTACCTACATATATGTAGGTACTGTATAAACTAGGAAACAGATGTAAATATTACTATAGTTAGTTTTGGTATTTTATATCTAAAGAATGGAGCACTGATTCTGAATCAGGGAAGGAACATAATCTACCCACACATAACAATAACAATAAGAAAATTTAACAAGTCGTAAATTTTTCATTAGAAGAATCCGACATCCGACCGCCGGGTCGAGTTCGAATTTAACTTGACGTTGCATCGTATGTGAAGGATTGAGAATAAAAAAATGCATATAGGATGGGGGGTATGATGGAGCATGTAAACGGTTATATGACTATTGAAAGAAAATCCAAGAAAAGAAAGATTTATAGCATTCAAGACAAAAGTGCGGCTGATAGACACAGCATGTGTTATGTGTTGACTTGTGAGATCTAAGAATTTCTTTCCATCTCTCTCCCTCTCTCTCTCTTTTAAAAAACTATCGCTATCTCAAATCAACGGTGGATTGGGATTAAACATTTTTAGATTCAAAATTCAAAGGAAGTCCGATGAGTTCCCACGCAAGCCATAAGCCATCACCAAAATTTTCTTGCAAAGGCTCTAACGGAATAAAGGGGAAAACGGCGAAAACGGAAGTTTAAAATACAAGAATTTAAAATCTAGTTGGTAGGTAGGTTTTTATTAATAATTGATAGTTACCTATAAATATTTAAACGATAGATGGTTTGGAAAATTTTAAACAAAAAACGGATTTCGTAACAGTTAAATGCATTTACTGCATTACAACACTGACTTACAGATTCCTAATTTCTGTACTAAAATAACCGAGACAACTATATGTACACACAATTGTATTATTTTGTTGGATACATACACTTGTACTAACAGAGGTATTTAAGCGATACGTTCAACGTTAATAAAAAAAATATTTTGCCACAGAATTATTAGTACCGTATGTACAATCAAACGGAGAGATTGCAGATTACAGTTTGCAGTATACGGCCGTATATCTGCTAAAGATAAATATGCTGTTCGGAAGAGATGGGCGTGGGGTGAAAAATGTAAATGTTGGGTGGGCGTTGAAAAAGCAGCAGTAGTATTCATCGCCACTGCTCGAGCCAACCCTTAGTACCGCCTTCAGCTAAAACCAGTACCTCACATTTCTCTATCCTTCAGAGATGAGCTAGCAGATCTGGTCTCATATTTGTAGATACACCTATACAATTTACATTCTGATCTGATCCTATGAAATACTGTACAGATATCCACCACTGGAGCGACACACAGTGCAAAACTAATAATGCTTTTCAAATATGATATAATGGCATAAGCATGTGACATTACATAAAAACTAAATTAAATTTAATGATAATTAAGGACACAGAATAATGACAAAGCAAAATATAGAACTATAATTTAATTAATAGTAATGAAATATTTAGATAAAAAAATATAGATTACCAACATTAATAGTGATCATCTTAAAATTTGATTTAGATTTTGAAGTGAGCCAAACTAGAGGCGAGGGAAGACCACCCTTAAGGCACCCACCCATTCCTTCGTTCGATCTGAGTCGGAGATTTTATGTCGATGTGGTGTTAAACGGCAGGGTTCCAATTCATATAGCATTACTCTTAGCCTTACCAAGATCAGCTTTTCCTCCATCCGATCCCCCTCATCAGGAAGGACTCGACTGTGACTGACTGACAATGAGTGAGAACTCCTCTCTCCTCTCTATACAGTTACGGTGGTTGTTTGTCGTATTTTGCTTGTAGGTGCCTGTTCTGTTGGATCTTCTTCTCCCTTAAAACAGATGAATATATACACCAGATACTAGGAACGAGACCCAAGCACTATATATTTTAACTTTTGACCACCGACAATAAGTTGAGGAGGGAATAGAGCTGACGAGGGTAAAACTCAAGTGAATATCTTGAGGTCGAAGCAGACGGCTTGACGCCTTCAGTTCGACACCATCGTTTTTTTTTGTCCTTCCTGTGGAAACACAGTTTAAAACATAATATACAGTATACGTAGCAATTATTTCTTACGTTGAAGCATGAAATACTTGTATACTATTTGCAAGTGAACTTAATATTTAATAAAGTTTTTTACCTTTTACGGTTACGGTTACAAACAACAAAATAAAGATTAATTAAGCTTACGATTCACTGTCTGCCCTATGTGTAATGTAATACGCCAGTTCTTCTATTTTGTCATTGACGTCGTTTTTGTTTGCAGAACACCATAAAAGTGCCTTGACTGACAGTTCATTTTGAAGTATCAGTGAATTTGGATTACTATTACTAGAAGTAGGTTGTCATTAATCAGTAACTCCCTGTGTCTCCTGCGGACTAAATGTGGTTCGTCCTACAAATTGGAAAAAAATAAATTTTATTCTTATAACTATATTTTCTACTATTGTGGTGAAGCCAGGGTAGTTTGTCAATATATGGACCTATTTGCAAAACATATGGCAAGGGCATGAAATGAAATGTCCTTAAATGTTAATAACAGTGAATTGCAATTTATTCTGATGTGAATCGAAACATTTTTAATATAATAACACGGCTCAGGCTAATTGATCAGTAACAACAGTATTTGAACTCTGTATCAACCATCAACCAGTTGTTGTGATTACACAAAAAGCGGGGAAGTGAGGAAATTAGCACCCTGGAAAAGAACTATTTTAATAAATTCGTAACTGTGAGTGCCTGTGCGGTTGGTGATAGTTAATTATCGTAAAATTAAGTTATAAAGCAAGCTTAAAATTTTGATTTTCGTTGTGCGCACCTGAATTGATACAAACGTTACAAATGATGGACGTAACGAGTGCACTGAATATCCGCCCTATTTTCTCTTCCGGGTATCCTTTTCAAGGTAAAGAAACAAACATTATTTGTATTCAATGCACATTGTGGTACATCACTATCAACTATAGTAATATTTAATTGTATTTTCGGCTATATTATACAATTTGCGGACAATACTCACTGACTGGCAAATCGCACAAGTTATTCAGTCAGTATATAACAAGTAGTAGCTATAGGGATATTCACTAAAAATGCAACGTTTTGGTTGCAAATTGGTTGATTAAACATGGTGCTTGCACTATTTATACATGCGGTACTGTCAACGGTTCCAGTCCGGTTCAGTAATCAATTATGCAATAGGTGACACTGGTTTCTGCTTTCTTTTTGCAAGCAGCTCTTTAGTTTTATTTTTAAATAGTAGCGCAGTCAGTACTCACTAGTCAGTCAGTTCTAATTCGTATTTCAAATTAAGCTAATTCAGGTGAAAACAATTTTTTCCAACTTTTATTTTACTCATGCAGGTCAAGGAAGAGTAAACCAATTGGGAGGTGTATTCATAAATGGTCGTCCACTACCAAATCATGTTCGTTTAAAAGTGGTTGAGTTGGCTGCAGCGGGTGTTCGACCATGTGTCATCTCTAGACAACTTCGTGTTTCACATGGATGTGTCTCCAAAATTTTGAACCGCTACCAAGAAACAGGGAGTATTCGACCTGGTGTTATTGGTGGGAGTAAACCCCGGGTGGCTACTCCAGAAGTAGAGAAAAGAATTGAAGACTACAAGAAGGAAAATCCTGCTATATTCTCGTGGGAAATTCGGGATCGTTTGATAAAGGTTGAAGTAAATCCTTTTTCCATATATTTACCTATTAATTATTAATAATACTGTACTGACCAACATGTGCATCCCTTATTAAGGATATGCATGTAAATTCAGAATTAAAAATGAGACAGTTAATCAGTGTATATGCCTTTCCAATAACTAACTAGACTTAATTAATGCTATAGTAATTAGTAATTCATTAAGTAATGTAAGTCAAATTTTTTTGCACTATAGGAAGGAATCTGTGATCGTAATACGGCTCCATCCGTTAGCTCTATTAGCCGGGTACTTCGTGGTGGTGGACCTCTAACCTATAAAAAAGAAGATATGTACGATCTAAAAAGTCAAAAAGATCATAGTATCAATCGGATTTTGGGTGGTGAGTAATTTTATTTTTGTTTGTGCTGTTTCTGTATATTTTTTGTAGTTTAGTGACCTTTCGTGATCAAGGAATGTGTTTTATTATTAGAATAGTTATATTATATAGTTCGTCGTTTTCTTTAGAAGTTAAGCGCGATTTAGAAAATATAAAACCGAGTATGTTCTTAAATTGTTGCACAGAACAGATAGATTCGAACGGACAGTTTGATCACAATTTATTAGCCTTAGCTTCTCTTCCGTTGTTCTCGGTAACAAAGAGTTTATCAGCTGTTGACCAAGAACAAATCCCTTTGCTTTATGTTATTTAGTGTGCTGCATTCTTGCATCGGCCTCACTCTAGTTATGATGAATTTATGTTCTAAAAATAGGGATTTCATAGTGCAACTGTGCATACTTCATATTATACTTTCTTTAAATCCTGGTGATTACCTCCTTTTAGATTTCCCAGTTTCCTATAATACGTTTTCAACTCATTGTTGCTTATATCTGTGAGAAGTCATGGGTGCTGCTGGGACCAGGTCCAGGTCAGGGCTTGTACGGTGTACTGTATAGTTTACATAACTTGCGACAGCAATTTTCTTTGTATATCAACATCGAGCTTGTCCTATACAGATATGCATGTATGTAGTACGAACCACATTTTTTATCCTTTTCTTCGTCAGTCATAGAATCGTAATCGTCGTCTTGCAGTATTTCTTTATTGTATACATCGTCAAAGGATTTAAGTATATGGGATGAAAGGAAATGCGTTGACTTGGGGTGACTTTTGTCGGGAGTCAATAAAGCTTTTCATGAAATATACCCATGAAGAAATTATGTAGCATGCGTGGACCTATGTAAGCTATACTTTTACATGGGTAATTTTGTTCATGGGATTTTTTTTTGTTAGTCAGCAGTTTGTGTTTAGGATTTACCTGGTGTCATACTCATAATACACGTAATGTTGTACTATAAAGATGTATTTAGTACATATGCGGCTGACGTAGTATATAGTAAAATTCTTGTAACCATTCATGTCTTGATATCTTGTATTCCTGAAATCAAGGTATTGTTGGAAGCTTAAGTTATGCAAAAGCTGGATAGGCTTCGGTATTAGTGTTAGTGTTGCCATAGAAGAAATTAATATCGAGATATGACGATTATCCTTATCTTAACTATGTGATCTACTCTTTCTTATAGTCATTGGCAATTTTGGTTATTAATTAATCCTTACATTGTGAATTAAACAGGTGACAATTCACTCTCCATGGATGACTCAGACACAGAGAGCGAGCCGGGTATTCCGCTCAAACGTAAACAGCGACGTTCAAGAACAACATTTAATTCGGAACAATTAGAGGAGCTTGAAAGGTCCTTTGAGCGCACTCAGTACCCGGACGTGTACACCCGTGAAGAATTAGCTCAAAGAACAAAGTTGACAGAAGCCAGAGTTCAGGTAATTTACGCCTTTTTATTCTTTCCCCTATAGTTGCAGCTATAGATATAGTCGTATTATTTGACATTCAATCATTGCATTGGTTGACAGTGACACATTCGCATTTTCTAAAATTAAATACTGAAGCATACAGAATTACTGGTACCTAAAACTCCACGCTACACCTCCAGCGATAGTTTTTAAGTAATTACTATTTTTAAAAAACACCTTTCATATAAATATGTTTCAAAAAATTTATTTCTTTACGCATTGGGCATCACACTCGTTCGTATCTAAATGGTTTTCCAAAGCGTATAATTATTTTGACTTTAATTAATGCTACCTAGGTTTAGAACGGCTACATGAATCGTGTAAAAAGGAAAAAGGTGCACTAATTAATATAGATGAATAAAAACATTTCTTCCGATAGGTATGGTTTAGCAATCGAAGAGCAAGATGTCGAAAGCAGTTAGGTGGGGGGAACTCTGGAGATTGCTCGAATTCAAATTATAGTCCTATACCTCTCTCGGTGCCCTACCCGGTAACGTCCACCGGCGTTGCGTCCTCTCTCTCCATGCCCATCTCAGTCGGTGTCGGTGTGGGTGGAGGAGGAAACTCAGGGAATGGAGGCAGTGGCGTGGCTGGAACAGGTTCAGCAGCTCATCATCATAGCCATGCAGGCTTCAACGGAGCTTCATCCTACAATCCCGAGAATTTTCAATCAAGCTGTCATTCCAATTCTCAAGGGACACATTGGTCAAATGGACGAACTGCCTCTGCTGCTGGATACCATCTTTTGTCACAAAATCATTTCCCATCTGACTCACAGGTTAGTACAGTTTAACGCCTTGAATTTTTGAAATACCTCTAAATATCTATCGAGCTTCTCACCTGTCCTTACATTCCTACTCACATATGACACTTTCTCAAAAATGTTTCTCCTCCCATTAATTTACCATAACCGTATGATAATACAACCCTCAAAATGTGAGGATTGTGTGTATTCACATGTCATGTGAACAGTTGAAATTTTGAAATAGATCTCTTACCTAAATTCCATGTTGTTTGAAAGCAAAATTGGGAAAATTAAATTCATGATGAATTCATTAGCATTGAATCAAATGTGTATTTGCATACATACAGAATATATCTGTAAGTAGATGTTAGCAGTTTTTATAAAATTAAAATATTTACAAAAAAATGTATTAAATTTGAAACAGATGATGAATTTCCTGTCTAGTGGTGGTAATGCGAGTGGGGATTTCAGTCATTCCAGCCATGGTCACAATATTTCCTGGCAAGGAGGAAACGATCCATCGTGGCCTACTTCATGGACCTCATCCCATCCTTTCAATCCTGATAACTACTCTCGATGGATGTGACCCTAATCACTTGAAGTAATTTTCAGTAATAATAATTGCAAGTTTCAAAGTTATAATCTATGTAGCATTCATCAAATTCCAAACTATACTATGTACTTTCATGAATGTAGTAGTGGCAGTAAGATTGATTAAGATTATATTTGACTATACGGCTATATTTTAAGTTCGCGTCCGCATAAGTAGTGCCTTAAATTACAAACATTCCAATATTCCATTCCCAAGTGTCGACTGCAGAAAATATCTACCGACCCGTTGTAGTATTACATTGTTGTAGTATGTTTATTTCTCAATATTTCCATGGTGTTACATAGCATACAAATAAACCTTATAGATTCCAAAAATACCTGTAGTTCCTGACGTATTACATACGTAGATTAGATCGGTACTTACTGTAATACATATATCTGTACTTAATGTACCTAGGTGAGTACTTTGAATTTTACTTAACACTAAACGATATCTTTGAAGTGTCTTATCTTGTAGTAACCAGAACTTATGTACGTCGAAGAACGAACCTTTTTGCCTGTCTACTTATTAGTGAGTGTCAAAGAATAATATCAGCCTATTGGATTTTGGGCTTTAGTTTAATTATTAATCAAGTATTTTAAAATGCCGCTATATATATTTCCAAACCCTTTGCCTTTCAATTGAACTCACTAGAATTTTTAATGTATTTAGTATGAGGTTAGTTGAGTAGAGGTTAACTTGTAAAGTAACAACTTATAAGCCAATTTGTATTATGAATGGAGGAGTAGATTATAGTATACGCGTAATTATAATAGAATACCAAATATTTTACGAATTCTATGTTACACCATATAGTATGATAATATAACTGTATTTTTTATTTTGTATGTAATAATTAAATATGTAAACTACATATATGGATAAAACTACAATTAAGTATAGTGTAGTACCGGTGCGGTAAAGAGCCGGTTAGATTTATAAACAGTAAAATAGTTAGATTTTGCGTTCCTTGAAACGGCCAATTGGGATTTTGACCAAACTTATTGTCGGTTGTATTTGTATTGAATAAAATGAAACGTATGTTGACAAGCAAACTGTAGTAACGCACTACAAGACTAGGTAATTCATTCTTGGTATCTTCCATCAAGCTTCATTCTTAGCAGCATGCAAATGCAAAGGTGCCTATCTATTATAGCTCTAAATAGCGCCTATGACATCCTACTTCGATTCGATACTATTAGTTAGTGCGTTGCAGGCATATTGTCTGAAGCTTTATACAAATAAAATGAATATTATAGCAATAGGCTGCAGATAATTGTGTCATAGTATTAGAGATTTTCATGTGAATTTGACTATACCAATTTCATCTTCATCTAAACAGTAGTTACTGCATACATAAATTAAGTAACCAAAATACAACAGCAAGACTTAAATGGTATGTCAGACCAGGAACAAATAGGTAAGTCTTATTGGTCTTATTTTCCAAGTTGCGCGTCGGCTGATGTTAATGTTACAATTGAAAAATAAGTTGACAGCCCTTACGGTGTATAAGTAGTTGTCGCTCTCTCATCGGTCTCTGTGTGGATGTCTTTGGTAGATTTGATTTCTTTTCTTTCAAGTATCATAACATACGAAAAATAATACACTCCACCAAGGTAAGTAAGTCTTAAGTAAAAATTCTTATGAGGCTTGTTGTTGTAGGTTACATACAAAAAAGAATAAGGAGCTTATATATTCACATTAAATGGGACTGCATTGAATTGATTGAGTTGAGTGGTTGTTCAACAAATGACTATCAGCATAATAATGAGTAATGAATGCTCAATGGATAAAATATAATGTCCAAGCTTTGACATTTTTACAAACACACATTTAATTACACGTAACTTTAATTTCCATTTCCATTCTCATTTTATGTGGAGATTAACTAATTGCAGTGATTGCCATTATAATTTATTACTTTTGGTGGTTGAAAAGACTATACCAGCACCAGCTCTTCATCCCCTCTATACTATTTACAACTGTATAAATAAAACATTTTGAATTTTTTAAAACATGCAATTAAAATTATTTTGCACATTTCAAAACCACTTAAATAATATATTTACCACTTTTCAAAAAAAACATGTAAATATAACATTCTGCATTTTCAGAATGAAGTAAATAGAGCTTTTTAAATTTTTCTAAAACAAGGAATTAAATACAACATTTTGGTTTACTAAAAAAAAACCTTCAATAAAATAAAAATTGTGGTTTTTGTATGGAAACCAACTGCTGCCTAGAAGCAGTTCCTTGGTCCGGCCCTGTTCGTAGTATCAGTAGTGGTATTCTGGTATTGCCTCTTCAACTAGGATACCTCATTTGTGCAAAATGAAAATGTTGTCAAGTCAAGAAGACAAGCGTCAACGTCAACACATTGCAGGTCGGCGTTGAATTTGTTTCTATCTATTTTTTTATGCCATGTTCGTTCAATTGGGGTGCAGTTCGCTGCGGCTTTGATGTTGAGTTGTGATTTGAATAGGAGAGCTTACATATTGGGTGTGACTATGGATGTGTGTGATTGGATCTCTTCTCTAATAGTGCAGTCAAGAATATATAGGTATGGTATATAAAAAAAGATGAGATAAGATAAGATGCTGCGATGCGATATGATTATGATTATTATGTGAAGCGATGTAAAAGCTTATCTCCTTTCAATCTCCATATAACTCAAACGAAACAAGGAAAAGAAAGAACCTCACATTATTATTATACCTCCGTTGGAATGAATACTGTAGTGATAAATGTAGGACTGGAGGCATAGGGGCTGGCCATCGCCATAATACATCTAAATTCAAGTATGATGTTCACATTCATGTATTCGTCAATCGTCATTTGTATTCGTATTCTCGTGTTCGTTCATATACTGTACTCTACTCTCTCAGCCCCTTGTTATTTGTCACTAATCATCTCTTGCTGGGTGGCCGTGTTGAAATCTTTATCATCTCAAAGACTCAGAAAGTCTCAAGAGGACCGATAAAATATCTTTAAACGAGGCCTAACAGTGTCTACTAGTCTACCTTCTTCTATAGAGTACAGTACAGATTGTATACTGTCGTTCATGAATTTATATTATGTATAGCAGATTTGCATATACATACGTATAGCTTGTACGATTTAAATTTAAATTCTAAAAGTACCTTTACAGCACCTACTTACACGTCGTCAGTGAAGAATCAAAGTGGCCCATAACCAATTTAAGCTAGAATTAAAATGAGTTATGTCAATAACACGCTAAATGAGATTGATGCGGCCGTAAAATGTTAGTCACGAGTTTTTAAATGGTACAAGATGTTCAATTTTCATGTTTTGAAAACGTCCAAAATGTTCTATTCACGTGTTTCTGAAAAGTGCAAAATGTACCATTTACATGTTTTTGAAAGGTGCAAAATGTACCATTTACATATTTTTGAAAGGTACAAAATGTAATATTTACTTGTTTTTGAAAAGTGCAAAATGTAGTATTTACATGTTTTTGACAAGTGCAAAATGTACTATAAACATGTTTTTGAAAAGTGCAAAATATTCTACTTACATGCTTTCAGCGTATTTTGATTGTAGATAGTGCATTTTGTTGTTAGCTGAAAATGGATATGGATCGTAGTTTATGTCTAATGAAAAATTTACAGTCATATTTAGCATACAAAAATAAGTAAAATGTTTTCATTTCTGCCAGAATGCTTCATTTAATTTTCAAAATGTTCGAGATCCTCCCTTTGTCTTCTTAAAATTCCTTAAAATCCTGGAATCCTGGATGTGGAATACTGCAATATATACTTACGATGTGATGAAAACCTAATTCGGAAAGTACACATTCTCAATCAGTATGTCACCTTCTATTTATTTTTCAAATTTTAAGTATACAGCTATAGCTATATAGCTTTTTGCCGATGCTGCGTATAGTTTAAGGAATTGAAAGAGAAAGAGGACTAAATGTTACATGTGCTCAGTGTTCGTGTTCTTTATTGAAGGTGTATGGATGAGTGAATTGCTGGATGTGTGGTAGATACTTAGGTGTATTGAGGATTGTGTGGAGAATAGAGTTGGACAGTGGACCTCCAACGGTGACATGGACACACAATGGAGCCAACTTGACGAACACCCCAAAAGTTTATGTAGTACTTGCCCATTGGCAATCAATCGTCTGTGAATGTTTGCCTTTCTCCGCACAACAATCAAAAGCAATACCTGAGCAATACCGCGATGCGGATACCCATACCCATCCCCATCCCAGCCCACTGCAATGCCCAATGCCCATGTGTAACACTCTACAAGATTAATTCCAGCCAGAAGAGATTCACATAATATTACAGTAATGTGTATGGCTTTGGCTAATAATGTATGGCCTAATGTTCTCATTGAGTTGAATGCGTATCATCACATACCGCTTAAATAACTTTCGCATCAATGGCCTTTATGCATCTTAAATATGAACAGAAAAGAATCCAAATACCGCATGTATATAAAAAATAATATTCATCCTCCTCTCGCAAAGGGTCTCATACTTCATCTCGTCTTTATCTTATTTATTTATGAGCTGATCAGTCTCTCCACATATTTTCACAAAAAGGCCATGTAGCCAAAAATCCAATAAAGATACTTGCTGGCACAGAAGGAGGGTTCATGGATAAGGGCAGCACTATTATTGATGCTACAGCAGTAATTATATTAATTAGTACTTATATAGTAAAAACAAAATATCGCTATTGAAGAAGCAAAATTGCAAATCTCCATTTTTTTTACTTAAATAGTGTATACTTTGGTTTTCCAGCACAATAAGGAACAGATACGAAATTGAGTCTGTGTGGCACAGTAAATTAAAAATGCTTTTAATATTGTATGTAGAGTCCACAAATGTATAATATTTACAGTTTACCACAATTGCTGAAAGATGAACTATAAACATCTAACGTTAACAGCGTTGCGTTACACGACATTAAAATTTTAAAATCAAATATATGAAATTGCAATTATTACCTGTGGTAAAAAAAAATATAAAAGAGGTTTTAACGCAACATGACTTCGGCTCGATCACGTCTTGAGAATATTACTATTGACGATGCCAATTACCTAACATATAGATATAATAGTAACTATAATATGTGGTTCCACATAAAAACAAGTTAAATATCATAACGGCATCAGCACGAGTACCTACCAGTGTACCAGTACCCAGGGCCTAGGACCAATACAGATATACGCGAGTTCCAAATTTTTTAAACATTTTACACCCCCGCTGTACCCCCGCATCCACACCACTGCCCGTTGCTACTGCAAGTTGAGCTTGTAAATTTTGTGATGATTAACATCTCAGCGGGAAACTATGGTCGTTTGCTGTTTCTGTACGAACGGGATAATAGGAGTAAGAAAGCCCAAAGATAAAATAAAATAAACCTATGAAAATTGTAATTCGTGAATTAGGAACCCCGAGAACGCTACACACAATTCACGTTAGAAAATTAATACACATTATAGATTGTTTCTTGGAACATCGTTGTATTGCACTTAGCATGAACAGAAAATGTTTTCTTTGGAAAGTCCTACTTACTTAAGTAACCAAAGAGAGAAGTATTATGATAAGGCCTATATTATTGCATTTTTATGATAAAAATTCCCAAGTGTGAACGTTGAAATGCTTTATCAAAAGTTTACAAGATTTGGTTTCAAATTTGCTGTAGGAAGTTATTTACAATTTCAACTGCTTTGAAACTTCAAAATTTTGAAAGTGTTTTATAAAAATTTTCAACATTCACACAGGGGAATTTTGTGCACATTGTAGGCATCGCGCCATGCCCTGCTTGTGCTTGCCCCTCAAACTTGGTGTCTTATTACTGTAGTTACTGTAACTGTTAAATTACTGTCTGCTGTACACTCGCAAACTTTTGAATGTTCGCGGTTTAAATCACTTTTGTATTAACCAAATGATGCACCTTTTGCAGTGCTGTGCAGTGACGCCAAAAATACATTTGTGGAAGGTTTAACACGTCTAAAGATAAACAGTGTTGTATAAAGCCAAAGTTATCTTTTTGAATTTCATCTTTTCCCCTTCTTTAGCAGTAACCAAATTGCAAATGATAGTTAGTACGTCTCTATCCCATAGCCCCATCCCCATTTTAAACCCTTTTTGTTGTAAAGGAATCTGCAAAATAGAATACAAAGTCGTCAAAAGTTGGAGCATCCACCTAGTCACTAGTAATAAAAATAATCGTAAAATTTTCGCCTTAACTGCACTCAGCCAGTTCAAACCGTCAAATTCATTAGCCAAGAATGAACTTGAGCCTCCAAACAATATCCGCACAGTTGCAGTTGGGTTCGTAGTTTGAAATCAACAATCAATTCAGAAAAATTCTTTCTTCCTATATTCAAAACACATGTCGTGTCATTCTGACTCGTGAGTTATAGGGAACTTTTGGGAGGGATGAAATTACATTTGCATATATTTGTGTTGACTTTGCATTCCACAAAGTATGGAGAGTTACTTTTGTAGGTAGGTGTTATTGTAATCTGTAAACTCATTTTGAAATTATTGCATTACATTATTATTTGTTTGTTCGGCGATGCGATGGATCTGGCTGCTGCCTGAGTTTGTCACTGCAAAACTTAAACTATAAGTACCGTATTGCTCCAAATAGAAGCCGGGCCTCCAATAGAAGCCGGGGGGTAACGGGTTTAAGTATAAATACAAGCCGGGCCTCCAATACAAGCCGGGCCTCCAATGCAAGCCGGGCCTCCAATACAAGCCGGGGGTAAAAAAGTCAAGTCATGCACTAGATATTCTCACATTAGAGATTATAGACCTAAAATTCAAATCTCAACTTTCTTTTGCAAACGTAAAGTCTGGGAATAGATCAAATATTTTGTGTGCATGTAAGTACCTAGGTGGTAGGTAAGGCATGGTAGGTGGGTTGCATAGGTTTCTCTATTTATGTTTACGAAGCAATTAAATAATGGATAAAAAATGGAAATCATATTCAGTAGCTAAGAAACTGGAGGTAGTAAAGTATGCAAAAGAAAATTCAGGAGAACAAGCTGCAAAAAAATTTAAGGTTGACCCAAAACAAGTGCGAGAATGAAAAAAAAAAGAAGAATCGCTGAGTAAGTTTTCCCATTTGAATTGATTCTAGCTGTACAGCCTATGGATTCGATTTTTGTAGTAGCATTTTTGTGGATTTATTTGCACTAAAAAGCACTAACAATATTATTATAGCAAAGAATGTAATGCCTGAAAATAATGAAAAGTTGTCAAAAATAAGGTAACTTTAAGTTTTATTTTTGGTTTCGAAAAACATAATTTTAATACAAGCCGGGCCTCCAATACAAGCCGGGGGTGAAGGGTGCTGTTTTTAATAGAAGCCGGGGGCTTCTATTTGGAGTAATACGGTATGTACCGAAGGAAGTACTTATATGTATATAGTATATAGATAGGTAAAATGCGCTTTTGCTTTAATGTGTCGGACCCTACAAGAAAGTATGGCTTACTCTTTTGGAGTTTGGACTTTTTTGATGGCAACAACTGTTTTGATTGTATTTCCCAAACGCAAAATATGAAGAAGGATTTTGAGAGCTCGATCGTAAAATCGCCACCTGCAAAATATGTAGTACCAAAACTTTTTTTGTTCTCATCTCGTCTTCAGCGTTTGCGTTGTTCAATTCATGTTCGTATTAAATATTTCGTATACTGAATATGCATGCAATATATTTGTATATCTATAAAAAATATTCAGTCTATATTATAGGCTATGGTAGAAATGTATTGCATATCAACTTCCACGAACGTCTGTGTCGGTACGTCAATAAGTCAACTGATTATATTAAACTCTTATGCACGTATCATCCTACCTGCTGCAGCCTACATAATTTTTAATATTTAATGGTGCTATTTTTATTCCTTACTCTCTGTGCAGGATCGGATACTTCCTTCAACTTAACGACATGACTCAAGAACTAAAGACAAGACACCCTGCCGGAAAGATTTTTATTAGATTGTGTGTTGTGTTAGTGTTATTAGAAAGTGTTGTGTGGGTGAAACATAAAACAAAACGATTACATTACACTTTACTTTACACTTTACCAGGCACAACACTATAACTTTGGAGACTGACTCTACAACGCTTTTTGTGACAGAGGCAGAGGTTTACGAGTTTGAACTCTACCATGTTCACGTTCACAAGCCACAGCAGTCACCAGCAGCATTCAGTTCACCATTAAAGTGAAGGAAGGTGTATAGATGTTCCCTAAATAGGTAGGTACATAACTATATTTGACATTTTTATAGGTACATCTACAACTACTACAACGAAAACAGCATCGGTACAAGTTAAACCTGCTGCATTATCAGTATCAGCAAAAAGAAGGAACCCAAGACTCAAAACTTGAAGCATACCATACAGAAAGTCCATGTGTAAAAGATTCAAAAGAGCCAATAACCCAATAGGAATGGGAAAGGGAAGAAAGTTAAAAAGATTTATAATTATATTATTGTTCTTGAAGGATGCGGACGCAGTAGACTGTAGGAGGGTATAACTGTAGGCCCGTCGTTCGTAGTAATGTCTAGGGCTTTACTACTCTCTTACTGAAATGATACTGATCCCAACCTCATTTCATTTTTTATGACCCTTGAGAAAAAAATTCTGAGAGTCAGACCAGACTGTATGGCTCCACTATGGTCATGGTATGGAGCAAGTACTTCAGCGATGTCGTCGTCTAGTCCCTAACAAATATCAGTAAAATTATTAACTCTGAACCTTTTTTATGCAATTGAGTAAGTTCAAAAATGTGAACGTAGAACACTAATAACTCAAACTACTGATAAATTGAACGCCGAAGCTGGTTCTGATCTGACTGAATTTAAAAGTTTCGACGACAATGAAATATAATCCTTACGATACAAAATTGATATCTGCATATTTTCTGGCTGAATTTGCCCATTGTACAACTCGGGAGTAAAACATGTTCTTTGTATATTTATTATTGCTATTAATTATATAATTTATCATAATATATGAATTTTTTGAGGGGTTGTGTCAAAATTATAACATCTTGCGATGGATTTATGTAATATTCATTATTTGCACAATTATGTTCCGTAGGTTGTTTCTCATGTGGTGCTTAAAACTTAAAATATATTTAGGTAGTGCATATTTTTTATATGTAGGTACTCTACTAGAGATTGTCAACTTGACAAGTTTAACTCTTCATTAGTAGTGGTACACAATAAGTTGGTGGTTGTGATTGTGGCACTGTTCAGCTTTTCGTTCAGCATCTCGTACGCCTACAAAGCGCTATACAAGTGAGAAATGAATGGCAATTACAACAATTCCACACACTCCAAGGTGTACAAATTCAATTAGCATAGTATTTATACACGCTCATTTTGCACAGACTTTTCCACACAGTTAAAAATTTAAAATAAATGTATCATGTGCGCCCACCCACTGCTGTCAAAAACGATGTCGACAATGATATCGATGACGAAAAAAAGATATGGAGAGACTGTGTTTCGTTTATTGTTGAACTAGTATATAGTACGCACTACTACGGATCATATTATATAGGAGATTCTCTGTAACTCAAAGTTTAAATGAACTTTGATTTTTTCTAATAGTAAATACAGATATCACATCATAGCCTTGATAAATATTTGCTACTTTCGTTGATTACAAGTTAAAGCTCTGTAAGCTACAAAATATAGTAGGCCAGTTCATTTATTCCCTTCGGCTCTACAGAGCCTGGCGTTGTAGTGCGAACAGAGCGTACAGAGCGGTCAATAAATGAGCGCCCTTCTGTGAAAATTTATTATTTCTTCTGTAAATCTTTCTGTTAATTATGACAAAATTATATGTTAGTTAGTTGTGTCAACAATATAAAAATATTTAAAAAATTAAGTTTTAAAGTTTTAAAGTAGAGTTTTAAAGTACGTTGACTGTACATATATTCTAATGACTTTAAATTACGCCATCAATTTTTAACTAATTTGTGACCTAAACATTAGCAGAGGTGATTAGTTTAGTTACAATTAGTATTTTATCTTTAGTTTTTGAATGATTTTAAACCCCATGTACGAATTTTTAACAGCCCAAAATTCAAAACGTAAATTACCGCTGTTGTTGATGATGCTTTGCTCAACAGAACTACTTTTAATTGTTTACATATGATTTATTTTAACTAATGGCTAGCACTATTAATTACTTTAGTATCTTGTTTTTATTATTCATCCAATTCATATTTCATATAATGAGGGGTAAGTTGAAATAGTGCATAATATTATTACCATCATCATCAATCAGCAGTCAGTAAATTAAACTCATAGTACATAGTGCGATGCAAACAATGTTTTGCTTTCAATTGTTCTGACTGGTTTGCTAAATTAAAGTTGACTAATCGTAGTATTATCTTACTGTAAGGTAACTGAGTGCCTTATTTTCGTAGTTCAGTGTAATTTTTTAAAGTGCTTACATTATCAAGGTAAGGTACGGAAGTCAAAAATCATCGTCACTTGAATCGTAATTATCAGCTAATTGTAATTTTGATAGCAGTCAAATTATTTACCACACTGAATCAATAAGTCCATAATTCATCGACTGAGTAATTAATTCAGTCAAGGTGCTATTTTTTTGTGCGACTTTGATTTCTAAAACGAGGTATTTCTTGAAATATTTCAGCATTAATTGGGTTGAACTAAAATCCACACATAAACTTCCACTAGAACTAGAAATAACATGACCTACGTTCAATTATGAAGACATGGCAGGTCAAAAAGACAATCCAGTTAGTCATATATGGTAATTAATTAAACTGATAGTCATTACTGTTAACAAAAATACTTTCTATTCAATATGTAAAAAACTAAAACTTTAATCACTGAACTTAGTTACTAACAGTATGATTAATACTTGACATTAGTCAAAATTAATCATGCAAGCAAGTTAAAATAACTGGAACTATGGAATGCTGATGCTGACCGAAGAATCCTCGACTATGTTTTACACTCAACACTACGGAAACTAGATGATTAATGACTTTAGTCGTATCAAAATGTATTAACTAGGAAATCTTAACTGAAATAAGACACTCAAGGACCTAATAGTATATACGATATAAACGATTAGTAAATATTAATGACATGTAAACAAGTGAAAACAACTAAACTATCGAATCCTGCTGAGCGATCACCGTATTGACATGCAGGCACTACAGTGCGAAAAGAGGGTCCGGACTAGCTGTAGGCTCTGTAGAGGAAAAGACATGCTAAAGCATAGCCACCCGGCTCTGCTTCTGCTCGCTCTACAACGCATGCCTCTGCTCGAGTTGTAGAGCGAACAGAAGCAGAGCGTACAGAGCGTTGTAGTGAATAAGTGAACTGGCCTAGTATATGTATTGTATTCTATGTGTAATGTTTTATTCATTAATTACTTGTATTAATTTTTGTTTTTTGTATGAATGAAAACTTGACGTCAAATCTGAGGACCGAGGGACTAGATGACTTTTCTTCTTTGAAATTAACAAGCATTTTACATGGAATCTCACGATCTTAATCATTATCAGCAATCATATACCCTCGCCTCTTCTTGTCTCATCTAATAACGTACGTCTATACTGCATTTAACAATTTGAATGTGAATTAATTCCGTACCCTAAAATCTAAGACTATAAATCAATCCCTATACATTCAAATTTAAATTTAAACTGCTTACAGCTTAAAATTGTTCCCTATTATACCATGGCCCTAGGGGTGTATTTCATAAAATTAATTAAATTGATTTGAAATCATGTAGTTAAATGACGGTAAAAGAATGTAGCTGCTTGATTGTACAATACAAGTATTAATTATGTACCAATTTACCAATATCAAGCATCATTATATTATGCAGGTACACCTACCTACTTTCCTTGGTCCATTAGTCCATTCTGACTCTCTGCAGTGTGAGAATTTAAGATTCTTTCCGTTCGTTTTGGTCTTGGTTTTTTTGTCTATCTATATGGTTTTGTCTGATTGTAAATTATATTTCTGAACATGCAGGCACAAGCGGCGGCACTTCGACTTCCTTGTTTGGTCCTAATCTATGATAGCTTTTGCATGGCTTTTGGTCAAAGTCAAAGGCTGTTGAATTTTAAATGTTGAATTGGAATTGGAATATGAAATGTAAAACCTATATATCTCTGCTAGTGCTGGTGAAAGACTGCCTGAAAGAGAGAAGTTTTTTTTGTACACAGTTCATATACGTGTATTACACGTTCATCTTTCATAATATGAGATTGTCGTTGCCGTTGCCTCTTGTCGTTGTATGATTCTGCTGAATGAGAAACTAAAACGGGAGAAATTCTATTCGAATAATAAATCTTTTGCCTTTAGTTGGAAGCGAATCAAATCGTTTATCGTATCGTCCTGTACGCGAGTCTACAACTCCAACCAAAATCAAAAGTTGAGCCATGAAGTCCACGTCCAAGTTTAAAACCCTATACCTCGCTTCCCCTGCCCCGAACATACACAAAACGAGAACGACCAAACTTTATCACACCAGAACCATAATGTAATGCCTACTTAGGTAAGTATATATTTTGAGCTATGTTGTATATTACTACTACTATGACCATGTCGATGTCATAAAAAAGTAATGAAAAAAATGGCCAAGCTGGTGCTGGTATGATGTTATAGTAAAGCACTAATGCTGGACTTTTGAATTTTGTGACTTATGGATGGACTTTTAAACTGACAAACTATACGTGTATAATAAGTAATGATAATCCATTTGACTAGGTTCCCTATAGTTCCCCCGTTGGCTCGAGTAATTCTCTGTTAATTTGACGTGTTCCTCAAAATCCAAATCCAAAACTGAAGCTCATTCATCTACCAGTCCACCACCACACCACTATGGTGTCACAACAGCTATGTACCACCGCCATTCTACATGTAAGACGGCAGACCATGTCAAGGGACCATTGTCAATTCTTGTATAGTATGGTTATGGAGCTTAAGATTTTAGACATTCAAGTTTTTACAGAATTTACTTTAATTGATAAGCTTTGACTGTGCGGGAGAAGAAGAAGAAGGACACGGCTACGGCTCGGCTATACATTTCAACTTCAAGCAGCAGGACTGATTTTAATTTGAATACAACTGCAGAAATATATGCAGCCCGAATAACTGAACAAATAATACTGTAGTAATGTAATAGGTTTATGCAAATGGTAATGCTTACAATGTAAATGTTATTGTTAATGCTACCGGAGCCATCGATGATTTGCCGTAGAAAATTTTGCATAAAATTGGAATTTGTTCTCATCCATTTTCTACCAGTCACGCTGCTTTATTAGTTAGACCCTATAGACATTGGCTTAAACAGAAATGATGATGACGACGATGACGAACAAAGTAAGTACCAACAGGGATCTAGGATCTTAGACTGTATGGTGGTTAAATTGACTTTGAATTTATATCTGGAGCTGAAGCTAATGATGACAAGTGTGATCTTTTTATGAACAAAATCGAATTTTAACCAGAACGAAAAAGGGAGAAGGATGAGAAGATGTAGGAATACTGATGTATAGAATATAGTCTTTAGGCAGGCTTACAATTAGTCTGTTGAGACAGGAGACAAGCCATGAGAAATTAATTCGACCACGACCAATAAGATACAGCTACAGTCTTTAATTTCCTTATTCACAATTATTCCTATCCTATAACACACTTCATGATGTAATTATGTGTTTACTACTGCTTACTGGTTTTTTTTTGTATTATAAATTGGCGAGGTAAATAAGCGTGGATTGTGGAGGGATAATTTTGTGTATTGAGCCTTAAGATATTTTATTGGTGTTTGTTACTTGTTTTGTTAGTTTTAGTCTCGTTAATTTGTTCGTTCACGGAGAATTTCTTGTTTTGTCGTCTTGGTTTTGGTTCGATGTAGATCGGCTACAGCGCGGCCCGACATTCGGCATAGCACAGGTTTTGTCAATACATTAACTTACTTATTATGACGTCATGAAATATTTTATGTGCTTCCCTCCCTGTTTAATTTGCTTTGCTGTAAGCTGTGATGAGTTTTGATCTTCATTTCCTACGCTTATCAAATTTTGAACACCGAGATGACTGATATTTCATGGCTCGGAATGCTTTACTTTGCTGTAATTCAATTTGCTACTCATTTAATTTAAGGATTATTCTTTTTACTTACTGAATTTGTAACACATGCAACAGGTATGTATAATTCCAATTACTCGGGGATTTGTTTTGTGTATTTCATCTTAACATGTGTTTATATTACTCTGTTAAAGCGGTTCAACTAATCGGTTCTTGATTTGGTATGGCTCATCAGCATGTGAATGATTACGTTACGTGCGTAATTAACAAGGAACAGGAGTTACCCCACTGAAACACCGAAACCGAATGAAAGCTACGAGGTTGAAACAAATTTATTTATTAACAATAAATACAATTGCAAACAAGCAATTATGTGTTCAATTTAGGACCCAGCATAACTTTACATTCGTGCCTTATTTACTGCAATAATACGATTATTGCATTGCCCCCAAATATCCAAAGTTTAGAATTTTAAGCACTTCAGTTTCAATGTAAAATCTGAGTGTACGTGATTTTATGCATACGTGTACAAAGTCAAAGTATATTTAACTTTGTGTTTAGTACTTCCTAAGTCAAAAATCATACAAACTTTATTATTTTGGATGTTTGGCGGAGCTGAAAATTGCAGCGTAGGCATAATTTTATATTTCTAAATGAGTTATTTTCAAACTAATTTTAAATTGTACATTATGCAGTATTACTGTACTAATCTCACAATCTCTGATTTTTTCCATCTCCACAGAATCGATGAAGTTCCTATATTTTCTATTGTGCTTCAAGAATAATCGTTATTCAAGTTCGACGTGGTCCTCGACTCACACAAAATAATGTAAATCTGTGGACAATACATTATATGCACATAAGCTACATTAAATCTTTAATTTGTATTAAATTATATATTTATATATTATACTAATATATCTACAGTTGGTAACCCCGGCTTGGTGGTTTGACGATGCTAAGGCATGGTCACACTACTGAGTCGGGCTAGCCGATCACGCTCTGGATTGGAGTTGGGTTTGGTGATACGTTCTGGTTGCCTGGTGGGAGCTGGATGGGGTGTTGTTGAGAACTAAAGTGAACGGGTGCTCTCCTCACATATATCTGTGACAGTTCTACTGTCTGAGACAGAGATGTGGTGGATGGCTTAATGTAGATACCTACTGCCTATCACTGTATATTTATATATAGTTCAATATGCAATCATCATCTCCTTCTTTCTGCTGTGTAACTACAGGCGTCATCTCCCAATGACTTTCGATAAGATGTTGTGATTGGTGGGGTGTGATTGTGGGCTTATCCTCGTCTTCTCTGGAATTTGGCGGTTCTGGACGATTCTTGGAGCTACCCTCACTCATCCCCTCTGCTTGCAGGAAAAAAATCTCAAAGCATATCTGGTGAAGACCAGTATAATATACATAACGCTGACAATCGGTCGAAATTAAGTATTCACTATCCATGTCATTTAAATAATATACTAAGTAAAGGTATGCGATAAGGAGCTTGAGCGACATGTCCATACATGCACGCAAAGTACCAACATCGTAAAGCAACTTGTATAAATCGAGATATACCTTGGAAAGGTTAAAATCTTGGGAACATACATACATATCTACAGTTGGTACACCAAAACCGAGGAAAAACAATGAACATTTTAATAAAGGAAAAAAAATAAGGAATTTAAATCCTGTACAACATATACTCAAGTGTAATACATAATATGGAAGATTCTGTTGCGGTTGTGACTCTGCTGTGATTGCATCTCGTTATAATTGTCGTGGTCGTCCTCGTTCATGAGACTGCACACAGGTCACACATTAACTTGTTCACCGGAACCACATCCAGACTGAAATTTAACAGACTCCCAAAGTCCGGACCAAACCAAACCAAAACCAACTCAAGAACCAAGACTCAAGGCAAGGCTCACCAAAAAATGATGAGCGTCACCTCTTTTTTTTCAATTCTATTTTCGTTCGTGGATAATCTGTTGGTTAATAAGCTGTAACGAAAAGGAGCAGGACAACGACAATGACGGCTGCCAAGAACGACACACAAGATAACTTTGCCACACAACCAACAACTTCTTGAGAGACGAGAAGACCTTATTTATCGCTTGGATTATTTATGGCCTCCGACTTTCTCTTCATTTTCGTTTCTCCTATAATTTACAATATGAGGTACATACACTTTATAAAATTTAAACTACAATTACAATTATTACAAAATTACAGCATACTATATAGTATTATTAGTATATATAGCTGTACCAATACCATTGCCCACAGTTTACGATAGTCTCAGCCCTTTTTGTTTTGTTTAACAAGAGGAAGATATGAGACTATAATCCAAGCTTCAATCCAAATCCAGTGCAACAATGTATTTGTGTGAAGTATGAGGATACGACGATATAAAAAAACAAAGTATCACGACAATCACACATGAGATGATTAGTTGCCTTTTTTCCCCTTGTGATTCTGATTGTGGTCCTGACTCCTATGACACTGACAGTTCCTTGGTTTTCCCATCCCAAGAGCATACTAAATACATACTGTGTAGTTTGTTATTAAGTGCAAATGCATTCTACATTCTACTGTACTTATACGTATAGTGTCACATGCTCCATAATACGAGACCGCACCATACCATACCGTTGACCGTACGATTACGAGTGTACGTGTGAGTCCCAATTTATGATGTAATCCCCAATAAATCACAAGGCTGTGATAAACGCGTCTATTCTGTATTTATCATGGTTCTCGCTCTTCTTCTCTCAGATTTACACTTCGACTTACGTCAACTTTTAGCTTTGGTCGGCACCTTATTAGGTCATCCTCAACTGCGGCATGCATGGTATGGCATAATTATTCATGAAACAAGAAGATAATATGTCGTACTCACTCGATCTCTGTGTGATTCAATCCCATAATATTTTTAATTCTAATTATACAGAAAATCCTATACGTTAGTTGGTTACATTAATGCCTTTAAACAATTCTACGGTGTGCCCATTAATTTTTTCTTATAGTATTATTCATTCCTTGTACATTCTGATTTAGCACTGGATAATTTTGCTACATATTTGTAGCAATTATGTAGGAAGTTGAAATAAAATGGACCTTTATTTGTGTTTCTTGCAATATTATAGATTTTTTATCTGTATTTTGGATTTTTAGTGTGAAGACGGTTACAATACGATGAAATGATATGATACCATATGATGGAAGAAGGTGCTATTCAGTAGAGAGGATTTGCTGGTGTTGGTGCTGTGCTTTTACACGTTGTGCCTTGTCTTTTCTTCGCGGCCAGAGGAATGATGCGAATGGAGAGATGAATGGATGAGCCACAGAGACCTCCTGGAGGGCCCACCCTTCACTCAATCTCACAAGAGAAGCCGAGGAGTTTGGTGAGGAAGAGAAAAAAAATGAAAAGAGAAAAAATGCCGGCGAATCTTTGAGTTCATTGAAATCCGTGTTGCTGTTGTCTTCTTCTTGTGTGACTTGGACTTCACTGCGAGGCTTCAATCCATATTCCAGGCTCAAACTAGGTGCAAGCTACATTATTATGTATGTACGTACCTGATGTTAAATCTCGGTCCCTTTTCCCCTGGCTTTAGATCTCATTGTATCTCTCTCCTCTACGCTCTGTGTTCCCTGTTCTTCTTCTCAGATTTTCTAGATGCGGGTCAACCGGGGTCAACGGTTAACACCACAGGACGAGGACGGGATCGGGCTGTGCCATACCAGGCAGAGCGTTACAGAGAGAGAGAGACCTGCAGTTAAAAATGTGTGCCTCTGTAAGATTTTTATAGTCGTGCATATGCCATGTTATAAAATGCTCCTTTTTAAATACTAAATAGAACTGTATGCGCTCTTTGATTTAAATTTAATATCAGTTTTTAATACAACACTACTATGTATAGTTATGCATTATTACTGTATATGTAATAGTGTTAATAATTTGAATAATTCAATTTCCAAAAATGTTAAAATGACATGGGATTTAAAATCTAAAGTTTCATTAACAAAATATCTGCATTTTTTATTTTACGAATATGTCTTAAGGATTTTTGATTCTGTGGGGCTATACCTGTTGAAAGCCCTGTCTGATGTCTGACTATAATTAATAAGATATATCTTAAAAGGACTACACTTAGGGTAGAACGTGACTGGATTTTAAGACTGTAGTATAGTAGTAGTGTGTGTGTGCTCCACGGATATGAATGCAAATTTTATTTTTAGTTTGCACATAAAATATTCTCAGCTGGATACCTCAAAAATCCATAACCATATAATTAAATTTGATTTGATCTCACATGTAGGTAGTAGTACTTAACTCATACGTCGATGTTTGCAGTCTGTTAAAGACTTTTGTATTTTGTATTTGCAACGCTGCATGTATTATATTCATATATATGTAGATCTATTCAAAACATAAAGACTTTACTATTTATTTTACAGAATACATATCTGCAGAGCCAAGCACATAATATACGTGGTTCATTTATACTCAAAAGTCATAGTCAAATAGTTAAAGATTTTAGTAGTAAAAAATATTAAATTAAAAAAAGGATGTCCCATAGAGCCACACACTTAAAGCCATATAATACTATTGACTATTTTATTTTATTGGGATAAAAATAACAATCATTTTAACAATAAACCATAGTCGCACACCTATTACCTATACGCGACATTACGTATATATAATATATAGTCATAGTTCATATACCTTTTTTTATATCTGTGAATGCATAGTAAGAGATCTGTACACTTAGCGTGACTTTTTACTTGACTGCAATTTATATTTTTATGTGACCGTGCAAAACATTATAGAAAGCCAAAAACGAAACCACCTAAGAAATCATGGAAGACCGACACCGAGTAGCATATACGTATAGGCAAAAGGCAATGCACCTGCAAACAAATTTACAAATTAAAATAAAAAATTCTGCAAATTCTTTTTAGTAAAACCTTAGCGTGGATACTTTATTACCGGAATTGAAATTTTTATGGTGTAAGCATTATGTTACTATTGAGTATTGAGGAAATCCCATTACCCACGTAGCTTTGTCACCCTCACCGATGTCGTTAGTCTTTATAGATATAGTAGCACACCGAAATAGCGATAGCAACGACACGGAAGAACATATCCCATTTTGCAGTTTGTTTTCAATGTTTATTTATCTTAACTACAACTATCAGTAAAAGTACCTATGCTATGCTGCGTACAGCATCATGTAAAACAGAATGACAAATTTTTGTACTGAAGTAAGGTGCTCTGATATTTGAGATTTATTTAGCTTTGACATTTTAAGTTGAGAGCCTAGTCTGCTGTGCTGTCTGAGGAAGAGAACCTTTGCGGAAATCTGAGTCGTTACTACTTACTATATTTTTAGCTGTACAAACAAAAACTTTAAAACTTTTGAAGTAATAAATTTTGAAACTTAACCTAACTCCCCTACTACGTATAGTTTAGCGTATAGTATACATATGCATTTTATCCTATAGCTGACTACGGGTAGGATAACAGGGTTAATAATTTTCAATGTCAGGGTGAGCCCTTAATCTTTGAGATGGTAGCATGGGAGGCATGGTATATGGCTGATGGCCTCTTAAACTGCACTCCAGCGCTCAACGATGTCATTCCCACGTTTCTCTAATTTTAATTTTCTTGGTGATAAGATAATAGCTCAAATATACTATATATTTTGTAGACAGTGTGTACAGACTAAAAACGATATATAACATAAGGAAACACAGCTCCTCCGATACTGGCCATATTTAGTATGAGTAAAACAGACAGACCTTTTATCACAATCACAAAACATAAAATACATTTTATTGCTTAATGTCATTCTGTCGTCATAATGTCCATACTCCCAACAACAAATTATAAACTAGTATATAACACACCTACAACTACAACTTTGTAGATTTTAACAGTAGGCTTGTCACAATACATATACTAATAATTTATTTCGGTAAGTAGTTAAGTTGATTTGACTTCAACTTCGGCCCATAGTACAATATGTATATGTCATGCATACTAATAATAATAATTACTGCATACCTGTGGGGGATCTCCAATCGTATCTTATGTGGCATAATTGGGGGAGGGGCAAAAGTTTGTGTTTGTACTTAATTCTGATGGACATAAAGAGTAATAAGAAAAGACTATAGGATGAGCAGATAATTATCCCCAGAAGAAAAGCATAAAATCAAAAATGTCGGAAAGGCGTCAGCACCTTCACACGAAACAAACTAGAAATAATTCAATATCCCCATCAAAAAATTAAACAAACCCAATGGTTAATTATATGCGTTGTAAAAGTGTGGAAAGTCCGTGTGTCGAAGTGGAAGAGACGATAGAGGATGCGAGAAGGATCGAAGCAGTAAAATCTCAAATGTAGTATAAAACTAAAAGAAAAGGGTATATAGCTTTTTACATTTAAGTAAGGATATAAAAATACTGCGTATCGTGTGTAGTTAAGTATACACATATAGACACATATAGAGAGTGTATAGGGTATAGGGCGTAGGGATACTAACTAAATGTAAGAAGGAAAAGAGGATATCTAATTGTGCCGGGTGAAAAAGTTAACGTGCTGTGAAACGAACCTTGAAATTGCAATTAATTTCGGTTCAGGTAAACGAATTCCTTACATAGCGATTGTAATGCACTGTGTGTAGTATAAGTTACAAGAAGAAATCAGATCCGACTATAACTATACTCAGCACATTCCAATTCCAATTTCGACTTTCCATTGTAAAATGGAAAAAACAAAATTTTCATTATTAGAAAATTTCAAATAAAATCCACATGATTAGTAACCTCAATAGTATATAGTTTCTGCGTATTTACCTATACATTACTATATACTGATTTCAATACAGCTTTCATAAATAATTTAGTAGATACCTATTGTTAGTACTGAGGTTATATTTCTAATGTTAAATAGCTTTCATATTGTTCTCAATTTATTTTTATTTTAAAACCAAATTTTTCAATAAGGACGATGACGGTGCTTCGTAAAGATCATTACATTTTTTCTGACTGACTAATAGCAATAAAATTAATAAAAACTATAAAAACCAACGATTATTATTTTTAACCTCACTTAAAGACCCATCAAGAGTATTATTATCTAACGAGCATAACTCGCCAAACCATTAGCGAGATTTTCCAGGGGTTTTTTTTTTCAAAAAGAGCGTCCAAAAAAACTTAGAATGGCTTAACAACATGGTGCGCGTAATGAGTTTCGTTCGATAAAAAAAATTTTCGAAAAAACGAAAAAGGCCTTAAAATGGTTTTTTAATGCTATTTTTTATTTTTTTAAAACACATCTTAAGCACAATTTTTGAAAATGTTTGTACAAAAACCCATTTTAAAATATGTAGAATCTAAAAAAAAATGAAATTTAAAATTTTGAAATTTTTTATTTTTTCGATATTTTTAAGGCACCTACCCTTGTTCCGTCAAAATTTTGGAAAAAATAAAAAATTTCAAAATTTTAAATTTCATTTTTTTTTAGATTCTACATATCTTAAAATGGGTTTTTGTACAAACATTTTCAAAAATTGTGCTTAAGATGTGTTTTAAAAAAATAAAAATAGCATTAAAAAACCATTTTAAGGCCTTTTTCGTTTTTTCGAAAATTTTTTTTATCGAACGAAACTCATTACGCGCACCATGTTGTTAAGCCATTCTAAGTTTTTTTGGACGCTCTTTTTGAAAAAAAATATCTCATGGAAAATCTCGCTAATGGTTTGGCGAGTTATGCTCGTAAGAAGTAAATGACACATCGACATCATCATCATTCTTATTACTAATATTTGCATTTTGAATAATTTCTTTCCTAATAAAAATAATCCTTGAATTAGAAATCATTACAGTATTAACGTTATGGTTTCAATAAAAATAAAAATCATAAATTATGTAATAATAAATTGATAGTTTTGGAATTTTACTAAAACTAAAAAATTTAGTTGACAAGTAACTTCATTGGATTGCAGATTTATGAGTAGGTACATTTATTTCGATCAGTGTCATTTGTGCGTAAATTGTAAATTGCTTCACCAATCTTCTTAAGGTATATATCCTCATTATGTGGAACTCCCAGCCTCCCCAGGATTTAATCCTAACAGATGAACTAATATTTTATGCATATAGCAAATAAATAATTTACAATAATGAACCGTGCCCTTTTGTTTATTTAACTTGGGATTAATATATTATCACTTCGTTATTTTAATGATACTTAATTAAAATTTAATGAAGGTACTTCATTAACTTTAATGACATATAAAGCGAACTTAAAGCTTGCAGCTTTAGGATGCCATTTTACAATCTCCGGCTATTTAATAATTTACAACGAAAAAATTTAAAATGCATAACGAATCATGGATCCTTACAAACTATAAAATTCTTATCAATGTCAACAGTGAACTGAAAAAAAGTACATTAAAATTAAAAATAATATATACATGGAGAATATATTTAGAAAGTAGACACAACAAACGACAACTATGACTAGAACTACATTAACGGAAGGATTAGGATAAGACGAAAAATAAAATAAACAATACGTTATTAAAACTTAATATATCTCTACAGCTACGTAGGAAGGAAATCGCTGTAAAAAAGGAAGAAAGATGTGAGTTTTAGAGTTTATAGAGAAGATTGAAGTAGTTTAGTTTGATTCTTTGGATTTTTATGTATTGTGAATATTGTGTGGAGGCTGCATACACAAGATATTTTTGTTTGGTGTTATGGGCTCGAGGAAATTTACTGCGCGAACCCCATGGGGTGACCACCCTTCAGTCATCTTCACTTGCTATATGGCCATCTGTCAAAATCCACCGGCAAAAATCCTTCCTGTCACTCACATTGAAAAAATAAGATAGAAAAAAAAATGAAGCACCTTCGCTTCTTTATTCTTTTCTAGTAGAAGTAGAAGTCATCCTCCGCTTTTTGAATCTTGTATACTTTCAAGTTTCAACTAAAAACTAATCGTTACGTAGCGTTTATGAGGTAAGCTACTCATAGTTTCTATACTCCATTAGAAACTTGTAACATCGCATATCGCATTGCATATATTTTAACACTGTGCTCGGATCTATATAGTATTACATGCTAAACTACTACAGACTGCAGGTATGTAGGTTAGGTAAGCTCTTGATTTAGAAATTTGATTTGAAACGCGTAGAACAACACCAGTAAAGACGAACACCTGAGATTAAGAAACTATTATGTAAGTAAATTGAAATGATGTCAAATGGTATCATATCATACTTAAAGGTGACTACTACAGGCCACAGGGGCTGGCGACTGGTCTTCTGGCATGGTACTGGTACTGGTGGATGGTCCATGGCTTTAAGTAAGTTCTTTAGTTATTTCCCAGTTTTCGTCTTCTTCCAAGTGCACCCTGCACTTCTTGACTTGGCATTTACAGATGATTTTATTTTTTTATCTCCCTCTCTCTCTCCCAGATCTTTTTCTTCTTTTATTTCGGTGAAGGCGCGAGCGTACTTACAAATGAAGGGAATGAAAACCACCAGCAGCATCACCAAATAACAAGAGAGGGAACAAAACTATATATTATTACGTGAGTGTAAGTATGTGTTGGCAGACAATTAGAGCGCGGTAGGTAGCAGCAAGCAGGAGACGAGACAGGGATGAGGTCAGGTAGCTGTGCTGTGTAGCTCTGAATTTTTTTGAATCTCTCTAAATTCTGTAAAACAAAACAACAACAAAAAAAGAGTGTGCTCTTGAGTCTTATTTCCCTTCGGTTCGAAGTTTCAAAGTTCAGCAAGAGCTAAGCACAAGTGTGTGTGTTTCTTCTTTTTTTGTATCATGTATTCTTCTTTCCATCAGCTTTATTACTTACACTGCTTAATGGCATTCATTATATTCGAATTCGTATTCGTCCCAAGTGCACAAAATCCCATAATTTTATAATGTCATACTTTTAAAATGTAATATTGTATAATCTCTGCTCAATTTTTTGTTTTCAGTTTTCCTCTAGTAGTTTTAAGCTCGGATATAAGGCACATACCTTATGATAGTAACCATTATTTTACTATGTATGTGAAGTACGAATAATCGGAATAATTATAAAAGTTACATATAATATAGAATAATTTGATATAACGTTGAATTTGAAATCTGATAGGTACAAAATACAGAGAAACAGATATAAAATTAACACCACCCCGCATCGTCATCACTATTTACTGTGTAGTGTATAGCATCGTTGACTATAATCATGATACAACAGCACTCACATTCAGCACCATCCCTAAAGACATGCATTGTATTTTTGTAGACTGTGTAATGTGACAGAAAGTGTGAAGAATTTGTAAATTACTTTTTTTCTCTTGATTTTGATTTTGAAAAGTAATTTAAAAATAATTTTGGTTTCCATTTGCAAATAGCAGAACATTTTTGTTTATTACGAGATGGTATAGGGACAAGACTTATAGGGAAACTTTTAAAATTTAAAATTACAGACATTATTATTTTGCTGTATATAGCTTCTAGCATATTGGTCAAGTCATAAGTCACAGTACATCACAAAAATAATACTAAGTAATTTTGAGGACTCGTGCGGACCATTATCCATTACATATTATTATTTCCATCTTTCATTCTGGCTGTGGCTGTGCGTCCTGTCCTGGGTGATGTTATACTGGTAGGACCGAACGTACCAATTTTTGAATTCAACCCTGTAATTTACTTATAGAGCAGGTAATAACGGTATTTGTCTTTTCCATAATTGTAACTTCTGTCTTAGTATTTCATTTCACTGGTACAGATTCGAATAATGACTTGGCTCGATTGCAACACTTTCACTGCTGAAAAGAAAAGGAGAAACATTTCTTGAACGAATTAAATAACTTAAATTTTAAATTGCATAAGTAAACTTCTTTTTCCTGCAATTCCAGCATTCCAGCTTCCAGCAGAATCTGTGTACCGTACAACTTCAAATTTTGGCGCGATTTCATTTTTGGATCTTTATATACTTAAATACCGGCAGATCTCACTATTACCAATGCCTTAATTAAATTTTGTAGGAAATGAATTTTTAAATAAAGAATTAGCATTAGGAGTTAGAAGATTTAGAATGGAGAGTTATTTGTAATAAGGGTGCATATTACATGTGCATAATAATCTATATAATATTTATGAATATAGTACAACTTTGTTGCGCGTATAAACTCGATCTCTTATTGAATTCGGCTGTCCTCGCATGTAGTAAATATGTTATTGTGAATGTGAGACATAAAAAAGTAAAGTAACGTCATTAGCATTTATAAAATATGGAAAAGATGTATTTGTGAACAGTTTAGTAACGCTTGTCTCAGGAAAGTGAGCCAAAAAGCTGCTCAAGTTGGATTCTCTGAATGAACACACTCACATTTTTACCCAGACCCGCATACAGCACAGTAGCATATATATGTATCTGATATACCCCATCATATCGTCCCTATAAGAAGAACTAAGAATGGACTCGAAAAATAAACCCGAAAAGGTTCGCCTTTTGCTTACACTTTAGTGGCCCTTGATTCTGATTTTGAATGTGATGCCCGTCCCTTTTAACTTTGACTAACAAATAATTTTTCACGGATTCTATTTTTTCCCCGCATCGGTCTGTCTCTCTCTCTCTGCCTTGTTCCTCGATTTCAGTTCACATTAAATAACACACATTCAAACTTTACACACTATACATAGTATGTAGAATGTAGGTACTTACTCGTTACTCATCTGATCTGGACGTAGTTCTATATTCAGTGTTCTGGTCCTCTGGTCGTTATATCGTTTCAATTCCCATTAGACATCAACTGTATTCAGGCTCACTTTGCTCAGTCACCAGTGCCATAATAAACCATAAGTACCCAAGTACCAACCAGTGAGTCCTCTGTCAGAGAAGGAGGAGGGCTCCTGACTGCCTCGATGTCGATTTCGATTTTGCTTTCCATTTACATAAATAATAATATATATACTACAAATCTTCAAATATAGGAGTATACAGCCTGATATCAATGCATGTTGGTACATATTGAATTATCTTTAATACTATAATACAGCTTCTACATCTTGTGTAAGGTCGAAACGAGCGAACTAATCGTTAGACTAACTTCTAACAATAATGAGTACATGCCTATCTATATAGTCTAAATAATAATGGGAAAAAAGGGCCCTGGCCTGGCTCGCGACATCGACATCCAAAATAAAATCGACATCTGCAACCTAATGTCTAATCCAATCCGCTTTCAGTTTCCTATAGAGTGAGAGAGAGAGAGAGGACTGAAAAAAAATTTCGAAATCGAAATCAGAAGCGTGTCCGTCATGGCGAATTTTGAGCCGGTATTTTTCACATTCACGTCCACATTTACATGGTAGGTATATCATCGCACTGAACAACACAGGAGAAACAGAAACAGAACAGGAGAACATTTAAGTTCTCATTGTAAAGATGACCTCCGTGCAAGCATCGCATATCACATCGCATATGTGTAATACTATTGGAGTTGGAATTAATATTGTAGTTTGTATAAGTTACCAAAAGTAAAAGTTGAAAATGGAACTATACAAAAGTGGCTATAATGGAGTACAGTAGTTGATGTTTAGTAGTTGCTCATTTTCCATTCATCAATAGGTAATTCCCAGCTGGTTCCCAGAGAACGCTCCAGCAAAATCTGAAGCGAAGCACGCCATATTTGTGACCTATCATCCAGATATTTATTGATTGATTTGTTTATTACACAGCGTCGGTATAGCAAAGTTGCTAAATAGAAAATTTGGAAAATAAAATTCTTCATGTTACAATTTATTACTATTCGAAATCCTAAAAATTTGTAAATTTCTGTATACGTATTTAAAACATCAGTAAAAGTAAATTAAATCAAGTTAATACGTTATTTTTAAGACGAGAAAAGTCGCCGTACTTAACCTTTTGTCGCTCAATTTTGTGGAATCCAAATCAAAAGTACTGCCAAACCTAATCCAAGACCAAAGATTTGTCATCATCTCTCTCTCTCTCGCTCTTTATGAAGCGGATCGAATTGTTTAGTTTTGATTTTTTTTTCGAATCTCTCCGATGCCTCTGCCGATGCCGACACCGATGCGGAGCGGAAACCTTGGGCTGTATAAAGTAAAGTCGGGTTGGTTTTGGTTTGGTTTGATTTGATTGGTGTTGGTCTGACTGACTGACTGAGTGAGAGTCTGGGGCTGCTGGCTGTATATGAGTAAATCTTCTCCCTGAATATGATTCTGTAGTTGATTACGAGAATGAACCATATCTGTATAATTTAATATGACGAGCTTCTCCTTCTCCTTCTATAATGCGTAATAATTTGCGTCCAGAAACAGATAATCGTATCATGTCTCATGAGCTATTTAGCAGTCACATTATTTCTACATGGTATTTAGTAAATTCCCTTTTCGCTGTCTCGTATTTAGTATTTAGTAGTGATGAAGTCCAGGATGAGGACGAGTGCTTGAGGAAGGTATGTAGGTATAGGTACGTAAAGGTACTTATTGTTAATTTAAATTTAATAAGCAGGAGTAATTCTGTCACCACACGCGCTATATACACTTCACACGCTAAGTCAAAAGCCATGGCTTTTTTCGATTTGGATTTAGATTAGGATAATCGTATAATATAGTGGATTTGAATTCCGTTCCAGTCTTACTAAATAAAATATAATCATATCATCATCATTTTCATACTATTATGACGAAAAACTTGTGATAATTCACTTTGAAATTATCATTATTACAACAAGAACAACTTTTAACATAAGGCGAAATACTGCGTATATAGTATAATGTGAAAAATGGAAAGACCTATGCGTGGACCCGCCGACCCCTCACTGTGTAATCACCATGGAAATGGCATCTTCAATCGTGATCATCATCATCATTGTAAGTACCGGCCCGGCATACGGCTACGGCAAATGGGCCATCAAATCGTTTAAGGTAAAAAAAACTATACAACATCATAACGAAATTAATTCCATTAAATATATAATGCTTTAGGTACATGTATTAAATGAAACTTGAGTCATGTTTAAATCTGCATAATATTTTATTAAAAATGAAAAGCGGCTATTGGAATGGTGATATTTCACATGCAAATGAAAATTGCGCTCTCGTCAAGACAGTCAACTAGCAACAAGGAACAACAGCAACAACAACACAATTTTAACATTATAAATTGGAATTTAGAAATGGGAATATTGTATGAATATTAACATTAAAATTCATGATGTTTTAATACCTACGACTACAACTTATGTACAGTACCTCCGGCCTTAATAGATATAGTTAATAGTTAATACTGCGATATAGCTCGAGTTTGGAGACGGAGTTTGCCATCTCCAAACTTTTCATTTTCATTTGCATTATCAGTATAGGAGAGGTAAGCTTTTCATTTTTGTACACTTTCAATTATTGACTACACGAATTACTTATAAATGTAAATTCAGTGTCTAACTTCTAACATGAGAGACAGCATAGACATATTCATTGGACACGGTTCAGTCTCTAGGTGAATATGAAAATGGCCGGGCCCGGGCCACATAAGCTAGATGAAGGTGGTTGCTACACATGGACTAGACCATGTTTTTGACAGTATTACCTTTTGGACACCTTATTACACTATACAGTAATCTTATGTCCACTATTGCCATAATAATTTAGCATTCTGTATACTATATTAGTATTACGTATAGGTACACTAATTCACTCGTGAGTACCGAGTGTCTCACGATTCACGATCTTTGCCCCCATATATACAGCCTAAACGAATAGAACTATACAAAATTTTGCTTATATCTTTTTATACTTTAAAAAGAATTTTATTACCGAATTGCAGATTCAGCAAAAAATTAATTTTGAAAATCGGTTAAGAACTGAAGCCCAGTAAAGCCCTGGAATCGTAAAATAAATCTGTGTATAAGACTCAGCACCAGCCTATTAGGTTTGTTTTTAATTCAATGGCAAATATTTTTGTAAAATACAGATGAAATTATTATGTAGGTAGGTAGTAGTAGTAGTAGTAGTAGTAGTAGTAGTAGTAGTCAGTAGTAGTAGTAGTTAGTTACCTTTATAAATTCTAAATTCTCATTTGACATAATGCTAATGTGCATTTGCTAGGAGGAACTAAGAATCTGGAATGATGGACGGTTGACGCTTGTGTTCGTGTTGTTAGTTATTCGTATTTGGTGTGTGTCAATTCAGTTCTCATTCATATTCATGAATACTTAATCATCCTAATCTTGGTCTTTTGGTTGGTGCTATGCTGGCCTGGCACTTCATAACAGCATATATATGAATCTAGCAATAATGACAAGTGAGTATTGTCCTTTGAAATATGTGGATTTAAATGGTATAAATGGTATTGTTCGATTTGGATTAGGATTGTGGACGTGATTAAAGGTATATTATTATGATTATTATTATGTATAATGATAAGGGCAACAACAAAGCTCATATGCAACAAGGCGCAAAGGCGGAAAATAAAAATCAAAGTATATACCCACCTATAGTAAAAGCAACTTAAAGGTGTTGTACGAATCAGTGGAAGGCACTTGTGTTTGGGTAGGGGACCTATGGACATTATTATACTCAAGAAATACATCGCATCGTCGGAGTCGGAGGAACACCCCATATCGGGTCAAAAGGCAAAAGGCACCGCCAGTGTCAACAATTATGAGTCAGCCTCGCCTTTCTCCTCTTTTCCGCTGGACGATCAATGGAGATTCGGCTCTTTGAACAACTTGGAGGTTCCTTGTCGTCACATTGTACTCTTCTTCTTTCACTAAACTTCTTCCTCCGTCTCGTATTCTTTTCCGTGATGTACTCAATGTGTGATGTGGTCAGCTAACGTTAAAGTTGCCTGTGCAGTCTGCAGCATATCAGTATACTGATGTACCTATGCCTATGATTTACATATTACCATAAAGAAATACGAAAATAGGGAACACGGAATGACATGATATCATTTCAGCATTTCAGTTCCAGGTCTAGATTCTCCACAGCAAAACCAAACAGCAACCATAAGTATTTAGATTTTATTTCTTTAGAGAATTTGAGAGCACCTACCTACCTACCTGCCTACGGTTCTTAGGTGTTATTATAGACATTGAAACTTGAGCTGGGAAACGTTTAGTATTATGTTTCAGTATCAGTATTTTCTATTATGTGCATTGTAATTTCATACCTTCGTATTCTAATCAGAGAACTTGACTAGGTACATAGGACCAGGAATATTAATATACAACAACACCAACAACAACAGATCAACATTATTATATTTCCTAATAAAAAATGCGGGTCGCTTTGACGTTGACGTTTCAAGTCAAAGTCGAAGTCGACATGGACTTGTGAGATCAATACAAAATCCAGAAAATATTTTGAAAAGGATCGAACAAGGTATAGGTACATACCTGTATTAATAGCGGTGTATATATTTTACACATGCGATGAGTTGTCAATATTGTCATGGCATGCTTTCCTTCATGTTCATCGTTTGTTGTCTATTGACTACTTTGTGACAGCTTTGAACACGATCCATTGACTCCTCACACAGGGCATTTCGGACCACCATACCTTAATAGTGGACCACCAGTACGGTGCAATAACCAAAGAGTCAGCAGGCCAGTGCCAGTACCAGTGTCAGATATTTAATTCAGCCATATTTTACCATTATGTCCACCTTATCTGTGCCTTTTCACAGCTTCACACTGTATTACATGTCATAGGTATGTATTTCTAAAATAAAATAAAATAAATAGGAATGTTCCTTCAGTCAGTCCGTTCACAAAAGCCTTGGATTATTATGCTTTGGCTAATTTCCTTAGTTCCTCACCTGTGGCCTGCTGCCTCTTGTGGACAAGGAAATTATGAAATTTTAACATAGAATTAATTTCATTTAAGATCCTTTAAGACATGTCAATGTTAATAATTTTTTTTTGGTAATATTATAGTAACTTTATGCCGAGTACAAAAACTATGCCTAATAATTTTCACCCTGTCCTTCCTCAATACAGCGTTATATTAGGGAGGTACATATTGAGTACTGACATCTCATCCGCCGATGCACTGACACACACGATTGGAATTTGGAATGGAACCATATAAACATACGTAAAGGTAATCATATGCCGTGAGAAACTGTGAAACAAAAACAGAAACAAGACGTGAGGTGAGAAGGTTTTGAGAAAATCCAAAATCAAAAAAATGTGTTTCCTTGTTATATTCATTCAGTGAGAGATTCTTCTGACTCTGAGTCTCTGAGATTTATTACTCATTGTTCATTCAAAACTAAAAGCAAAAAGTGAAAAATCCCCTACCTGAAAAGTCTTGCACACACATTAATTTATATTAAAATGGTATCGTAATGGGTATTGTTAAATTGTAAATAGGCATTTAATTATGGGAAATGGTATTGTGTGGTGTACATATATAGCTATTGTGAAGGGTATAAGAGATGCAATACTGTGTAAGAAGAGTAACTACTTACTCAAGTCTTATTAAAATTAATATTATTTTTTTTTTACGTTTTGAACAATAAGGATATTTCTGAGAAGAAACTATTGATACGTTGACAACAACGCCAACGCAAGGAATATACCTATTCATGGTATGCAGCCTGTTGGTCCTGGGTGAGATTTCGGTCCCAGCTGGCAATTTACAAGTCTAACTTAATGCATTTAAGGAATAGTGAGTATCTTAACTTGCCCCAGACTATAAAGCCAACAACCAGCCACTACTAAAGCCCAGCTCTTGGATTTTTGTGTATTTTATTACTATTTATTACTTGCGAGCCACGACCACCAAAGACCGAAATTGAGAACGCAAAATTAAAACGGACACGATTTTATTACGTTACTTCTCAATTCCCTCATGTTAATTTTGGGATTCTTGGGATATTAATTGGGAAGCTGGCCAAATATAATATAGCCATTGTAGTTCGCAGTTTTAGCATTCTTGTAATTGAAACTGCAGTGTGTGTGTGTGTACTTACATACAATAGTATGTAAGGTAATTCAAAAATGGTCATCAAAAAAGTCTCTCCCATGACTTCCCCTGAATGCCATGTCGGCAGGTAAAATCGCGAGGAGAGGGTTGGTGTGAGAGTATTTATCCAAATTTGATAGGCGGACCTAAAGGTGCAAAACTCCACCTTGGTGAATGTGAATTTCTTTCGACTGTATAAACTTGAACTTTTTTACTGCATCCAGAATTTAGATAGAAACAACAGACGAATTCGAATGGTGTGGTCTTTCATATGCATTTTGATTGAATTTAACGTAGTCTTAAATGCGTAGGTACTTTTAATTAGCACAACTACCCATTGGTACGGGAGTACTGCTAATTTGAACTTTTTAGCTTTACTGATTTTCCATTTAAAAAGCATAAACACGAAATACGGAGATTTCGAAATAACAAAAGGCATAATGTAGACAAATGTATTGAGTCACAATTTAAATTAAAGTTTTTAGTCTTCGGTTTCAAAATTGGAAAATGGAAAGGAGATGATATGGAATATGGAATGTGGTGTGTGGCATGATCGGTATTTGACATTCGGATTTCCGTATTTTTTTCTTCTTCTAACAGGCTGCCTAAATGTCTGTGGATTCTGGCTGGGAATGTATCAACTATCTAAATACTTTATTATGGCTGCTCGGTTATAGGATAGGATCATGAGTCGAAGCCGAAGCCAAGACCGAGACGGAGAGAGTGAGGAGGGTAAGTTCTGTTCTCGTTCGTTGATGATCTCTCTCTCGTGTAAAATGTTCGGGATGGAATGGACCACCCTTAAGGCACCCATTCCTAGAACGGCAGGGAGACTTATTCTCATGCTGACCCATGAGAAGGCATGGAGCTATAAAATATATCTTCCTAACTACTTACTTGCACAGGGTACAGAGTGAGAGCGGGATATGTGTGGTGGTTGTCTACTTTATTCTCATTTGCATCCCCCCTTCCATATAATTCATACAAAATCCCATAGAGCTTCGAGCTTCCCAACCAAAATCCAACAAAAACCAAAACCAACCAACCAGGTAGGCAGTAAGTAATTCAATCAGCATCCTTTAATAGGCACTTTAATATTCATACATTAAACAGATACATAATCATATTACAACGTCGGCATCCACCGCCGTCACATCCCAGCATCCGCATCGGTGGTATCCTCATCCTGCAGTATGTGCCATAAGTCTTATGGTCTTATATATCGTTATCGTGTACGGGAGTGTTAAACCCTTGTTGTGTTATGTCAGTCAGATTGGATTTGAACGTGTGAGAAGTGAGAAGGTATGTTTGGAAAACAAAGCGATTTAATATACTCTCTCGAGACTTTGAGAGAACCCTCCAAGATTTATGAGCCCAACTCTTAATAAACTCAAACCAAATTCAAAGATTACTATTCACTATAATATTATCTACATACGGCTACGGCTACGTAAGACGTACGGAACGTTGGATTGAATATCTATTTGAATTTTTCTTTTCTTGGTCCTCGTCTTCGTCTTGGGGTTTTGAATCTTGTATATTCTTCTTCAAGTCTTGAGACTTATGACGTGAGGCCGGAAATCTTTGCCAGACTGCTTGACGCCCGACCGACGACGTAATAAGTTCCAGTGCTCCCCATGTACAAGAACAAGGGATGAAGAGAATAATAATTGCATTCCTTCAGTGAATATTTTTTCAAGTTTGGAAAAGTCTGTCTGTGGTGGTGATGTGATACAGTGATTTCGTTAAAATTGTTAAATACTATATAGTGCGGTATATTTAATTAGCAGTTTATGATTAATTATGTTGGGAATTTCAAATACATTCAGTATCCAACCAATATTTTCTGCCGGGTACCCGTTTCATGGTAAGCACATTTGATTTTATATGATAATGTAAATATATATATATATTTATATGTAAATAAATATTACTCTGCTAATTAATGTTTCAATTATTTAAATTTTAATAACTTGAATAGTCAACCACTAGCTCCAGCTTTTGTAGTTGTTGTATTTTTAAAAGTTTTCATATTTTTAATTTGAATTTCGGGTACAATATTTTCGTTTCACACAATTTTATAGGGCAAGGTAGAGTGAATCAGTTGGGAGGTGTTTTCATCAATGGACGACCCCTTGCTAATCATATCCGATTAAAAATTGTTGAATTAGCTGCTGCTGGTGTTCGACCATGTCTCATCTCTAGACAACTCCGGGTGTCACATGGTTGTGTGTCAAAAATACTTAATCGTTACCAAGAGACGGGCAGTATACGACCTGGAGTTATTGGTGGGAATAAATTAAAGTCCCATAATAGCAATAGCTCGACATCCAATCGAACTCATACGGTGATTTTCTGACTGAAATAAAAACCAAATGAAGTGTACTACTGCTAAATACTAATAATAATAGGAATAATAATTTTTATTTTTGAATTAATTTCAGATCGTGGATAGTAACTCTTCACCCTCAGCGCCCGCTTCTGTTGGCAGTCTACAAAGTCAGAACGACCACGAATCTGATCTTAGCCATAAAAATCACAATCATAGTTATAACGCTTGCGATCTCAATGCTAAAAGTCAGCATCACTGCCAAATTCAAAAAGACCACAGCATTCATCGGATTTTGGGAGGTAATAAAGTCACGAGTCACGACCTCACGATTACAACAAGATTAAGATTTGCTCGAAACTGCACTTTTACAATTCAAAATAAAATGTTAAAATATTGTTTAATTTCAAATCCTTTCTGCAAACTTTTCCAAAATTTTCTCAAATACTGTAAAGGCTTCCCTTTCGTATTTCAATAGTAGTAAATCTTAATCTTAAACCTTCACATCCTCCACGTCATAAGTTTTCAAAAGTGCAAAAGAGATTTATCCATTTTAGTATATTTAAACATTTTATGTGCAATACTAGTAACATGCAGTGCTACATTTATTTGTCAGATGTGGATTAAATTATTTTCTGTTGAATTTTATGCTTCTTATATAAACTATAAAAGGTGCTTGCTTACTTATAGACATAACGTACCTAGGTGACATTTGAATCCATATGTCTGGAATGATCCCTTAAAAATTTAAGCCTTGGGTGAAAATCACTGACACTGGAGTATTATGATTCCGCAATCGGCAGCCAAGCATTTTATTTATTGGACAGTGTCAGTGTATTGCACAATTGTGCCGCGTCCTGTGTGTTGAAGTAAAATTGAAAGGAAAACAGAATCACAGAGAAAAGGGTAGCTTTTTGTCCTTATGTATTCTTTGAAAAACACAAATACCTATAATACTTTTAACTTGGTCATAGGAAACATAGGTGCATACGTTTTTGATGGTATTGTAAATGTAGACGACAAGTCTCACAATAGAAGATAATATTTTGTTGATTTTTCTTATCTATGTCTGTTTCCTTCCTATCAATTCCTGCATACAAAGAAAAGCAAAGCAAAGCTTCTGTCAGGCTTAGCTTATTATTTTCGTCTCTAGGAGCTTCCTTAAAATTCAGTTCAATTCAACAGGTTGTCGGATATCTTCGAATGCCATGTGTTCTTTCCCCTACTGTTCTTTGTACATGATTCCTGTGTATGTACTAAATGTGCGTTGATTTTCACCTTTGACCGAGCGGCTTAATGCGTAGTTACAAAGTCAAAAAATCAACAGTTTAAAGACTAGGACAAGGACATGGAAAAGCGTATATACAGCTTTTTGTTCTTTGTGAAACCCCAAAAAGCTTAAAACCAGCAGAATAAACGCAGGTCTCTACAGAGAGTTGTGATGGCGTTTGATGATGGGAAAGGAATTTAATAATAATAGTGATTTTTTTGACTGGACATTTCGATTTTAAGATTATCTGTATAAATCCTTACCTTTGTTAATATTTTAATAAATAGCTTGTAGCTTAATATATTATAAATGACTGCGAATACAGCAATTGGATTTTCTGAAGGATGGAAGCAAATATTTTTGTAGCATAATATAAAATAACAAAAGCGTATTAAAGACGGATGTTAACCTAAATACCTACCCACAGATTCTGACGATACCGATTGCGAGAGTGAACCCGGGATTACATTAAAGAGGAAGCAGCGTCGTTCCAGAACTACGTTTTCCTCTGAACAGTTAGAGGAACTAGAAGAAATATTTAGGCGAAATCAGTACCCTGATGTATACACTCGAGAAGAACTAGCACAAAAATTAAAAATGACGGAGGCACGCGTCCAGGTATGTACCTATGGATAATTAATTGTTACTTACTAACTACTAACTAGTAAGTTGGCTTTGGCATGGTACATTCTATCCGTAATCGTCAGTTTGCATCCATATATTAAATGTGTGTGTACATACCTAATCAAAATTCTTTTGAATTTACTATATGTATATATACTGATATCGTTATAGTACAAACCTATGTAGTAGTATGCAATGTGACTTCTTTCATTATTCCCCATTCGAGCCCTGGAGGCATTGTTATTCTTGAGGATTACGTCGCGTCGGCTGTCGTTGTCGGTCCTCTGACACTGTTCTTGTTATTGTTGCTGATTATCTGAGTCTATTTAAATGATCCAATTTAAACGGGATATTGTTATTTGTTGTTGTTACACATGTTGTTCCCGTCGTTTGCTGTCAAACTTGATGATCATGATGTGCCATTAAAGCTAAAGTTTGACGTTTTGTACTCCAACAAAACACAGACAGTAAACCTCACAATAGCTTGTTGCGTCATTTATTCTTTTTCATGAGTATCTATATACTTATACGTAATAGGTATACCGAATATATTTTACAATACGATTCCGATTCTTTCTTCCCTCGAGTTAATAGCAGTGCAATGGCTGATCTCTCTATAATGGTAAAAGTAAAGTGCATAGTTACTTGCTAGTTAGACATGGCGAGGATTACACATAAATAATAATCTAATACTTGGGTCCTTCAAATGAAATACAATCAGATGAGCAAATTGCACCGAACATTTTTGAAGTTAAAGTAACTTGAAATTGGTATAAAAGTGAGTAATGAAAGGGAAAGAGCCCAAGAGGACGTTGTCCAAACAGCAAACAAGTGACTCAGCGTTTAAATTTTACTGCGGCTTCAACAATTATAATGAATTTCAAACTCGAATTCGAATTTAAAGTCCATTGTGTTTGTGTGTGAAGGAACTTAAATAGGAACGTACTTCAAGCCGGGCGCCCATACAGGCTCGAATACATACCTACTTCAGTCAGGGCTTACTAGACAGTTTTGTACGGTCTCGTTTCGCGCACTCTATTTCATTCTATGGGATAATGATGCAATATGAGGATGACACTGTGTCAAAATGTAAACGATTTTTTTTGCTTAAGTCATCATCATGGCTCATGGTTGATAGAATGCCTCAGAATTGTGGAGTTGATCGATGATCCCCTCTAATTATCTTGATTTTTTCAGGTGAAAGTTGCAACAGTGCAGTGACTATTATCCAAAGATACACAATGCATGACATTCAATCACTAATTTTTACAGATATTTTGGGGGAATCGCTTGTACTGGAAATTTCATAAATGTGAAATACTTGTCAAGCTTTTTGTGTTACTATTATTATTTTCCCTTTTTCTCAGGTTTGGTTCAGTAATCGTCGAGCACGATGGAGGAAACAGATACAGATAGGAGGAGGATCTTCAGTTTCAAATCCCGACACTAATAATACTAACAACTCAAGTGCCTTCAACTACTCTTCGATGTCATCACCACTCATTCCATTACCAGTATTCTCCGGAGGTGGTAGCAGCAGTGGTGGTGGTTCCTTCTTGTCGTCGTTGCCAGACTTGAATTCCTCTCCAAGTAATAATGTCAACTCCATCAATTACATGAGGCCTTCGCCGTACCATCTCAGTGCCCATATTGCCAACACCAACTCCAGTGCGAGTAACAAAAGCCTCAGTTCTAGCAGTTGTGGTGGAGCCGGAGCCGGAGTCGGAGGAGGGATGACAATGACAATAAATGAGAATTGTCACCCTCACTGGCCCAAAACTAACGGGAATGGAAATGGAATTGGAGGAAGGAACCTCGTCCCCAACATTAGCTCCGCTGGACAGCATCATCATTTTAGCTCTACTCCTTCTCAGAACCATCACCTAACTCCTTCGATATCTACTGCTGACCAAGCTCAGGTAAAGTACCTACCTACATACACATGTCTGAAAGAAATACATAATAATACAATAATAATTACAGCTTTGACTTGGACCACTTGGACGTGTTGTTAGTACCATCAATTACAGATATGTAAGCTACTCGCTAAATCTTTATAGGCAAGTACTTACATGCAATTGAGAAGTCACAAGACACCAGAAAGTGCTAGGAAACTTTTGTTGTATCACTAAATGTTAAGAAAAGTTTTAAAGATTGGGTTTAAGTCTATTTCTTATTACCTTTACCTTCATACTAACCCTTTGTGTTCTGGTCATTTTATGTAATAGATGAGTGGGCGGGTATGAGTTGTGGAAATTATTCTCTAGGTCAGTCAGTTGCTAGTTTCGGTCAAATTAAAGTTTTTCCGTTCCAAAGATGTATGTTAGTATTAAGCTAAGCAACTGTATAGAATGAGTGGAATGTAGGTATTTGATGGGTTGGCTAATTGAGACTAGGAATTATTTACGAACCCATAATCCACCCTTATTATTTGGTATCGGTAGTGTTCGTAGTGGCTGGTTCGTAGGAATTTTTTCGTAGGTAAAGACGTGTTTCGTAGGGTGTCTACTTTTCGTGGGACGTGTTTCGTAGGCAGAAGATTTGATCTTTGGAGTAAATGGTGGTCCTCAAAAGGGCCGTTGGTCATTGCATAAAAAGTATTAAAAAAATAGTAAAGTACATAGTAGTATCTTACAGTACTAACGTATTTTCGCATCGACCTCTCGGATGATAATGCGGAAGCAATAGCAGCAGTACAAGTACTAAGTACATCGCCTACAATCTGAATAGGCTTGTCATTCAAACTGTTTAATGCTTTGCTTTTTGACAATGTTAAAACTTTAGTTTTTGTCTGTTCCACAACACAAGGCAAATGTCCGACATGGTCTTTACTTACAGTTACACTCTTATCAGCGTTCCAAATGATACGACCTGGACAAACACGTCCTTTAACCCTACGACACACGAAGTAAATACTTCTTTATATTCCTTTCCCCTCTTGCGTGAACTCGTATCCATCGTAACAGGCAACGTCTTCACCCCGTTTAGTTTTTCCAATTATTTCTATTTTTTCACTTCAGTCACCGAGATTTTCCAAATATCTAGACTTTTCAAACTCAAATTCGCTTATAAATATCTGAAGAAAAATCTATTCTTGCCAGCAGGAGCTGATTACATACTGAACTGATATTTTGTAAACTACTGTTACCTCGCTTTTTTATCGCACAATTCTTATGATACTCAAATTTAAATCATTTATTCATTTATAATTACATATTATTCATACCAACTTATATGCATGTAAAGTAAATCTTCTGCCTACGAAACACGTCCCACCAAAAGTAGACAAACTACGAAACCCGTCATACGAATAAAGTCCTACTAACAACGTACTACGAACCAGCCCCTACGAACACTACCCAATCCTATTATTTCCATGAGTATGAATATAACCATGGAACATAGAAAATTTGAATTTCATTATGATTGACATGATTGTTGTGGCTGTGTTTGCGTACTATCATGTTGTATCAAGTAGTAAGTGAAATGTCAAATGATGGAATTGGAATTCCGATTTTAAAGTCAAAATCTGAATTCTTGTATATTTGTAAGGAGCTGTCCATAAGATGATTGAAAGACGGAATTCTATAAGATTTTAAAGGAAAGTTGTATGTGATTTGTATCTTTTATGATTTTCAGATGATGAATTTACTCTCATCTGGTCCTGGTCCTGGGGGGAGTGGCTACTCGAGCTACAACAATAGTAATAATATCAATAGTATGGTTCCTATTGGAGTCGGAGCTGGACGTGGAGGTGTGGGTGAAACTTGTTGGCCAGCTCCTTGGAATTCAAGTACGCATACTAATACAGCACACCACTTTCATTCTTCTAACCATTATAATAATGCCATGTAAATAATCTATGCAATAAAAAACTGTAAATAACAGATAGATAAATAGTAATAATCATATTTTCCTACTTTAAAATACACATATCGACGAGAACTATTGTCTTTTGAGAATCCAGAAAATAGTTACTTCGTTGTATTTCTACGACTTACTTTAAAGGTTGTGATTACAAATGTGTGGTTTATAGTTATAGATCCAAAGCTTTAGCATTCTACAGTTGCACAAATACAGTATTAAATACATACACATAAGAGAAAATACAAACATAGCATCAGACTGGTTACCAATTGCCGCATTTAATGTTGGAAGTGGTAATATTAATGCCCCAATGTAATTTTTGTACATCTAAAAACTAATTAGTCGGTAAGATAAAAATGGCTTTAAAAGAAATTTCCTACGCGGTTACTGCCATCTAGATAACCAGTTTAGAGAGTCCCACAGTCAAAGGTTATTGTTTCTCGGCATTTATTCGATATTTAATTTGAATCAATATTATTCAAGTACAAGGAAATAAATTAAATTAGGAATGAGTGTCTAACAAGTTCTTCGCGGAAAATTTTTATAATTTAATGTTATTATGAGATAATACTGTACAATAAATTTTAAGAAATCGGGTGAAAAATTACAAGTTTTTTTAAACCTTCAACATTTCATTATTAGTAGTAACCAAAAAGTTTTAAAGTACAACAGTACAAATGCTTGTCAATACCTAACGTGAAGAAGTTAGGTAATTTAATTAATCATAATTTTCTAACCATTTTGAAAAATAGCGCTCACTCAATTCATAAAGTCACTTTAAAAATTACAGTAATTGGAAACATTGAGTTAGTTTTTACACAGACTTTGCAGGTCACTTCAAATTACAAATAAGTATAAGGTGCCAAAGATCGGAGCCTAGCCTAGCAGATAGGCTAAAAAATATGTTAGACTCTATACTGATTCTAAAAAAATAGTCTAGGCGCAAGGTAGGCTGTTTCAATGCCCTATCTTTGCAATGCAATATTAAAAAAAAAACGTTTACAGTAGATTTTTAAAAGCATTCCCAGTTATATATCTTAGCTGAATTAAAAGTTATAACGTTATAAAAACTCTCTTAGGAGGCAAGTGGAATTATTAACATGTGAAAATATTAGTAATTAAAAATAATGCAAAACATAAAATAGAATCTAAAAACACAAGGTACTTTGTTAATCTAAAAGTAAGTCGTAAGGTTATTTAACAATCTATATTCAATTTACTTACAACAGGATTTCTGATTAGTGCTTAGCATTAGCCCTTCTTCTCCTTCCTTTTCCATTCCCTGTCAGTTTTCTTAACAACCGCATGATTAAACTACTCGTCAGTTTAAAACAAAAACGACATAGTGCATTCAGTATCTCAATCAACTGCCATATTTTTCCGATTATAAATGTGCGACAATATTTTATTAGCTCCTTTAGTTTTACAGAAAGGCGCAGTATTAAGCTGATTAGAATATTGAAAGGGGAATATGGGGAGTTCTTGAAAAAAGCAAATAATACGAAAACTCTGTGTATCGTAAAGGTAGTCACGATTAAGATAAAGAACCAGACATCCAGCAGGCGCTTTTCAAACCAGTACTGATGCATGGATTGTGGCTTGAGGTGAGTTGTATTTTTGTGTCTCAAAACATATTCAGTCCAATAAACTGCTGTGTCAATTCCGGATAGTGGACGGTCTTTAAAAAGTTCTGAGGCCCTTTCAATGTTAGTAGAGTACCTGAAATTTCAGTAAGAGAAATCATTAAAACTAATAATAAGGGAGCAGCTAAAGTAACTTAGGCACCCAAATTTTATTAGATTCGTACATGGGATTCGTCAATAATTGATTGATGGAGTAAGTAAGAGTTTCCGTGGTGAGTTCAGACAGTTCCAGATGGATTCCCAGTCCATGGTGAACCACTGTTCTAGCATTGTAAGGTTGGTCAGCAAACACTGGCATGACCTGTTAAAATATTTTTATTCCGGCCAATCCTTTAGTAACCCCAAGTGTGAATCATGCAATATATTTAGCACATATTATAATGTATGGAACCATAAACTGTGAATTCAATAATATTCAGTACAAACTAAATCCTCTAATTGGATACAAACAAAAGTTCTTCGAGTTGCTTTACACTGAGTTCCATAAAAATAAAATAAAAGGCCTACCTTCGGAAATATTCTTGCGCTATTGGAACCCCCTAAGATTTTTTTTCAAAATTCAAAATTCTGAAATTGACATCCGCATGATGCCGTGAAAATAGATGTAATGAATTATTACAATAAATTTAAAGTAATTAATTAGTAGTTAGATTGTTAGATATCCTACCAAATACTATATCTCTTATTCTAAATTATTGTTATTGCTAGCTTACTTAAATAAGAGCGGAAAAATCAATTATCATTATAATTAGCGTTTCTTGTATACAATTTGAAAATGACTCAATAAAGTACTGACCGTGAATTGAAAAAAAAAAAAAATTGGAATTACAATCATGGGCACTTTGTGGCAAATACTTTGCTGAACACTCATCAGTCCTCCGTGGGTTATGAATCCTTTAATTTTTGGATGAGCTGGAAGGTTTACAGAGAGATTTATAGCTGTAGATATATTCATTAATGAAATCCTATATGTTTATATTTAATATATAAATGTAATAATAATACGTAATATAATAATATTTAATAATAAATGGGCCATTTAACTTTACCCAAAAGATCTTGTTGTGGGAACCAATCGGTAGGATAAACATTGCTCGGAAGATTTGCGGGTGGCGTTTTTTCCCACTTCCACAAAAATCTAGTCTTCATATTTTTAATTGCGTCAAAGAAATGATTCAAGAAGTAGTCTGGAACTTTAGACATACTGACAATAGAACCAAAACTAATGAAGATGAAACCGGCCTCGCCAGCCCCAGAAATAAATTCTTCCAAGTCCTGAGAAATTAGAATCACAATAATTAAAATTAGATATTGTTTTCATTCATAAAATAAATTTATTATGCATGTTGATTATTTTATTAGTTTTTTGAAAGTTTTTTTTACTGTGTCTAGCTCCACACTGCAATCCTCACAGTGACAATGCATTCCACCAATCTGCACAATTACAGGAGGAAGGGATCTTGCGTAGTCTTGTGAGTAGAATTGATTCGTAAAAAGTAAACTTGTCTCCATCTCTAAATCAGCAATGGATGGCATATCAGGGATTTGCAAGGCTTCCCTAGAGATTCTGTCTAATTCTGGAATAGTGAACAATTCTGTGTACCATTTGTAGTACAAACCATACACAGCACTCATCACCCTATCATAGAACGTAAGATAGTCCGTAAAGATATTCTGGATGAAATAATTCGGAAGCCAAGAACTCTCTGAAGGAACGCCGAAAACCTCTTCGTTGTAACTGTAAAACCCTGCAGATGAAGATAGGATGACCCGAGCTCCAAATTTGTAGGCTATCGCATACCCAAATTTATTGATGCTATTATCCAATATTACTAAATCATATTTTGATGACATGAACCATGGCTTGAGCTCTGGGCCATTAAAAAACAGGTTCGCCCCAACAAAGTTAAAACTTGACATGGCGTAAGCAGCAAAGGCATTTGCGTACTTGTCTAGCAGCCGTGGAGGGAAGTACGCATCCCCAATGTGTGACATGACATTGGCGTAGAAGTAATCCGCTGCCATCGTCGAGACTTCATGAAATTTTGGATTGGGTTTCGTGGGCTTGATGGGAGTTAAAAATGTGACTTCATGACCCCGGTCGACCAAGGCATGAGCTAAGGGCTCAATCGCAGTACGGTGACTATGTGTAGACACTCCAAGCATGAATAAAATTTTAGATTTTAATTGCAAATTCGTATCCAAATCCGCAAAAAAATTGACACTTCGGCTTCCGCGACGTGGGGAGTACCAGCGTTCTTCCCCGGCCACCGTTTCCGTTTTGAATTTTTTAGGGTTCAAGTCGCTGGCATCTGCAAGCTCTACAGATATTCCATACAGGAAAAAACTTGCCGCGAAGGCTAACGGTAATGCTACCGTTACCGCAAACTGAGGGAAATTCATAACTGGCTGCCTGCACACACAATCACAACTTATTAAAAAAATTAATTCACTTGTCACAGGAAACTAGAAAATTGGAAGCCGTAGTCATATACTTTGCTGGCACTCCAAATTAAAATTATAACCCCCACCGACCATCACCGTTTTTTCCATGGATGCGGAGGGTAAAGTAGTAAGTGCTCTAGTTAAGTAGTGTCCCTACTTAGAGTCCCGGCAGCTATTAATGATTATTTTTGGTTTGGTCTTAAACGGACGACATTATCGTATAATTGCAATTTTGGATTTTCCTTTTCTATCATTTATGCATATTAGATTTACATAATTAATGGCCGTTTTTTATCTGTATTTAATTACAATAAAGTGTGGGTTACATGCAATTTCTAGTTAGAGAGTTAGAGTGGACTGACCACAAGTTATGTAAATTCGTTTCAGCCGCGAAGCGTGTCCTTGTTTTTTATCTGTCTTCATTGCAGTTTATTTTTATTTTTGTAGCTCTGGCTTGTTTAATTCACTTCAGCTTCAGTTTTTACAAATTCATTTTAGGAACGAAATCAAAGGCCATATGCATTTTATGCACATCATTTATTACGATACGCAAATGAGATAACAATATATATCATGATTATGATCTATATAGAGCACGAGTGCAGGTCCTGAATAGGACAGTTAATATATTCATATAGTAGGTAAAATTAATTTTAATACTATTGCCACTAATAGCCAATACCTGTGTATACGTATCAGAAATCAGAATTGGACTTTCTTCGAACAGAAAAACCTACCGACGTCGTAGAGTCGTCCGGAGCAAATTTCAAAACTTCTATTTTTAAGCCTCTGCCCTACCCATTGACATAATAAGAGAAGAATGCTCAAAATAAACTCGACACTTCGTATTAGATTAATTATGGTTTACATATAGAGTATTTACGCACTACCTTCCTGCAGACCGATACCAATGTAGAAAACATTTTAAGGGTCTCTTAAGTAAGGGGGCTGATTTAAATCTAATTTTGAATAATTTACATACACTTTAGGGCTTGAATTGGAAGGTAATTGTCTTTGTATGGTCTTTGTGGAGTCAACTCAAAACAGAAAATTTAAATCTCATGACTCATGTCATGTCTTCTCCCTATACTAATTACCACTGATAACTGATACTGTCTGTCTTGGAGTTTGAAGTTTTGGTTTTATCGATTCGTTTCAGAAATATATTGTAATGGTATGGTAAGCTTGTTAAAGCTCGTAAAACGTAGGATTCAATTCAGAATTTGAGTTTTGCATACAAAAATGTATACTAATAATGCTCAGCATATTGCCAGGCTTAACTAACGTTTGCAGGATCACTGCATTGGAGATTCGCTTTATCACATGAATCTGATTATCTTAATGCTCAAGCTATTATATTGTATGCATTCAAATTTTCAAACGTACCTGCTTATTCAAACAGAATTCCTATTACTAAGGTCAGATTTGTAGAAAAACTTCTACATTATGCACACAAAACCGCGGGAGGATAAACAATCTTGGTCTGTCGTCATTCATCATAAACTCTAACTTCAACTTCAACACATTTTTATACTGCCTTTTTAAAGTTTCCCAGTTCTGTGTATATATATTTAAAAGGTTTTTCTAATAGGATTTTGAAATTGAAGAATAGTTACCCACCGTATGCTTAGTGTTTGTTTAAGCTCAAAAAGCCAGAAATATGACTGTAGAAGAAAGTACATACTTAGTTGGGATGCTCGAGGTCTCCACTATTGTAAGTAAAGTCTTAACAAATTAAATTAACTACATTCAAACGACACATCCACATAGCATGTGATAATTAAAATTGATAATAAAATACAAAATAAAATTCTGTCAATTTAATAACATCTATTTAGTTGTTAATTAGCACGCACTAACCTACCTATTCATTCTTTATAGGTTTTTGGTCTCATCGATGTAGTTCCAATGGCATACGCTTACATACCCGGTTCACTGGGAGAAGACTGCTTCTTCACGGTTTTAGTTCTTTGTATAATTGCATCGATTTTATTCATCTCACTATCTATCTTTAATGTAATTCCAAATGATGGCACGGGAAAGAAAATCGTAAGTTAAAAACGCTTCCTTGGAATTATTTGTTAACAGAACAACAGGTTCTAATATGTATCAGCAATCTGTAATGAATTTAACTTAAGGTTTAATTATAACAAATGTGATAAGTATAATAAAGTCTTAACATTGGTTTGCTGATCAGAGTCTCGTATTCCACTCTATTGTGGGGATTGTCATCTTCATATCAGCTGTGGTTATGTGCAGTCAACTAAATAGGTACAGACCAACAACGGAACGAAGCCAGTTTCATTATGATTCAAAATACGCCAATCGAGTTTCAGTTGTTGTGAGTACTAACATTAAAAAAAAATATTCAATAATCAACATAATAAAATTATACACATTAACTTGCCGTACATGTTCGATTTGCCAATATTTCAAAATAACCTAAATATGTGATTCCCTTTTGATTTTCCATTAGATTGTTGCAATCATCAACGCTTTTATTTATTTTATCATCAGCATTTCAAAAATCCGACTACTTTTACGATAAAGAACTTTATAAATCTGGACCAACTGTATTTTCCAAGCAAAGGTGGCTACTGCGAACTTTTAATACGGGAATATTTATATTTATTTATAGATTATATTAATTTTAACTACCTAATTATTGTACATCCCGTGTAACTTTACCCTCTCCATCCACCCCATGACATTATTCCATCCCTGGAACAATATTCATTTAATTTTTGATAGGACCATTAATTAACAGATGCAAAAAATAGTTGAATGAACCCCACAACTATTTTACCTCTTTATTTGTGAATTTTGGCAATTTTGACATTTTACAGTCAATGTATGCACAATGTACTGGAAAAAATAAATCATTTCATTATTGGTACAAACCTCACTCCAGCATTCTACCTTTCAATCAAACTGTATTAAATAAAGCATCTCCTTATATATAATTAATGGTACGGATAGTTACTCACAAATCATAATTCATTTCAGCATACATATAGTCAATTAATGAGTACATATAATAATGAGACAGGAAGTTTTTGCATGACTGACTATTCTCAGACTTTTTCAGTGTTCAGAACCATTTCATCAAAAAGTCCGCGGAAAGTAGGAATTTCAGCCTTTGGTTCATTGACTATTTTCTGCAAATCGTGACGTTTGTACCACGACGTTTCCAGCTGAGGTTTTTGATGACCGACAGTGAGTGGCTTGCCCATGTCCGCAGTACATGCACCAGCCCTCGGTGGTAATTTGACGGGTACTGCATGTTTCACCGCTGAAGTTATGGTGGGATCTGAAGGTACCGGCTCGTTCCGAAAACCCTGATAGCAGCTAAGCTGTTCGCCTTGCTCCTACAAAACAAAATAAAACTCAAATATAACAGGGAAAACAATCAAGCATTTAAATTGCATCATCTTTATCAACTCCGCATTTATACGACTACCTAAATCTGATTTGAATTACTAAAAGTCTAGCACGCAATCACAATAACAATAAAATTTCAATAATACAATCATATTAGCAAGCACGAAATAGCCAGAAGTATTTAGATACGGCTGATTTAATTCAAGTAAAAAGTCACTGCTGACTGCATTGCCTTGGTAAGATGCTATACGGTTTAACTACTAAATTTAAATTCTAGTTACCTCAACTGGTTTTCCGAAGAATATCTTGCTTACTTCACTCAATTTCGCACCATGACTTTTAACATTCAAGGAATCTACTCGAACCGTTCCGTCGTTCCCTGAATCTTTAGAAAATGTTGGATTCATTTTCGTAATTTCTTCTTGCTTTGAATTAGGAAACTGAAATAATCATACACAAACACCGATCGGCGATCGTGTTAAAAACTAATTCAGAAAAGCATGCGATAATTACGATAAATAATGGTTGATGGTGGAAAAGTCACAATTATTACAACGTCCAACGCCTAGGTAAGTAGTCACTAACTAATAATCCTTCTTTATTTTAAAATCACCTGTAGATCAAGCTGTAGATCTAGACTCTTTCTCGTTCTACGTACTACACCCTACGACATCCAAACTCACACTGAACGTATTGCAATCCTTCAGCTTTAGCTTTATCCAGACCACTATTAACACGATAAAGCGGATAAGGAAACGTGCATAAAATATGTGACATGTTCGGGGGGAGGGGGTGTCCAACTGCGCATCCTTTTACATGGGCTTACAAAACCAAAAAAAGGAGGGGGGGGGGGCGGGGGTGGTGGAATGTAAGAATTCTTACCTCGTTATGGGAACTATTTTTCCAGCCTGGTGTTCTAACTTCTACACAATTGTAATGCTAAATCCTGTAATAAAATAAAAAAGAACAAATTGCTTTTACGTTGTGCCGAACTGGCCTACATCCAGTTTAAAAACAATGAACTGTATGTATACTGTACATTATAGTATATTATGTTTAGTGCTAAGCAAGGTGCGTAAAGATGATCACCCCCAAAAGGTGATCAGTGGCCGCCGTTAAAACTGTACGGCCTATAAAAAATTAAGTAACTTAATATCCATAGTAATCCATACAGCTTATGGTCTCAACTATCTTTACTACCGATTTCAGCTTCTTTCCTTAAAAACTCTGGCTATGTAAAATTATGAAAATTTTGAGTGCTTTTTATACCGATCACATTAAAGACGCTACTTTTCCATTAACTTTAAATGTATTTAAGGTGACTGATCACATTATGCATTAAGGGCACTTGGGCCGATGTAAGACTTTCCGCGATATTTTCATTCAATGACCTGTATCTCTTGCAACTTTGAAGTCTCGACACCGAGTATTTTTTTGCACATACAGTATTAAAAGAGAAGTTTAATCACACCTTCTCCTTTAGTGTACGTTGGCTAAGTAAAAAGATACAGGTAGTAGGGGAGTGCGTATGTGTGATCGGGTTCATTTTTTTTCAACTTTGAAAATCTGTAACTTTTTTTGTACTTCCTCCAAATTCACTGTTTATGTACTCAAATACTAGCCAGTTCATTCTCTATGTACCCTTAAAATATCAAACCGATAAACGGAAAATTCGAAGACTTGTACCAAATTGTATGAAATAACTTCGATAATTTTCGAGATTACAAAAATGCTGTTTATGTGATCACCGTGTCCCAAAATGTGATCATGTTAAAATTGCATTAATATTACAGTGAAAGTTAGTGCCTTTTATGTGATCACTCTAGAAAACTTTCAGATAAGATGGAAAATGAAAAATAATGCGATATTTAGGTTCCATTTATGAGAGTTTAAATAACACTACATGCGTAAAATACAAAATCACATGTTTTGGGGTGGTTTGCTAATACGGGGGTTTGGTCTTACCCGGGTATTTATAGAAGTTCGCCCTGTATCACTAAGAATTAGTCCTATCTTCCCTCCTCGTACCTAACTACTTGAATGTATGAAATATCCGTATTTATGAATTATGTCAATCTATACTTTATGATAATACAACTTAAATGTCCACCGCCTAATTTTACACCGTTAATAATGATGACAATACTAATGCGTGCACTCACTAATAATATCCAACCATATGTTCTTTTTAGGGGTATCAAATATCTATCCGCGGGATAATGAAATAAATATTTGAGACATGAAACAAATAAAAATGACGATGAACCTTATTTCTGCTGCTTTGACCTATGACACTTTAATTTTCATATGAAACATGGATATTAAATACAAACAAGCAATTCTCTTTCCCTACTTAACTCATACTATTCGTATCACATAACATACACACAAGAAACCAATACAAATTATCTTATATTACTCGCTATTTTGTTACCTCTTACAATGCACAAAGACACAATACAGGAACCGGTATAAATCCACCTCAGCCTTCGTCGCCTCTGACACTCAAAAGGGAAACGTCGATGATAATTCTCCCGTGACCTTTACACTCACAGCTTTGCGACCTGGTTTTCGATTTGACTGGATTGAATTTAAACTTTGATGTTAAATGACTCTGACTTTTAGTCGGAAATGAAAAATGAAAGGAAAATAACTGACAAGTATTCAGCGGAATACTACTTGAGCCGTCTTCTGCTTGCTACTCCCTACTTCACGGCTTTCTGGATCAGACTGACTGTCGGTTGAGAAAATCACTTATCTTAAAGCTTCCACTTACAATGTCTCCTTTAATTTCCTTTCTTCTCTATCTTTTCCCACCTTACATTCCTAATTCTCCAGCAAAGACCAAGCTCACTGTCCTACGCGCACTACGATCTACGCATTTCAGGATTTATCTCGGTTCCCATTCGTGCTCTTTACTCATCACATGTGCGGTGGGAGTGTTTCGATGTGGCTGACTACATTTCTGTGTTAAAATCCCCTTGCTAATTGATCGCTGCCCTCAGCGATTGCCGGGATCAAAAGGATCCCGCAATGAAGCAACATCGAAACACTACCGACGTGAAAAAAATGTATCAAATTCTCAATCATATTATCTATGTAAGTATAAGAAAATATATGTAGGTGTTACATCGAGATTAATTAGATATATCATGTAAGGCTTCATAATATTATTTGTACCATGTTTCATAGATCATAATTAATAGTTTGTTGAGCAGCAAAAATGTAACGATTATTTTAAATAATTCTAATCGTATAAATCATACATTGAAATTAATAAATTTAATTAATTGAAATTAGCATGTAATTACTATAATCCCCCCTCACACTCAAAAAGATTTTATACGCAAAAATCCCGTTTCTATTAATATACTTATCTATCTCTCTCCACATTTCTTCCTAAAGCTCCTCAAAAATCTTCTCAAAACATACTATGCTTTCAGGGAAAATGGTCATAGTATCCCTATATCGAGACTACCCTGGTGACCACCCTCCCCTCTGGCTTTGTGATTCACATTGAATCGCGTCAAAAGAAATACGTGTATTTCCTTACAATTATAACATACCCATGTTAACCACCTTAATTAAGCATGATGCTTTAACAAAAACAAATAATAATAATAATAATTAATAAAAATACATCCTCTCTTCTTAAACATATGTCAGTTCCATATACATATCGACTCCTTCCTACACAGATACTTACATACATCATAAATAATCAAATAAAATGCATTTCCTCATTTGAACTACATCCCATCTTACTCATATAATGCATATATTATCTTAGGATAAAAACTCATTTTGGCATCAAAATATTCATTGGTATAAATAGATTCATAATAATAATAATGTGACGCGAGGAATTTTACATAATTTGGGACTCATATTCTAATTTATGACTGAGGATCTTCGGTTTCAGATGACGTTAATTTGGCTTTGCTCTCATCGAATGGAAGGGCATTCAAAAAGTCACGTGCTGGAGGAGATTTGAACTTCTTTTTGTCCATTTCTTTCTCTGCAGAATTCCATGTACGTTTTGGTCGGCAGAGGAATTCATAATTTCTCCGAACAGCCTTGATCTTTCTTTCTTTTCTACTGGCCTCAGATGTCAATGGTAGCTCCTCAGAACTAGACAGAATTCTTGACCCCCGCCTACGCTTAGCTCGATGACTACCGTATTTCCCAGAATTATCCCCGTCAGATTCTGCTTCGTCGTCTCCATCCCCCTCAGTAGCATATGGTAGAGAACTCGACGCATGTCCTATCTTATCCAAAACCTCCCTAGGCTCAGAACGCTCCTTCCATAAGCTTTTTGGTTTCAGTGGTCCCCGCGGCCTTCTCGGAGTATCGGACGCGCTCGTGGAATCAGAATCCATGCAATCATCACCTGATGGTTCTTCAGAACTGGAGAGACGGCTGGCATCAGAATCATCATCCGAATAGGATTCCATTGACCGGGCTCCAGAAATCTCCTCGAAGACTTCAAAAGAACTGGGGCTCGATGGCATCTTTGTATGCGCTCGTAAATTATCTTCTTCCAAATCATCAGGAACTGGTGACTGTTCGATGGCTCTCCGCTTCTTATGGACCACCGGAGATTCTCCCATCTCGCCATATATTCTTTTACTAATGCGGCTTATTTTAGGAGATGACAGAAGAGACTGGTCCATCAATTCGTTGACCTCTGGAGGATCCATTAAAGAAATCGATGCCGGATCTATCTCCTCATCTGATGGTATGTTGACTATGAGTGAAGCATCCCCATGATCTGGTGATTCGCTCTAGATTCTCAAACTCTCTGGTGACTGGTCCTCTACAGCATCGACATATACTGACGTATTTTCGGAGCTGCTTTCCAGGTGAGTCCTACACGTAATAAATTTCTCCATAGCAGAACCAGAAACAGTGAGTACCTCGTCACTTCCTGACGGTTCATTCACTTTGAGGGATGGTTCGTCAGAATCAGATTCCCAATTAGTATCTTTCCAGAAATTTGGGTCCAACATTGATAGAGATGGTGGGCCTTGCTGGTCGTCGTCCGAAATATATTCCTCCGCAATGTGAATAGTAACGGATGCAGAAGGTGGGGCCGCTATCCCTTCCTCTCCGGAGAAATCCGTCTCGTCGTCATCGACCTCGAATTCCAATTGTATACTCTGCATAATAGGCTCCATTATGTCGTACAGAGTACTATTATGTACTGTCGAGCTAGAAGGTTTTGGTGTCTGGAAGAAAATGAAGGACACTAAAAATTAAAAACATCCTATCAGTCGCTATCGACCCAATGACCGGGGTCATTACATGAACCATTTTATAATCTTATTTATATCCTCGTTAAAGTATTGTAATTATTCGATGCTTGCCCTATTCATTTATGTATATGTATCTTATTATTCTCGTGCTCAAAATTATTTGACGCATGCAAACACTGACATATTTATATTTCGAAAAGATGTATGTTATTTCTCAAAAATGTATAATTTTATCTCCACACTGAATCCAAACTCATTATGTATCGTACTATATTATTTTTGTCTTGATTTTTCTGGAACATTTATTATTGTTATAATTTTTAAAGCTGACCATACAACCCAATTAGTTAAGTTATGAAATTTTTGTAATTTGTAATGAATATTTTATAATAGCCAGCTATTAGTAATGGTAATTTATAAGTAATAAAGAAATAAGTAATTGCATAACAACTATGCTCGATAAATGATATTCTCATCAAAACTCACTCTAGTGACGTTTGACATTACAGAAGCAGATCAAATGATCGCCCCCGCAGGACCAGTAGCGTTTCGGATTCTTTTTCAACGGGTTAAACTGTTCCTTTATCCCATTAAAAGGGCAGTCCCGCCGAATGTGTTGTAGATTTACCTTTTTACCTCTACGAACGCACTCAGGACATTCCCGAATGCGAATGTTCTCTGCCTGCATTTGAACCGTGGCTGCCACCATTTCATCCCCTTTTGTAATCCCATCGTATGTTTCCCAATATTATGGAGAGGCTTCGATTAATTTCTCCATAGCAGCAGCTTTCATGGCAGCATCTTGGAACGCCAATCTGGCAGTACTCATGACCATCAGCCATTCTTCTTTACGCCTTTTGACACTCACATCCGTAGTAGTCTTGAGAGGTGATTCTTCAATTTTGGTTTTAACGATGGTCGTCTCTTCCGATTTTTCTGCTATATAACTTGCAAGCTGTTGTTGTTGAGGCTGCTCCCATCTTATCTCTGCTGCTATTTCATGAGACATTTCCTCGTCTAGTTCCGTTGATGTTAATTCATGGTCGTTTGCCTTCAATGTTGTGTCGGATTCGTCCTCCTCGTCCGTGTCAAGAATGGCGTTAATGTCTCCCATGAATTCATCACCTTCAATCTCATCTCCATGAATATCTTCGAAGCAAATGCCTTCTTCGGGATGAGACATTCTATCACTAGAGTAATTTTAAATTTTACCTCCACCAATAAAATTATATAATCCCCCCACACTCTTAATTAATTTTAGTTTCTTATTTTTGTATGTATTTTTATTTTATTTTGACTTAACCTAAAAAAAATCACACTATTCCGAAGCAATACTTTCGCTGGAGGCTTGCTCCTGCTCGTCAATTTGGGAAGGAATTTCCATTCTTTCTAGGGTTTCCATGAAACCCACAAAGGTTTAACTGACTTCAACTTGGCTTTTTCTACTGGCTTAACTGTTTTCGGGACTTTCGGTTTCTTTATTGGAGACGGGCTATATCGATTGGGTTTCTTTATAGTTCTCGTAGTTCTTCTAAGGGGGTCTTTTGGTGGGTCTTTTGGTGGGTCTTTTACCTTTGGACGTCCGGACCTTGCTGTTGAGGATGATGCGATAGTCTCGCTTGCGAATGTTGAATATCTGCTGGCGGAACTCACGCTGGGAGTACGCTCAACAATTTGGTAAGTTTTACCGAAAATGGACTGAGTAATTTTCATTTTGAGGGGTGGAATGTTGTCCGGATTTCTGACAACGCTGGATGCGGTCTCTACATTTTTACTGACAGGTATGAATTCAGGTTCTGTCTTAATTTCCACCTTGGGTTGTGGTTTGTGTAGTGATTTCGTGCTTTCAGATGCGAATTTACAATAATCATCACCCCAAACTGCATGCCATATCTGACCTAAGATATGCTTCTTGCCCATTGAAGTTGTCTCACAATCGTAAAACTTTGGGATTTTACTCCCTGGGCCTCGCTCCACTTTTGAAACTACCGACTCCATGCTCCTCCGCCTGACTATTGTTTGTGGTTCGGACGCCTCCGATTTAATTTCTGTTTTGATTGAAGGTGTATTTTCCCCTTTTTCCTTAATCGCCTGTATAGCCTGTAGTTCCTCCTGAAGTTGTTTTTCCCGAAGCTGTTTTTCCCGAAATGCTTCTATACGCCACCTGTCCTCCGGAAAAGCGCGATGAATGATATCCGAACTATGATTACCCGAATGTGCAGCTAGCCACTTGGGAACGAATGATTCATCTATCTCGATCGGAAGTTGAGGTATGATGGATGGACATATTCTATCCATGGCTTCACTATAGTTCGAGAGACTAATTGTAGTTGCCTCATGTTCATCGAATAGACTTGGTGCTAATAATGGAGCGGGCGTTGGTAAAGAATCCAAAGGTCTTTTGCCCAGTTCCATCTCTTGTTTATCCGGAATTAAATATTCCTCGCTATACACACCTCTGGGTACAACATTAGTCATAGCCGCGGATGCCTCATCATATTCCTCAACATCTGGATCCGCCCATACTTCCGAGTGAAAAATAATGTCATCCGGAGTACCAATTATATCATTGATCCACTGTTTACTCACAGCTACCGATTGACCTTCGTCCTCTGCCGGTTTCTCATCTAACCTTCCTATATACAACTTCAAATTATGACCATGACACATTTCCAGTAACTGCCGATCCAAATGGATCGTTAAATCGAGATCTTTGTCACACAGGAAATAGACATGTTCATTCTCAACTACCGAATATACTTTGAAAGGACCCTTATACTTAACAGTGAATTTCGCTGGACATCCTACCTCCCGTACATAATTTCTTTTCCACACCAAATCAACTTCTACAAAGCTAACACACGGATGTCTTTTGTCGAATGCCATTTTCCTTTTTAGCTGGTTGTAACAGGAATTTTCATGAGCCAACATACGATGTTTGTATAGCTCACCAATCTTTACTATAATCATTTCATTATCGTTAGGGTCATATTTTTCATCTATGGGCTTGTGATTAAGATAATCATAATAAAATGACCTTCCATGCATAAGGAAATAAGGAGAATATCCCGTACTCGAGTGTTTCATTGAGTTGTATTGAGCTGCGACCTCTTCCAAGGTCTCATCCCATGGACGTTTGTGCTCCCATCTCAACTTTTTCATGATAGAACCAAAAGTGGAATTTACCCTCTCCACGTAAGAGTTACTCTGCGGTCTGTACGGGGATGAATGAATTCTCCGTACTTTGAAATCAACACAAAAATTTTCGAAGTCTCTTCCCGTGAATGCTGGACCGTTGTCAGAGACAATGGCTTGAATTCTGTGTGTAACGAATAATGGCCGTAATGCCTTGATTGTATGTTCTACTTTACATCCACGTGTAGGGAATAGATGTAGAAACCTTGTGCATTGATCCACAACCGCGAGTACATATTTATTCTTTCTGAAGGTTTTATTCAAAGGTCCCAAGTAATCTACTGAGATTTTCAAATATGGGATTTGTGGAGCGATGATGACGTGCAACGGCCCTCCCTTCCTTATTCTCTGTACATAGAATCTCTGGCATGTCTCGCAAGAACGACAAATATTGACCACAGTTTTATGCATTTCCCGAAACCAGTACCTAGTTTTTAATGCCTTAAAAATCTTTTCATAACTCAAATGTGATTGATTATGTAAGTCCAATGTGACTTTTCTCGCTTCTTTCAATGGTAGGACTCTCACCCATAATGGACCACATACTTCATAGCAAATGTGCTCGAGAATACCTTGTGAATTGATTTGGAAATTTTTCCTGTATTTATTCTCCCCTCGGCAGTTGTTGGCATAGTCCTCAGTCAGGCTATCTAAAATTATTCGAGTGTCAGGATCTTTCCACTGCGCTGATTTGAGATCAGCCACAGCTTCTTCCGACGCTCTACATGCCATGACAAATTCCCAATCTTCTACATTTCTTGGATGTTCTGACTTTACCGAAATTTTCCGCATGATCGGGGGTGGCACATCCTCGGACCCTGGAGGGCGACTGAGACAATCTGCCATCTCATTCTTTTTACCTGGGACATACATTATCTTCACATCATAAGCCCCCAATTTCAGACTCCATCTTACCAATCGACCCGTTGTCTGAGGCGTTCGTAATAAGAAAACCAATGCATTATGGTCCGTGTAGATTTCAAGTGATCTACCTTGGATTAAATGATGACATTTTTGGCACCCATACACTATGGCATAACATTCCTTATCCGTTACATGCTACCTTTTTTCAGTTTCAGATAATGCATGTGAAATGAACATCAACGGTTGACGTAAACCTTTTACATTCTGAATCAATACAGCAGCTATGACACCGTATGAGGCATCTGTCCATAGCTCGAGCTGTGCAGTTGGATCTAGGAATGCCAAAGCGGGTGCACTGCATATGGCCATTTGCATCTTCATTACCGCCTCTCTATATCGATCATCAAATTTAAATGGTACGTCCTTCATCAAGAGCTCATAAAGTGGTTTCGCTAATTTGGCATAACCAAAAATTAAACGACGAAAGAACCCACTAAGTCCGAGCCACCTTCTGATCTGCTTCACATTTTGGGGATCAGGAAACTCCATCATTGCTTTAATTCTATCAGGATCTATGCTCACACCTGCCGCACTAATTTTATGTCCCAAAAATATCAAACTAGGATACCCCAGGAAACATTTCTTTGGCTTTAATTTGATGCGAGCACATACACAAATCCACAAGATTTTCACGAGCCTATCTATCATCTCGACAAATTCCCTAGCACCAAAACAGTTATCATCTGAATAATTACTCATGAATGAAGTAGTATAATATTGCCAAATTTTATTTATTATCATTTGGAACGTAGTTTCTGAATTTATCCATCCGAATGATAAACGGACCGGCCTAAACTGACCTTCAAATGTCATGTATGCTAAGAAGTCCCTGCTGTCTGGATGTATCTCCACCTGTTGATATCCATCAGCCATGTCAAAGTTGCAGAACATGACACATCCTAGAAAAACATCAAATGCATGTTGAACGTTAGGGATTGGTACCAACAGAGGTTTGACTCTCCTATTCACAAATCGATAATCTACGACTGCTCTCCATTCAGTGCCTGCTTTGCCCTTGGGAACCATCATTTGTTGAGAGAGAATGACGCTAGTTGATGGTTCAATCATTTTCTTTCTTAAATTAGCCATATTAGTATCTTCCGCTAATTTTCTATGTTCATTACTCATGGGCCTTGGTCCTACCATACGCGGTGTAGTATCAAGCATCTCTACCGTAGCCTGCAAAACTTTTCGTGTGACGGGGTCTCTCATGGGAAGGATGAAATCCTCATCCGTCCAACCGAATGCCTCAGCGTATTCACCTAACACCTTCCGTAACTCCTGCTTTTCCTCTTCCTTTAATCCTTCATAAACTTTAAATTGCCCGAATTCATCATCCGTCAACTCTCTACTCCCCTCAACTTTCTCGGGTATTGGAATCGGGAATTCATTACCTGGGTATTCCTGATCATTCACATGCATAACTTCTTCATTCCCAGGTTGTATGTAATTTCGCCTCAGATATTTGACTGGCAAAATGTTACAGATAGATAATGAGCACAAGGGTGGAAGGTACACATCATCCTCTGTTTCCACGTTTACCACTCCAATTTCACCCTGACCATCCTTGATGTGCACTGTGTCCTGGACCAGTACAATTCCATATTTGCGAAATAACTTTTTATTTGGTTGGACAATGACGTCCCCATTAAAATACGGATCTTCTGTATAGAATGGTATGGAATTGTCCTGGTCGGGACGAACGATGAAAGGCCGAACTGTATACAATCTTAATTTATACTGCTGTAGCAAAGCAACAGCTCGTTCAGACATAGCGCAACTTTTTACAGATCGGACCTCCTCCGCCAATGAAGAAGTATCGCTCAATTCATTTCGAATGGTATGAGTGTAATTGGATGCCCGAGCTTCTTCCTCCCTTTGCTTTAATTTTAATCTCTCCTCCCCCTCTTTACGCTTCACCATGAGTGCCACCTCAGTTTGAGTGATCTGGTACTCCTCATCAAAATAAATTTCATTTAACAATTCATTCAAATTATCCTTGCGTAATTTATTGCATGCTCCCTCCATCATTTCATCGGTTTCTTGTTCTTTTCTTTCCTTAACCATCCTTTTCTTAAAACTACGCAAGGTTTGAATCACTGGACCAGTGGATAATGTAGTCTGGTGAATTCGAGCTAAATCCTCAGAATTCTCAACAACTTGGGCCGCTGTTCGGAATGTGACTATACCAGTAGGTACATCCAAACCTGCATGGTATGCGTCCATGATATCCATACCGAATACCATGTCATCTGTGGCTTGATTTATGATATAAAATCCCCATGTTACCCATTCAGAAAATTCCTTAATGAATAATTCAAGCATCACCAACTTATTTATGATATGGGGCTTTCCATCGTTAACTGATAGAATAGCTTGGAGTGGAGGTGTTGTCTGCACTTTATTCTGTACTCCCAGTGCTTCAACAAGCTCTGTACTGACAGTACTAATAGAAGCCCCAGTGTCATATAGTATTTTCACAGTTCCTTGGACTGGACATGATTCACCCCTAACTTTAATTGTTCTGCGAAATTCCTTAGCAGCTGATCTATGAGATCGAGTGAAAACTATATCATTGGTAACCAAAGGTTTGAATAAATACCTAAAGAAATCAGGCGGTTCTACTTCAGGTTCAATCATTGTCGATGTCTGAGGATCATGTTCAGGTTCAATGCTGAAATTATCGCTAGGCTCCCTCACATCAAAGCCCCTCATATTTTCGATGACTTCTTCTAATTCTTCATTCTGGTCTGGCCTAGCTAATAACATTAATCTTTCCTGTATGGGCAATTTAATCTTTTCACTAGATGCTGGAGTTGGAATTTCGACTTGATTTGAGACCATAGGGACTGGGTTTGGAACTGTAGGGACTGGATTTGGAACTACTATATTCTCCACTTCTAATTGTTTTAAGGCTATAGGTTCGGGCTCGAGTACTGTAGCCACAGCACTCGCCTTACCTAGTTTAAAGGATTCCTCTGGTTAATATTATCCATCTGTCCCTGTTGTGTTGGAAATGCCCGATTTTGTTGGTTGTCCCCTTGCTGAAATCCTTGCGGAATAGGAACAGGAATAGGAATACCTTGAGCACGGTATAAAACAAAACACCATTTAAAGGTGTGACCAACGCGGTCACACTGCCAACACGTAGGACGACCTTCCGGAGTTCTACAATAACTTTTCCTTTCCTCACTGTAAAATGGGTAACGGACAACCATAGGGTCCTGCCCATTCTTACATGGAACATTAGGATCCGGAGCAGGGACAAAATTAGCTCTTTCTTGTGGCGAGTTATTTCCACTATTTCGCCTTTCCCTATCTTGGAATCCCCCTTGCCTTTGCTGATTTGGAGTGAAAAATGTCATTGTTCTGTGGAACTGTCTATCTTGAGGACTACCTTGGAATGTCTGCTGTCTATGTTGTGCATGGCTATCTCTCATATTTTCTCTATATAATTCTATAGCCTTGTCCATAGTAGTTTGAAAATGTTCAACCGTGTTACATGGTGTTAGTTGTAACTTCATATGAGGTGGAACACCTTTCAGAAGTTCACTCATGATTTCGAAATGTTCCGGATGAGGGTGAATCTTCTTGTAACATGCAATCCTCAAGCTGCAATATTCCGCCCCCGTTTGTGATTTATTCCACAAACAATTCTCCAAGTTCTGTTTAGCTTTGGAAATCATTGAAGCCCTATCAAATCTTGCTAATAATGACTTTTCAAACGCAGCCCATAAATTCTGGTTTTTAGCCGGATCTCCCACACTCATTCCCTCTTGCAACGAGCTTTTCTCATTGTCAAACTATGTCTTGGCTGTGTCACGAAAGACACTATCCAAGCTAATGAACTTCTCGTAATATGAATGAGTGACTGTTAATTCATTAAACCTGGCCAACCATGTACGTGCATCCTGGTCTCCCTTATATGTAGGTAGGCCTTTTGCGAATTTCGATAGTTGCAAACTTCGAAATAATTGAGTGTCCTCCCTACTTCGTTCAGGCGGAGTGAAGAACTGACGAAGTTGTTCCACGGATACACTTAATGGACTACCTACGGTAGTTGGAATGACAACGGGAGGAACAGGTATATTCCCCTGAGCTTGACCTATAGTCGGATTGGTATTCGGACTCGGGACAGAACCCGGAGCTGGACCTTGAATTGGAACTGTTGATATCGGAACCATACTTGGACCAGCACTACTTTGACCCTGACTAACTGAACCAGGTAGAATCTGTTTCATTGGAGATGATGGAGGTGTTTTGCCGGGGTTGCACAACTTCCATAGTCTTAATTGTTTAGCCTGAGCATCGTCGATCGCTGCCTGAACTTCATCCTCTGCCTGGCTAATCAACAATCTAACTGCATCAGCATCTTTTTGAATCTGAGCTTCTTTAGCTAGCCTTGCTGCCAAGGTGTCTGGGGATTTCGGAGCGGATCCCATACTAAAGCCAATAGAAGTGAGTAAATGATCAATAAAATAAAATAAATGAAAATGACAAAATTCGAAAAGAAAAATAAAAAACTGTAATTATTGTAACTTAACTAGTGTTTTGAAAAGTAACAAGAGTTTCGTCTCTTTTCGATAATCCCCGCAACAGTTCGCTTATCCCAAAGATGTCTGAACTTAATCATCCATCGGATCAATGCTACTTAACCTATAACATCATCATTTACTCATGAATTCTATTGATTGAATGCTCAAATCCCAATGATGGCTTCAGCGTCTAAATCTCGCAACATCGCCTCGCAACTCACGATGAATGATTTCACTAATTGTTGGAAGACTGAAGCCTGCTGCACTGAATTCCCTTAATGTCCTATACGCATATATAAATTGGTTGATATAACCTATTCTGGAAATGATAATAATAAATGACATGAACAGTAATTCTTTGGTGATAATTATATAACCTTCATGAACGTACCAGTCGAGAACTTCCCTGATGAATCTTTGTACAACCCGATGAGGAATAATATGTTGCATCACCAATCTAATTCCTTTAAGTGACGAACAATTTTCTTGACTTTTCGAATTATTCTATAAATGAACTGCTGTCAGGCGGCTATCCCTTCTATCTTCCGATTCCTCACAACACCAATCGTGGATTTGTGAACAATCCGTCCCTACTAATTCTTCTGCCCCAACAACGTATTCGAAAATATTATAGTTGTCCAATAAATCACCCACTATAATTGTAATCAATCCGTTCCTTTCTATTTCGGTAAGGTATCGATATCCACCATTAATCCACCAACTATGAATAGAGAATCGTAACAAATTAGCAAAATTCGCTTCTTCCATTAAATGTAATACAACTGTATGTTGGTATTTATATATTCAATGAAATTGAAAGGATATGGGTAAATTAATAGTAGGTACCAGTCCCACGCCAAAAATATCCTCTATGAACTGGAAGACTGAAAAATACAACACTAAAATCTCCTCGAAATTCTCAAATGGTATATATTCACACCCTTCTTCTATATACCAAATATATGCGGCTATGGCAAATTCATGAGCCACCACCAAATTCATGCATTTAAATTTGAACTCAAAGGTTCATAGGCATATAAGAATATTGAATTTTAACCAAATCATCCATAGGACTATACATTAATTATTTAATAAAAGGTAAGTAAATCCAGTCAGACACCAACCAACAATATTCATCAGGACTCGTAGGGATACTGCGATGTCGTTGAATAATTCAAAAATATAACTATTATCCAGCAGCAATGAGTAAGCCAACAATAATAATATACTTAACCACCACTTCATAGGTCGTTATGATTATCGACTTTAAATTCAAACGTCGAAATCGATTTGAGGTCGATTGAATAATTAGTGATAGCAGAAGGATGGTTGTTGGCTTAATCCTCTTCCCAGTACACGAGTCCGGACAAATACCAAATGCCAATAGCAACTAATCTGATTACGCAGTACGTAGCTATGTCGATCAACTCGTAGATATGTTCCACATTGAACTTTGACAAATAGGTTAATACCAGAAATATACTAATTAAAGACCAATACATGAGGGTATGATCGACTCAACTCAGACAATCACCAATATTTCGAAGTCATAGAAGTTCTTCGACCTCGATTTTATAATCACTTCTCGACCCACAACTCACTTCAACATCAATATAATAAACTGATTATATATAAGAAAAGAATGGAAGGCACATATAGATGTAAATTTCCAATAATATGTAATTTATGCTTTTCATCGAACAGGAGGAAAACCACTGTAGCTATTCCTTTTATAACTATTGGGTAGGTGCAGATGCAAATGATAAAGCAACGTCGCTTGGTTGTGATCAGTAGGTTCACAACACAACTAAACCACCTATGCGGCCTTACAGCCTACTAACCATGCATGAATTGTCTACCTGACTAATAAATTTAACAGTTTCAAAATGCATGTAAATTAAATTATTGTATGTACCATTTGTCAGGTTGAATCCCTCGTTGAAAAGTAAATGATACGAAACTACCAGAATAATCAGCGACCAACGTCCCTTCTTTAACTGATGCAACGACAATTTGAATGAATTATCCTTCAATTTGGATACTGCTACTATCGCTCTGTCCTCTTTCCAACCGCTTTTACTGGATAATTAAATGCACCGACTAAAAGAAAGAAGGAACAAAGAACAAAATTATAATTTATTCTCCATTCATTTCTGTATTTGAATGCATCTCCAGGATGCAATACTCGCCAGCTATTTCACTATTCAATTTTTACTTCGTTCTTGCTTTCGACTCTGATGTCCAATTACTGTCTATATGTCCATGTACTACTGTGCCTAGGTATGCAGTTGTTCTATGTGATTGCTACTTTACTAAAAATCAACTCCCCGAGGACTCCTTATTTTATCCCCTGAAAAGTTCTTTTAAAATCTCAAAATCTCCCAAACTCACCAAAAATCTCACTAAAATCTCTCTAAATTACGAGCACCACCAAGATAATGAAATGCCACGTATTTCACATTAATCACTCCTAAAAACTCTCCAAAACCACACCCTAAAACTTTCAAACAAACTTCCTTACTCTTCCTTCTCCCAAAATTCTCGAAATTTCTGGCCAGAAAATTCCTCAAATTTCTACTAATTTGTGGAGTTATACAGGGCGATACCCCGCACCTATATAATACGGGGGTTTGGTCTTACCCGGGTATTTATAGAAGTTCGCCCTGTATCACTAAGAATTAGTCCTATCTTCCCTCCTCGTACCTAACTACTTGAATGTATGAAATATCCGTATTTATGAATTATGTCAATCTATACTTTATGATAATACAACTTAAATGTCCACCGCCTAATTTTACACCGTTAATAATGATGACAATACTAATGCGTGCACTCACTAATAATATCCAACCATATGTTCTTTTTAGGGGTATCAAATATCTATCCGCGGGATAATGAAATAAATATTTGAGACATGAAACAAATAAAAATGACGATGAACCTTATTTCTGCTGCTTTGACCTATGACACTTTAATTTTCATATGAAACATGGATATTAAATACAAACAAGCAATTCTCTTTCCCTACTTAACTCATACTATTCGTATCACATAACATACACACAAGAAACCAATACAAATTATCTTATATTACTCGCTATTTTGTTACCTCTTACAATGCACAAAGACACAATACAGGAACCGGTATAAATCCACCTCAGCCTTCGTCGCCTCTGACACTCAAAAGGGAAACGTCGATGATAATTCTCCCGTGACCTTTACACTCACAGCTTTGCGACCTGGTTTTCGATTTGACTGGATTGAATTTAAACTTTGATGTTAAATGACTCTGACTTTTAGTCGGAAATGAAAAATGAAAGGAAAATAACTGACAAGTATTCAGCGGAATACTACTTGAGCCGTCTTCTGCTTGCTACTCCCTACTTCACGGCTTTCTAGATCAGACTGACTGTCGGTTGAGAAAATCACTTATCTTAAAGCTTCCACTTACAATGTCTCCTTTAATTTCCTTTCTTCTCTATCTTTTCCCACCTTACATTCCTAATTCTCCAGCAAAGACCAAGCTCACTGTCCTACGCGCACTACGATCTACGCATTTCAGGATTTATCTCGGTTCCCATTCGTGCTCTTTACTCATCACATGTGCGGTGGGAGTGTTTCGATGTGGCTGACTACATTTCTGTGTTATTGCAAATTGCGTCACAAAATTAATGACATTTTGTCCCACCACTATTTTATCATTTTAGGGGTTGCCCATAAATGATGTCATCGAAATATCTCGATTTCTACAACCCTATGATTACCCTGTCATCAACCGAACCATTGTGTAGAATAGATGGATATCTTTAACATACGTTGTCATCAAGATCCTAGCTGACCCACTAACCGTACCCCTGACATCATTTACGGATGATCTCTTACCATTGAGTAAGCGACTATTTTAAAATGGAATGTCATCAGTCATCAATATCTGACTAGACCAGCTGACCCGAACGATGACATTCTTTAAGGGCGATTTTTAAGGGGTTACCCATAAATGATGTCAACATCTTGGTGGGTAAAAATAAAATAAACGATAATTCGGCATCTGTAACATGTGATAACAGCAATTGCATAAATGATCGAGGAATTCCTGAACACGTGGATTTATCTTGAGCAATAATGCTAATGATACACTGAATTTTAATACCCACCCATTTTTCTAATTTGCAAAAAATCAAAATTTGCTGTAAGGGATGGTTCATAAATAATGTCACCCAAATTAAAATTTTATTAGGACCCATTCACCTATATGTCATGATTGTCATGACATCAACATTACTTTAACCGCTATATGTAATATGTCTTTAAAATCTGACTGGACCCACACCCATCCGGACGACATCATTTATGGACGATCCCTAATGATGTAAAACAGCATTGTCAACTTATTTTAATAAGCTGTTTGATAAACTGAGTTGATTCGATGCTTTCAGCCATCTGCAGCTCTGATCACATTTAGAGCTCATAGTATGATCACATTATAGCACAACTCCCGGATTTGACACTTTGACCTTTCATCTATTTTAGTTGGAACTCTCCGTACGAAAATCTCAAACAGTATCTTCAACTAGTTGGTAATGAATGTATCAATCACGTTGCACACGTTGTTTAATTCTAAAATGTACAACACTAGAAATTTTGAAATTTGAAAACTTGGAAAAAAATTCGGAATACGAGTTATTCTGATATTCGGACTTCGGCGATTTTACTCTGCCCAGGTTTTCAAAGTTTCGCACCCTAAATTATACTGTCGTTAGTTAAGAGTACAAGCTATCATTACCGGCTAGTAAAGGATTTCTGATGCAGCTTGTGCTTTAGCACCAGCCACTGATCACACTTAAGGCATGATCACATATACGCACTCTACTATACTACTTAAAGTTTTGAAAAAATAAACCGGATCACCTTTACGCGCATTAGTACTAGGGCACAACTAGCTAAACTATAGAACTAAAACTTGCTTTTAAACATAATTAATAATTAGGAGAGTTTAGCAAGTAACTAACTAACTACCTTGTGGCACATGCTCTAAAAGCACTATATATTAATTTAAATTTACAATTGTATGAATAAAGTCATGGACTTACGCCACAACGCCGCGTCATAATTACGCTTTCCGAATAAATTACCATGCCCATTAATTTATGAATATTATTAATAATTTAATAAACCACTTTAACCGTGTCATATTTACAATATATGTAATAATTAATATTCGTAGTTTACTTGTTTTTCATTTTGGCACTGACTATACAGAGCTATCAAATGTCGTAGATTGGTGGCCAGTTGGGCAAGTATAAAAAACGTTTGCCGGACATTTCCTCCCCGGACATCCCCCCCCCCCAAATCATTAAAATCCGTACACCATACAAATATGGTATCAAATAATGTCCTTCAAAAGCCTTCAAGTTTCTGGTAAACTCGAATGAAGAAGAATAATTATTGAGAAAATAAATAGTATTATATGTATGTATGTATGTATGTATGATTATTGAGAGAATTTGAACCTGAGCGGTTGTGTCTCTATTAATCAGTTGCTCTACGATGTGGTCCTTGGTGGGCATGTATGTACATGTCACTCAAGTTCCGTATCGCATATACCTATCTTATCTTTAAACATGGGTAGTGTATACTTACTTACGACCGAGTGTCAGCGTATAGATTATACTCCACTTCTGGAGATATGCTCAAGATATTTCCTGCAGGCAGAGGGATTGAGCACAGGTAACTCCACTTAATCATCTTGAGCCGCCAAGTCAAGAAGAGAAAGGGATCCGCCAGTACTCAACACCCACCAGCCACAACTCGTAATGCGAAAGTTATTGGGTAGTGACCCCTGTAGCACAGAGCAGAGAGAGTGGGAATGCATGTATTGAACTATATGAAACATACAGTGAGAGGCAGTAGGTAGTAGGTACCTACATTAAGCCATCCAACATCTCTGTCTCAGACAGTAGAACTGTCACAGATGAATGTACGGAGAGCACCCACTCACCTTAGTTCTCCACAACAGCCCGTTTCTTCTCCCCACCCATCAGCCAGGAAAATCACCAACACCAACTCCAATCCTGAGCGTGACTGGCTGGCCCGACTCTGTGGTGTGACCATGCCGTAGCATCGTCAAACCACCAAGCCGGGTTAAATAGTATTATAAGTGCCCTACGTTTACAATTTGATTGAACCACTATAATCAGCCAGCGCCTTACCCAGTATAGTTAATAGTTATCAAAATTTAGTAACTAAATATACTGTGGTACAAGCACTTTTGAGAGGACTGATAAAATTTTTTTAATTCATTACTATGAATACATACGATATACACGATGAAAAATTACGGTAAGAAAATGTCGTAAATGACTATTATCATTCCCTTAGTACATACTATACGACTACTACGAGTAAAATTATATAGCTTGACTATGTTTTGATAAATACTTAAATTGAATTAAGATGAGTCGATTAGGCTACCCTCGATAGGGTTCAGTGTTAAGTTTGTTCTTTTGAATAAAATTGTCTTTATAAATGTATATTAATCATGTCATTACATATCGTCGGCGGGAACCAAGTTACCCGTATCTATTTTTAGCTAAAAACAATATCCACTATCTACAAAAATACTGAAATATGTCTTTTGTAAGCATTTAAATAGAACATTATGCAATATTCAAAAACATGCAAATCGAACATTTTAAATTTTTTTAAAACATGTAAATAGAACGTTTTAAATTTTTTTAAAACATGTAAATAGAACGTTTTGCATTTTTCAAAAACATGCAGATTGCAATTTTTTAATTTTCAAAAAACACTTAAATAGGACGCACTTTGAAAAAACATGTAAATTGAACATTTTGAACATTTAAAAAACATGCAAATAGAACATTTTACACTTTTCAAAAACTCCTAATTAACATTTTACGCATTTTTCTCATTTTGTTTTTATGACATAGCTCGATTTGATTCGAGCTTAAATTGGATATGGGTCATTTTGGATCTTCACAGACGATATTTGGAATGCCTGGGCGGACGGCACTAAAAGCAGCCTAAATTACTTCTTCTCTTCAATACATATTTAACATTACAAATTAACTTCGGTAACTAAACAACTGAACGTTTTAGACCTTAACTGTGGTAGTAAGTGGTAATGAGCAATAATACGTTCTGGAATATTCGTCCTTAAATAAGACATATGTATACTACTGTATTACCTGGAAATAATTTGTGCGACTTATATATAACTAACGATAAGAATATAAGTACCGGGGCCTAATTAATATTGCAAACACGGTATGTTGGGAAAATCCCGTAAATGACGATTATAGTTTCCTTCGTGCCTACAAAAAGTAAAACTATAAAATATATTGTTTGACTATGTAAATTAGATAAATATAGAAATATTGAAAAATTACGTTCTTATTATTTTGAATACCTGTGCAGACAGCGCTGCAAGCGCTTATAGTATTAAGCAGTCAACTAAATTGTTTTTTCTATTCAATACATACTCAAAACGTGAAAATAACTTAAAGACTTAAGGTAACTTAACAGCTGCACGTGTTTAGACTTTTTTAATCGGGACAAAATGTAGTTTAACAAATTCTACATATTATATTTGTCTTTCAATAAAAATTATGCTTTTATACCCGGCAAATAATTTGTGCGGCTAATATAAAACTATTAATATAAGTACTTACAGTTAGTACATAAATTAAAAATAAACATCGCTAGAATTAAAAGCACAAACTTTCTGAAGTCTATCATTCTCAAAGAAGTTGAAAGCGCAGAAGAGGTACTTAGGGCATATGAATGAAACGATATTCTACGTTAATAAAAACTCGCTTCTTTATTTCAATTTGGCTTTGACCCCGACATCGTTTGAACTACGTATGTACTGACCACTAATGAAATTACTGAAAATTCGTCCACATAAGAACATTTGTTAATATAAATATACAAAATACAAATTAAAAACTGAAATTTGTTTGAAGTAGTTTTTAAATTGTATAACTAAACCTACAATTAACTGGGACTAGCAACGTTTTAAACTTTAAACATCATAATTAGTAAATTGTTTATTTTTCAAAATGCCTCTTATCACCATTTTAATAAAATATTCGATGGACGTGTGCTCAAAATTAGGAATTCTACCGATTGATAGAATTCTCACCCCTTCAGATAGTAACTCAAAAGAGATAAGATGTGAGATGGTAAAATCCACGAACCTTTTTCGTACACGGTTTTGCTACTTCCATTTTTTCCAATCATTCCTTCATGTCGTATACTTATCGTGTGGTTTGATCTTTCGAATCGTTGTTGAGAGTGACTACAGCCCTGAAACAGCTCTTCATTTCGTTAAAACTAATATGCTGAGTTCCGCATGCATAATTAATTTTAGTATTTTAAGAGGAAAGTTGGATGCTGTGACTATCATCAATGGGGTGAACTCAGTTCAAAGGAAACTGAAAAGTAAGATTCTGACTCCTACTTTTTTAACCAAAAATAAATAGATAACATCTTACTTTCCTGCTTCCTACAATTTAATTTACATTTGATTAAACACAATTTTAGATGAAGGTTACAAAGTTGAAGATTGGTGGACAAATCCAGCCGCAATAGTACCAGTACTAGGCGTGTTTTCTATGTCCATTACATTTCCACCGCTTTTCGCCTTAACAGCGCTCATTATGCCGGAACAATCAATGTTTCTCATTTCTTGGCTGCCTTCAAATTTCCGTTCGAATATATTCGTTCTTCTCGTATATTCTTTGTACGAATTTTGCAACCTACACGGAGCCATATTGATAGACGTCGTTCTGATGGTCATTTCATGGGGCTATTTTATTAGCATTCTCCAGTGGCTCTCTAAGATGCGGTGAGACAACGTTCATACCTACATATAAAACATTTCCAGTATAAGACCTTGATTTCACTAGAAAAGTTAACCATTGTTAGCCTTAAGAAACTCGCTTTCAGATTTAACAATGGTTAACTCTGAAAGCGTGTTTCTTCAGGCTAACAATTGTTAACTTTTCTAGTGAAATCAAGGTCTAAGGCGTGTTGCCTAACTGTGAACGATCAAAATGTTTGTCAAAAACTTTAAAAAATATGGAATCAAATACTATACACGGCACAGGATGATTGCTCTTCGGCGTTTGTTCACACTTAGGCATCGTGCTACAACTGTTTCATGTAGCTCGTCGGTTAGTTCAATTGACTGATATTTTTATATTTTGCGTCCTTAGTGAGGGCAGTGCCTACAATCAGCATTCAAAATCCAAAGTTGTCGGGACTACAGAAATGATTTCAACAAAGCTGGAAATATTCAGGGAGTTAAATCTTCTCACAATTTCATTTAATAACTTTGTCTACGAACTGCTCTCTGTACTTGTCTTTGTTATATGTGGAGTTGCTACTATCTGCATTTTCTTAACGATCACATCGTATGAGCATATCCCACTTCAGATTTACCTTGCATTCCCTTTCATTGGCTCTGGCATGACTTTCCTCATTTTTGTCACCATGACCCAGTTGGGTCAGATTAGAACGTTATCAGGAAGAATCCTAAAAACATGGGAGTATGAATTATATGCATTGCTGTCTCAAGAAATGAAGAAAAACAATTTTAGGGTGATAAGAGCTTCAGGGGATACTGAAATAGGCATCTCTACTATCTCTAAAAATATCCACAACAGAGTGACCCGTCCTGCTCAAGAAGTAATGTTAAGGTTACGAGGTTTAAGATGGTTTGGGGTTCGCGTTTTTACAGTGTATTGTTCTTTTACGACTCCACAGAGAATGATTGAACAGATCCTTACGTATCTAGTACTTCTGCTTTCGTTTAATTACTATTAGCCTTTGATAAGGAATAGTTTAGATCAGCTATTACCAGTAGATATCCCTTGTTTTTTATCTTCGACAAATACAATATCCTTTATATAGGTGCGTCTCCAATGGAGCGACTCTCCATTTACAAATAACGGAACATACATAAAAGTTAATACAAATTATTTAGTTCGGCAATCGGTGTTAATGTAATATTATGCGAATTTCATTGTGTTTAATTTATATAGAATAAGGAAAATCATCGTTGCTTGCACCCAAAACGACCTACAAATATTAAATTGGTTTGGGATAACACTATTACGGTTGTGCCGAGATGTAGTATTTTTTGTTTTATATTTCTGTGATATAGATTGCCTTCCTACTAAAACCATAAACTAAAACTTACTTTAAAACGTAATTAGGATAGTTTACGATAGGACTACGTCCCACACGCTAAAAGCATTCTTACTAATATAAACTTAAATTAGTTCAGTGTTCTTGATAAGTTATTATGCTCATATACATATTTTTTAATGCATGAATATATTTAATAATTGAATGATCCGGTCGTATTTAAAATGCATAATAATAAAACTAGTAATAAAATTCTATTGATTTCTTGCGTAATCATTGTCCACATACTAAATAACTATTAAAAGTCGGATGGTGCCGATGGTGGTGGCCAATTAGCCATGTATATACAAAACAGGGGCATCAAATTATTTCCTTCAAAACCTTAAAGTTCAGGGTAAACTAAAACGGAGTAATTAAGAATAATTACTGAGGAAATAAATATATCATTATAAGTTTACCATAATTTTACAATTTGAACCACTATATATAATATGTAATAGCTGAGTAATTTGTTAACTAACTATGCAATTACTTTTGTTGGGGCTAATCGCAATTTAGTAATTTATTACTTAATACTTAAGACATTCACCATGAACAAGTACTGCATTTCCTACAATAGTCTAATATAGGAAACACGGTAAGTTACGAAAATGCCGTAAATGACGAATATAGTTTCCTTCGTGCCTACAAAAAGTAAAACTGCAAATTATATTGCTTGACTAAGTTTTGATAAACAAATGTACAAATAATAATTACGTTATTAGTTACGTTATTAATTATTTTAAATACCTGAGCAGACGGTACTGCAAGTGCCTTCATAATTTTAAACAGTCAACTAAATTACTTTTTCTCTTCAATAAATACTCAATATTGTGCAAATAACTTAGGTAACTAAACAACTGAGCTGTTTAGACTTGCCCAACAGGGGCAAAATGTGGTTTATTAAGTTGTACATATCACTTAGGACAAATTATACTTTTATATAACTGGCAAATAATTTGTTTTGTGCTGCTTATATAAAACTATGAATATAAGTACTTACAGTTAGTTACAGTTATCTTTATTACGAACATCGCTAAAATTAAAAGCACAATTTTTCTGACCTTTATCATTCGCTAAGAAGCCGGAAGCACAAATAAGAGGTAGTTAGGGCAGATATTGTCTCTACGATAATAAAAATTCATTTCCTTCTGTAAAGACTTTGGTCAGTACATCGTTTGAACTACGGATTTATGTACTGACTACTAATGAAATTACTGAAAAGTCATCCGCATAAGAATATTTGTTAATATAAACATACAAAATACAGATTAAAAACTGAACTTTGCTTGAGTCCTATGTACACTGTTACTAATTGAAGTAGTGTTTAAATTGTATTAATAAACCTACAAGTAACTGGGACTGGCAACGTTTTAACTTTTAAACATTATTATTAGTATATTGTTTTTTTGAAAATGTCTCTTATCACGATTTTACTAAAATACTCGATGGACGTGTGCTCAAAATTAGGAATTCTACCAATAGACAGAATTCTCACCCCTTCAGATAGGAACACAAAAGAGATAAGATGCGAGATGGTAAAATCCACGAACCTTTTTCGTACATGGTTTTGCTACTTCAATTTTTTTCAGTTATTACTCCATGTCATGTACATATTTTGTGGATTGATCTTCCGAATCGTTGTTGAGAAGGACTACAGCCCTGAAACAGCTCTTCATTTCCTTAAATGTAATATGCTGGGTTCCGCATGCTTAGTTTATTTTAGTATTTTAAGAGGACCGTTAGATGCTGTGACTATCATCAATGGGGTGAACTCAGTTCAAAGGAAGCTGAAAAGTAAGATTCTGACTCCTCCTTTTTTAACCAAAAATAAAATAAATAGATAACATCCTACTTTCCTACTTCCTACGATTTAATTTACATTTGATTAAACACAATTTTAGATGAAGGTTACAAAGTTGAAGATTGGTGGACAAATCTAGCCTCGATAGTACCAGTATTAGGCGTGTTTTCTATGGCCATTACATTTCCACCGCTTTTCGCCTTAACAGCGCTCATTCTACCAGAACAATCAATGTTTCTGATTTCTTTGCTCCCTTCAAATTTCCGTTCGAATATATTCGTTCTTCTCGTATATTCTCTGTACGAATTTTGCAACCTACACGGAGCCATATTGGTAGACGTCGTACTGATGGTCATTTCATGGGGCTACTTTATTAGCATTCTCCAGTGGCTCCCTACGATCCGGTGAGATAACATGCATACATAGAAAATATTTCCGGTATAAGACGCGTTGCCTAAATATGCGAACCTACGCCTTAGTGAGAACAATAAAAAATGTTGTCAAAAACTTTTGAAACAAAATTTTTAATGTTTTTGATACAAATTGCCAGCGTTCACGCTTAGGCTTTTGTTAGGATTTAGGCAGCGCTCTATAATTGTCCCAGGTTGCTTGTTGGTTTGCTTAATTGATTGTAATTTTTTTATGTTGCTTACGTAGGAAGGGCCGTGGCTACAATCAACATTCAAAATCCAAAGTGATCGGGACAACGGAACAAATTTTAATAAAGCTGGAAATATTCGGAGAGTTAAATCTTCTCACAATTTCATTTAATAACTTTGTCTACGAACTACTCAGTGTCCTAATCTTTGTTATATGTGGAGTTACTACTATCTGCATTTTCTTAACGATCACATCATATGAGCGTATCCCCCTTCAGATTTACCTTGCATTCCCATTCCTTGGCTCTGTTATGATTTTCCTCATTTTTGTCACCATAACCCAGTTAGGTCAGATTAGAACGTTATCAGGAAGAATCCTAAAAACATGGGAGTATGAATTATATGCATTGCTGTCTCAAGAAATGAAGAAAAACAATTTTAGGGTGATAAGAGCTTCAGAGCACACTTTAATGGACATTTCTACCACCACTGAAAATAGCCATATCAGAGTGACCCGTCCTGCTCAAGAAGTAATGATAAAGTTACGAAGTTTAAGATGGTTTGGGGTTCGCGTTTTTACAGTGTATTGTTCTTTTACGACTCCACAGAGAATGATTGAACAGATTTTTACGTATCTCATACTTTTGCTTTCTTTTAATTGGTAAACGGAAATTTTTCCCCTGGAAAATTTCCTCTTGGACACTTTCCTGCCGAGGGTATTTTCCTAAAATGTCCTCAATGTGCTTTGGGAGGAAAATGTCCGGGAGGATAATGTCCTGGGGAAAAAATGTTAGGGGTAAAAAATTGTCCTGGAGGAAATTGTCCGGGATAAAAGGTCCTACAACCCTTTTAATTATTTAGCCAATAAAATGAAATAGTTATAACCCAGCTATTACTACTAAATATCCCTTGCATTTTACCTTCGTCATATACAATACCGTTTAGCTTGATCTCCAAGGGAGCGACTCCACATTTAGAAATAACGGTACATAAGTAACGGCATTTAGCTTCTAGTTAATCCTTACATTCCTTACAATCATTTTTAAATGCGTTCATACTAATAGTGCTTTACCCTTCTACAGGAATGTAGCAGAAATGCATGTACTAAAAACTGCCTCCTTCGTAAGCCAGGTATATCCCAATGAATTACATGCGGCTTCATTTATAAGGAGAAACTAATCCCATAAAGTTAATGTGGAATATATTTACAACGTATGCATGAAAGCAGAATGAAATCCTGCAAAATTAATATTGGCTTAGTTTCATTATAGTTGAATTCAAGGGCACCTTAAGTAAAATAATTATTCAACTATTTAATTTAAGGCGTGTCTAGCTTTTACAGCCTATAGTAGTCGAATAAAAACTTCAAATTTGTGTATTTAGTAAATATAATACATTTGTAATTGTAATTATCTTACATCAATATTGAGTATTTACATCCTCGATTGTACTGAATTAAAATGCTTAAGTAAATGTTTCCCTTCCACATTATTAAATAATTACCTGTTTCATTTTAAGTACGTAGGTTCAGTATTTTACTAATGTTGGAAAATAATTTTCTAATAAGCAATGGCAAGTTATAATGTTTAATTTGTCCAGCACATCAAAAATGTATTAATTTCACTTAAAAAAGAAATAAACAATTTCCTTTGTCACACGTGTCGAAAAATTTCATAATTATGTATGGTTTGAGAGTAACGTGACATTTTATTTTCCATAGATACGATGTAATTAATTGTCTTTGCGTTGGCTGCTAATTAACTTTATGTAATCATATTTAAGTACCGCTCATCATTTAGGTACTTCGCAACAGTTCCGATGGGAACGAAATATCTTTGTAAAAGTACCAACCGCGATGTACTAAAAAAAACTCGGAGGTTTACCTCCACGCCCGTCAACCGCTGATTCAGACAAAGACGAGTCTTTGTGATCCAGAGAGGTGGGGGGGACTAGGAGACCATCTTTATATTGGAAATTGATCATTTCACACCAAATATGAGTAATTTTAAAGCATATGGAACCCCCGCGTTCTAACAGACACCCACGTACTATTAGAAAATACACGTTAACCAATACGTAGTTACATTTATTTACACGTTATACAATTTTTGGAACGACTATAGGAACCATGGCACTCCTGAATTGCGAATAATGGATTAGCTAAACGATCATCGCTTTCGATCTATTTAATAAACCAAAATTTAATTTACAAAAGTAGTACTTTCAAACCTGGAAGTTGATACACAAAGGCTGGACAGCTAATTCAGGAAAAAATTGGTTTATTATTGGGTAGAATTGTCTGCACTCTTTATCTGACTCTAACGGAATGACCAATTATTTGGTCGTTCTTAAAAGTGTAGATAATGTAGGATATGTTTTTAAACTGCAATCGAATCAATTATTCCTGAAAAGGTCTAATCATAATGTATTATGTAGTATTACTAGGTACTATAATTCGTTTAGTTCAAAGGCGTTTTAAGTAAAATAATTAATCAACTAGTTTTGAGCGTGTTTAGCTTTCAAAGGCTATAGCAGTCGCAACAAATTCCAATTTGTTAATTTAGACAATATAATACGTATGTAATATTCTTAAATTAATTTCTACCTATTTACATAATTTAGATAGATTTTGTAGCAATTTTGAATTACTTAAGCGATTTTGTCGAGTGATAGCTCATTTTAAAGCCCTTGAAAAAATAAGAATCCGATTTTTTTTATTTACTTCTGGCCCATACAACACTTTTTATAACGATTTTTCGAAAAAAAATCGGTTTTTTCCATTTTATTCGAAAATTGTTGAAATGACACGGTGTGAACTCGATCATAATTAGATTCTGCTAATCATTGCCGTTCTAATGATGTATTACTTGTATCGAAATTTTATAAGTATCCGGGCAAAATATCAACTTTTGTGTTTCAAAAATATTTGAGCGGGAAATTCAAACTCTTTCATTTTATACGCCTGATAAAGGGTCGGACATACATGGTGACACCAACTTTGAGGGTGGGTCAGCTGCAAATAAATAATACCCTATCATACACATTTTCGTTTTTTATGTTAGGCTTCAGAGGGTGACGCTGGAGGTGGGTGGGCCCCAAAATATGCTTAAGTTTGCTAGCGTCATTTGTGTCCGGCCCCTAATTTTATGCAGCAAAAGTTTTTTCAGTTTCTTACGCAGTAGGCACAGTAAGTTAAAGTTAAACCTCCCGTCTACACAATTGTTATTTCTACCTATTCACATAATTTAGTACATTGTTGAAGTACTGGGCTGATTTGGACGAGTTACAGCTTATTTTAAAGCCCTTAAAGCAGAATAAAAAAATTACAAAAGCATATAACACTATATACGACATATTACTGCTTGTTGGAGATTTATGACGATGTTTAATGCTATGGTTTTAGCTAGAAACTGCTATTTTATAGCAGCAAATATTATTATTTTATATTTAATAAATAATGAGAAATTCTATGAAAATATTTTAAGAGAAAATAGCGATGAATCCTACAATATGGATTAACAATAGTTACGATTGAGATGCCATTCCCGAAAGACGTACTGGAATGAGCAGAAAACTGATAAGAAGTGAAAATAATGAACACATTTGACTATTCTTGTTAAAACTAACCTAAATTACTAATAATATGAATAAATCGTAAACTCTACTTTTTACTAATTAAAACTGCGGTTTTTACTGGAATTGAAAGAAAAGAACTGATTCTTTACACTGCTCCATATTACTGTTATGGCTGCCCTTAGATTATTCACATGATCCATTATATTGAATTAAAATGCTTACGTACATGTTTGTCCTTAAGATTATTAGGTAATGTTTGTTTCGTTGTTTAAAAAACGTTGGAATACAATTTTCTAAGTTATAATAAAATTATAGTGTCCGGCACGTGGATTAAATTTAACCTGGAAAAGTAGTTAGCAAAAACTTTTTTTGTTGCGCGTGGCGAAAAATTACATGTGCTGTTTGATTAGAATAAAACTTTGTTTGTCATATGAATACGTTTAATAAAGAGTCTTTGCTAGATGCTAACTTTATGTCATATATTATGTACTCCTCCTCAAAATATTCTATTAACAGGTTTCGAAATAGTCCCAACACAAACATAGGTAACACAAACAACGGTAACAGCGTAAACAACGTAAAGAACGGTAACACAAACAGGTAACACATTCAAGTAATTTACATTAAATTACGAGGGAAAATGTGCATCTTCAAATAAACGACCATCGTTGTATTAGATACCAGAATTATATGGAAAACTGATCACATTGCACCACATAAATGTGTAATTTTAAAGCTTACGAAACCCCCACATTCTAATAGTGGCCCGCGTACTATTACAAGATATACGATAATCACTTAAAATTTCGTTTAACTTGAATTAATTTCTACGACGTGCACGGGTAATTTTTGGAAAGACAGGAACCATGACACTACAGCGACTAATGGATTACCCGAACAATCATCGCTTTCAATGTATTAAATGAACCGGAATTTAATTTACAAAAGTAGTGTTTTCTACCCTGGAAGTATGGGTACACAATGGATGGACAGAAAAGTCAGGAAAAAATTGGTTTATTATTGGGTTGAATTGTCTGCATTCTTCATTCTTCACAAAATGACCAACTATTTGGTCGTTGTTCCTCTCACCATCCTCAATTGATATTTTCAAAACAGCCCAAAAGAATAAAAAGAAATGAAAAGAAAATCTAATCTGAATTTTTTAAGGTTTTGTAATTTCAACAGAAACTAAAATATGGGCAAGGCAAAAATATCTTCAGATTCGAATGCTCCTTGCCCACATTTTCCAGTCAGCATTATTCAAAGATATTTCAATTTCTTCTATGTTCTTGGCCTTTGCCCATTTCGTGCAAGTTACGATTTAAAAACAAACAGATTATTTCTCCAACAATCTACTTTTCGCAAGGTGAGTACATTTTACGCACACTAGGCATCATATTTCTTCTAACACCTACCGGGTTTATAAAAGGTCCCGGAACTCTTATAACTCCCGAGTGTGTGGCGAAGTTTGACGTAACTCCCGGATCGCTTATAATTTCCAGGGTCTTTGTGAATTTTTTTTTAAATTGTTGAATTAAAGATTTTCTTTAAATTACTCCCGGGTCTGCGTATAAGCTTCGCGTAACACCCGGGGGAGTTATTTGAAGAAATATGGTACATACTTTGAACAATATTATCGACTTTAAAATGATAGGCTACTACTTACTTATACCATACTTATACTGCTGATGATGCTGGTGGTTTACTTAGTTGCATGCGCAATTTTTAATTTAGACCATCACAGCACTATTACACTTCGCAGTACTAAGCTCCGCATTTGTTGTTGACATGGTAACCATCCCAATCAATCAGTCGAACACAACATCGGTGTTGGAAAATGGGTTGAAAAAAGTCAGCCATATGTTTTGGCTACTTTTCTTATCGTCTGCAGTATATATCTTGTGGTTTCAACAAGAATATATTTTACTTTTCCTGAATCAATTACAAGCCATAATTGATGATTTCGAACTGGAAGGCATTAAAATATGGGGAGCTACCAAGGTATGCAATACGTACAGGAAGGAATATATAATATGTCATGATTTCCTATATTAAAACAGTTAGGTACTTCATACAACAAATGATAGATTTGAATTTTTTCATAATTTTCCAGGGTTCAGCTGTAATGGTATTTCTCGCCCTTTTCGATATATGCTGGTTCGTGCAGGATGTTATAATCACAGATTTAAGAATAGTCGACCTCCAGTGGGACGCATTCTTGGCCCGGGTCATTGACAAATCAAAACTAATGTTCTCTGGCCAAACTAACTTCACCGAATCTGTTCATGGTAATTCAAAATATTTTACTTAAGTCTAAAATGTATGACAATCAAAGCGAAAAAAGAGTTATTGTACAACATAAAACTGATTTGCTTTTGGTTTTAATTGCTCACACTACATTTGAAGGTATCTATTCCCAGTCAGATTATATCGTTGGTCTCTCCTTCTTTGTGAAGCATGTCTCGATAAACATTGTTACCGATTTCGGTCTGTTTCTACTGGTTGCTGTCTCTTTTACGATTTGGCTAATTGTTCGAAGTTTTAAAAATGGTGTGAGGATGTCACAACCAACCGCTCGTCAACTGAATTGGGTTTACAAGAATATTTTCATACCAACTAAGTATATTGCAGTTTTTAAACTGCAAATTCTTAACTTGAGACGACTTAAGTCACTTGAGTTTTTGAATTTGCATTTGCATCTTGCATCTTTCATCAGTTGCATTTGTTGCATCAGAATTAGAACGCAATTTTGGTTTAGATTTTAAGCGCGAGATTTACAAGTATCTTAATTTTTGGTGTGTCGCAGATTTTAGATACACTGAATCAGTTATGCAAGGCCCTGGATTCCTGAGCAGATTCGTTCGGCTTTCTTTACGCTGGAATTTGTTTCATATTCATCCCAATACTTTCCATTTGCATACCAAGTTTATTTTAGAAAAACGATATGATCTTTAAAGGGAATGTTGTAATTTGTATTATAATATTCCTTGTAATTGCTGTCCCAGCTGCTGATGTTCATTCAATGGTAGGTACACTTATTAACGTAGTGTTCTACACACATTTTTCTAAAAACAAATGTATTTCGTCTAATAGTACGCTGGTCTGCTCTAATAATACGCGGGTCTCTAATAAGACGTGGGATGTAGCCGGCTCAGTTTGGATAGTACGCGGGTCTATTTAACAAACTATTAAACGGCAGTACGCGGGTCTCTATTAATGTGCGGGTCTCTAATTATACGCGGGGGGTCGACACTCGAGTTTGAATAGTACGCGGGGCGTACTATTAGGGGAAATACGGTACATAATGTGTTTTTAACCAATTTCTGTACTGTGAATTGTAACATTTTTGAGTAATTTATTATTTTGAATAGATCAAATCGATCCCATCTTGGATTCAATACTCGCATCCCATCTCAACAGAGTACCCTTTAATAATCGGTCGCAACAGTAGGCTAGAAGATATCATCCATTTGAATTCCAGGTTATACATAACAGTTCAACAAATTCATGGAAATAATGTTGGGTTGAGTGGAAAATTATTTGTTATTACGTATGGACTTCTCGGAAATGTAAGTTTTTTACTAAAAATTATTTTCAAACTAACGATAAGAAAAGAAAATTGGAGGAAAGTACAAATATTTATTCAGTATGTTAATTAATAGTTTTAATTTTGTATGTGCAGGTATGTGGTGCAATTTTAACCTACTCCATCATAATTATACAGTTCAATAGCAACGTCTAGTAAGTAGTAAAGATCAAATTTCGAATTTAATAACCTTTAACACAGACACCTATTTTTCATTACTATGGAATCGAAATGTTTAAAAATTAGCTAAAGTTCTAAAAAATTAATTTTGGAGCGAATACATATCGTAATAAATATCGTGTGATTAATTAATAATAATTAAATTAATAGTTCATATTGAATTATATGCTCGCCTCGCCACATAAATTTAAGCATTGCCATTATGCTACTCGTGGCAATTATTTGTTATTTCCACATTGCGGCAATACATTATTGCTTTTGAGAGGACACGCCATGCCAGAATGTTTATTTCTAATTTATTTATATCGATAAGAATTTCCAATAAATTATGGCAAAATAGTAATAAAATGGGATCAAATAGATATTTTGATAGAAAATGGAGAATGCATAACCCCTTTTATGGTAATTGTATTCAATAAAAGTATTATTATTTATTGTTACCTATTTACTATTCACATATAATGTTTAATATAATACGAGTTTATCAATTACCCTTGCACAGTCAATTATGTAAATAACCAATGTTGTATGGGCTACGGCCAAATCGACTCAATGAATAAATTATTATTATTATTATTATAATTACTATACGAGTTTGTAGCTGAAAATAATTAGATTGAAAATAATAATTTCTTAGGTTGGGACTGTAATTTTTTATATTCATATCCATTTTTCAGGACACGGCACGGCCGTTAGTGGGAATTATACATTTCTAAGTCGGGGAAGTTCCATTCAAGTTTACATTTGCCGTAATACTTTGTGTGTCCAATCCAAATAAGTAATTTTTGGAATGAACAAATAATTTTCTTTTTGTTGAAATAGGCTTGACACACTACATATAGCATAAATAGCCATAACAGTGTAGTACAAGTAACTGTGTAATTATTTCTCATATTTCAAAGCATACAAATTATATTAAATTTTACACCAGAAGGTTCTACTTCAAGACCAGACATACCACTTATAGTACATTGTACAAATTCCAGACAACGCAATAAGCTTGTCTTTATTACTATATAGAAAGCAACTAAAAAACTTGCTGTCGTTTTGTATTAGAAAATCATGTTATATGTGCAACCTGTAATATAGCATGACACACACGATAATACTATACATATTTAAGTCACTAGTTAGCAAAGTAAAAACGCTTAAGAATAAAATAGCAATTTAATTAATATATATTTAATTTATTTGTGGAAATAGATATTTGGAAAATTGTATTTTGCAAGAAATATATTATAATGATTTAAGTACGTACACTGTACGTACACCGTTGCCGGTTTTCCGAAATAGTACACTTGTATACTGTTTTAATTCCTAAATGTCACGCACGTGTACTTAATTATGGACCAGTGTGCGCTATTACCACAAATAGGGTATTGTATTCTCTCACATATTGGAGCAAAAATACTTACAGGCAGTGGACTATTTTAAATATATTTTAGTACCGTAGTTGTTCGAATAAGCGCCCGGCGCTTATTGAATTTCTTTGAATGCCAGTCCGGCGCTTATTCGAACCGGCGCTTATTTAATAGTTTAAAGTTTACCGTCAAATGAAACTAATTCATGGAAATATTATTATGCCTGAAGCTTCCGTTGTTTTGTTGTTTTTTTAAAATGACAAATTAATCTATATTAGAGATTAAAGACCTAAATGTTATCCGTTATCCTACTACCATTCAGCTATTTTATACGACATATTCTATAATACTTTGACTGCTCCCAGGGGCTATTACTAACTCGCCGCTAATTTGAGCGGACGGTGCTTATTGTTATGGTTTTTGGACAGACAGCCCGGCGCTTATTTTGAATCCTGGCGCTTGTTATTTGTTTGGACTGACAATCCAGCGCTTGAGACCCGACGCTTATTCGGTCAAATACGGTATTTAATATTTTTAGAATAATATTCACTAATAGTTAAGCATTTACGTTAATTGCCTAAACAGATTACTTATACTTGTATTATACTTCTCATATATTTCCCGAGCAGCTAAAACTTATACTAAATATTACACTCCCGTGAGTACAGAGCTCGCTTTGTTCTCGGGTTCGTTTGGTATTCCGATCTTGATTATTTTACGTGACGACTAAAATTCCTATAGCACTACTTACTAACCAGTTCATTAAAAAAGTAAAAAAAAAAGTAATTCATTCACTCAACCAAAAAATAAAAATAATAGCCCACCACCCGATGTGTAGTAATGTCCGTAGTGATGTAGTAAAAAAGTAAAAATGTGATAGTTGCCATGGTAAGAGTTACTATTGTTGCTTTACTACAACAAGTTACAACTTTGCCATTACTTTTTACTTTTTGTCCCACACATTTTTAATCAGCCATCGGGTGTACCCAAATAAAATTTCTAGTAATATTCAAAAGTAAATATTTCCATAGCAACTGTAACATTTTTAATTTTTTACTACATTACGACTGCCATTACTTCGTCATCGGGTTTCCCCCTAATGTCTCAAGAGACGTCTACCAACAAATTACTTTCTAAAGTTTACGGAATTACATTAAATGTAGTAAAACTGTCCATCGACATATGCTCAAAAATAAAGTACGTGCCTTTCCGTAGAATTCAAAATTTTGATTTCCAGGGTGATGGAGACAAAATTCGAGTACAAATATTTCGCCGAAAGTCTGTGAGCATGATTTTGTTCTATATAAACTTTCTTCATTCACTAATCTACGGTACTTATGTCTCAATTAATTTAGGTCACAGACTTGTGATAGAAAAGGATGTAGGTCCAATGACGGCTATTCATTTTTTGAAAGTAATGTGTATGTGTTCATCATCTTTAGTTCAGTACTCTTTCGTTAAATCAGGTCCGGAGTCGGTTCATGTGTTGAATTGGGTTAATTCTGTCACAAATAGATTGCGAAGTAAGTTATTCCGCATTTAAAAGTTATGAAATTCTAAAAATCTATATATAAAGGTGTCAAGTATCAATATGGTATTTTATTTTAACAGAGAAACAATTTATGGTAACAAATTGGTGGGAAACTATCATGACCGGATTTCCAATCCTAAATGTTTTTTTGCTCGCTCTGTTGTTTCCTCCGTTCTTTGCTATTGCTGGAATTGTATTCTCTGAAGATCCCATGTACATCGTGTCTGTTCTCCCAGCAGAAGCCAGATCCAACGTGATAGTTATCATTATTTTCTCTGCATACGAATTCTTTGTACTTTTTGGACTGCTCCTTGTAGATGTAAACATTATGGCAGTAGTATGGAGCTATTTCATAAGTGTGCTGGAGTGGCTTCCATTATTATCATCCATGTAAGAAAAATATTAAAAAATAGTCACTATCAATTTAAAAAAAAAATCATTACATCGAAAAAAAAACAATAATTAATTTAATATCTCTTGTTTTGCAGATCTGATGGACGGCGTACAGAAAAAGCAGAAAGAGCGGAGGACTACTCTTTCAAATTAAATATTTACCACGTATTGTACATATTAACCCTCACATTCAATACTTTCATTTACGATCTGATGTCAATAATGATTTTCGGTATATGTGGTATAACGACCGTGTCCATTTATATTGTCATCACAGCCTATGGACTACTCCCTCTTCAGGTGTACCTTCTTTTCCCCTTGATTGTAGTCATACTGGTTTTTGTCATTTTCGTGACCTTCACGCAATTAGGCACTGTTCGTGGGTTATCGGAGAAAACTTTGAGGACTTTGAAAGCTGAGCTGTATACTCTCAAGTTAAATATAGGTATTGTGAGTAGGGGGAACGGTGGGACAAGTACAATGGATACTACGACCGTAGGCGCGAGTGTGATTATTATACGGAGATCTACATCAGGATCTACAAAATGCAAAGAACTTATGTTGAAATTGAGAAGTTTAAGAAAATTCGGAGTTACTCTCATCATGACACTTCAAGTTACATATAAAACTCCTCAAAGGCTGGTTGAACAAATTCTTACATATCTTATTTTGTTGATATCGTTCAAATTGCACTAGTTAGTTCCAGGGTTTTAGTGAATTGAAAATTGAAATCCAACACTTTTAAGTTCGCTAGTTCGCTAGTCGTAGTCGTAGTAAAGTGATGCATTGAAGCTTTAGTCTTCTTCTATTAAATTTAAAATTACATAATTCAAATTGAACTCATAGGTACATAAATAAATTCCCTACTAATGATAAGTATGTACATAGTTACAGGTAATTAAATTTTCCATGCTATATGGACTATCTTCTATGCATTTATTGTTGCCGATCATTTTATTTCATATTTTTCCATATTTTCATAAATTAAATTTTATTTATAAATTAATTTCTTGATTTTGATTCTGGATCTTTCCAAAAGAAAAGTTAAAATGTAAACATATGGAGAATTGTTTGAATTGTTTGTTCAGAGTGGGCAATCGATAGCATTAAGGTCTTGTAGTAGTTCAAAGATAATATTGAATTATGAATACTAGCAAAAGTATGAATGACATGATTGGGTAATTAGTTATTTAGTTAATTAAGAAATTGTTATATAAAATAGATTTTACTCACTTAGCAAAATTAAGAGGTTCAATTAAACATTAAATGCTTGATTGAGTTTGTCTTCATAATTACAATAATAATTTGAGCAATATGTACATCAATTAAAATTACTGCTATTATTTAGAAGTAGAAGGTAGGATAAAGTGGGGATGAAGGGTTCTAAAATTGGGGTATTTCGTACGGTTACATATCATCATTGAAGAAGCAAATCCACACCATTCCAAACATTTCTAAAAGCAAAACCTTCTATATATTTCTCAAGGATATTAGTATTGTGGGTATGAAGCAAATTAAAATAAGTCAATTACTGTGTAGGAATATATTAAGCATTTATTTAAATTCATCGTTTATACTATTGCGAGTTTGGGCATTGAGAATTAAATTACTGGAAACATTATTGACCCAAATGGAAAATAGATTTTAATTGCTGGGCCTTCTACAAATGTAAGTCTTTAAATGTAATAATTAATAACGATAAATTCATTCCAATTGGACGTTGAAAACCACTACTGTCTGTAAATAACGTCAAAAAAAGTATCACTTTTTTATTGGGATAATCCCTAAGTGGCTTCAAAAAATATTACTTTTTTATTGGGATTAAAAATATCACTCGTTTAGTCGGATCGTCTGTAAATGACGTCAAAAAATATCATTTTTTTTTGGGATCGTTCGTAAATGACGTCAACAAAATATCACCCGCTTATAGGGGTTATCTGTAAATTACGTCACTTTATTTATATATCAGGTAAACGTATATCTTTAAGCCATCAATACCTAACTGTATCTATTACCCAGACATAATGCAGCTTTTACAAACATAGCCGTACCACTCGTCCCTGTCCACCGGATGCATCAAATCTCGTTTCCTACCCACTGCTACAGGTGCTTTTCTTACCATGCTCACTCACGTTGGCACTAGGCGTACACAGCTAACTAAAGCCTGCACCATTCTTTCTCGTACTGGCGCAATATTCAACAAGATCTTTCAAGTCGCTTGTACTCTGCCAAATAGTACCACGAAAGTTCGTACCCAGCACGCTCGTACCGGCTTACCATCTCAAACTTGTGCTGGTATAAAACCCACTTGTACCAGCACCACTCAAATTCCGTCCATTTTCACCAGCACAACTTGTAATTCAGGCCGCATTTATGGACCTTAACTGCAGGAACTTTATGCTAGCCTTCCTAAATAAACAAAGTATTCCAATGATTAAAACAACTCGCTGTAAGCTCAGCATCTAATTCGGGCCCACGGTGGATAAATCCGGCGCGAAGCGCCGGATTTTTTATCATAATCGAGCGTGAGGTTGGACGCTGCGAACCTATGCTGCAGCAGACGAAATCAGTATCGTGACCCCCTGAGTGTACCATTTTTAATACTGCAATTCTTAAACGAGCATGTGGGGAAAAATAACTTGAGTAGTAATCTCCAGCCTCCAGTAAACTTTATTATTCATCAAAATTCTAATTACGCGCTATCAAGTAAGAAACACAAAAGTATCAGTCCGCAAACAGTCGTGCTCACCATGAACATCCTACTTTGTGCTCTTCTGCTTCTGTTGAGACGGGGACTCGAGAAAATTGTTCTAGCTGACCTTAAAACGGAACATGAAAAATTGGGACCAAAAAATATTTTATTTATAATCGGAACCCAGTCCCAGAGTAGAGTCACCGAGTATCAATAGAACCATTAGCTCACGCCATAGTAGCCACACAATGTCTCCTTCTTAACTCCAATGAAACCTGCAAAGCCGAATCCGAAATTTCACGAAGTGTCAACAAAGGCGTGGGACGACTATCACGAAAAAATTACTGCCAGTTTGGTGAATGACCACTTTCTTACGCGATTAGCAAACAAAACAAGTACTACCATTTCATTCCTGAACCGATCTGGATGATAAATTTAGTAGTCGAAGGTGCCGAGCTATACTCTATAATAGTCCAGAGTTTAAGCCCTGGGTGGAATCACTGGAATCCTCAAAGTTTGATTTAGTGTTTATAGAAAATTGCGTCTGTAGATACGGATACGCGGTAGCTTACAAATTTAATGCGACCGTCATTTTATTTACACCGGCAGGGATATGGGGCCACGAAGATGAAACTTTTGGTTTCCCTACGGAAAGTTCTTGGCTCCCTAATTACTTCCTAACCAATGTTTTTACTGAGCATCTCAATTTCTACGACAAAGTTTGTATTACACTGTATCCCCTCTACAATAAAGTAGTAACGGAGTGGATCATTATTCCTAAATTGGATGAGTTGGCCAGACGTTTTCTGGACTTGCCTCAAATGCGTTCCATTCAACAGTTGGAACAGGAACTCACGAGTATGATATTTATGAACGAACATTTCTCACAGAACTATGCAGAGAGAACGTAAAAATTTTATTTACACTGGTACACAATCGTACTTGCCTAAACGACACAGTAACAAACATACATTGTTTGTTACACTACCTCCGTCGGTTATTCAAATTGGTGGGATGCATTGTATTGAATCTAATGGGAGTTTACCAAAAGTAATACCACTTTGTATTATTAACTTACCTTGTATTCTGTAAAAATGCGCTATATGGCACATACATGCTTTGAGCAGCGCTAGTTGGGTTCGTAATAAATATCGTTGGCTTATTACAAAACTTGCGTTGGTTTTTGGAAAGTCTAAACTAATTTGCAATTTAATTTTACAGAATAAGATACTTTGTTTTAATGTCTGCAATCAGCTCTTAAATGTCTATAATGTAATTAATTTTATCAGGAAATGGAATCGTTTATTGCTGAAGCAGGCGACCACGGTTTCATTTACATCAGTTTCGGCACAATTATTAACATGTCCGTCGCTCCGGATTTCCTTGTAAAAGTATTTTTCGACGCAATCAATCATTTGGGTCACATGCGGTTTCTATGGAAATGGGATGGGATTCCTCCAAAGTATCTACCAAAAAATGTTTTTACTTCAAATTATTTTCCACAACAACATGTATTAGGTATTAGGTATATGAAGGTGGAACTTAATTTGAAATTACTCAATTTTACACTACATATTTCCCATTACAGGAAAGTATTTTAAATTTAATTTGTAAGATGTAATTTAGTTATCAAAACATCCAAACATCAATATCATAATTTATATGGTTTCACGGTCACGTGCTTTGTTTATTTTTTAAGCTCATAAGAAAATCAGAGGCTTCATAACTCATGGAGGGCAAATGAGCACGCAACAAGCAGTGTGTCATGCCGTTCCCACAATTGTCGTTCCAGTTTGGGCTGATCAACCTTATAATGCAAAAGTTGTTTCTCATCACAAGATTGGATGGAATTCATTTGGAGCTGTCCGAGTTAATATCCCCTCAAGTGCTCGTAGACACAATCACAAAGTTAATCAATGTTCCCATGTATGCTTTTTATTACAATAATTTCCAGTATTTTAAGAATTTTTATTTTACATACAAGAAAATGGCTAATTATTTATACTGCAACGTGCAAACTATTTTTGACTTTTTTCTATTACAGCTACGCTCTCAATGCTAAAAAGACATCTGAGCTTTTCAAAGATCGCCCCTTGCCAGCTGTTGATACCGCAGTTTATTGGACAGAGTACGTTTTGCGACACAAGAATACATCTCACCTAAAGCCCTTAGCAATGTACCAGAGCTGGTGGGAGAAGCGGCTTCTCGATGTGTGGCTCTTTATTCTCACTTCCATTCTGATTTTTGTGTTTCTTGTGTAAAAAATAGCTTTAACTATGTATCGCTGTTGTATTCTTAAAGGTAGTTGTGACGTGACAAGTTGTCATGACCGTGACCATGTCCGGTACCACTGTCACCTTACCTACAACCCACACTACTTAAAACTAACTTACAAATAACACTACTTAATGTTACACTTTTCCACTTTCAGTTTACGGCTCCTACCTGAAAACAACAAACACACATTAGACATTACAATACATTTTAAACTTTTCATTTTCACCTACACACATCACACACATCAATATTATTATTAAATTATTATTATAATTACCAAGTATTATGAAAATACTTACCTGTTGATCCGTGGTCCTGGTTCAGCTCCTGGTTTCTTTTTCTTCTGCTGCTACCGCTGCGGTGACTGTCCCGTCCCATTATTTTCTAGTTTAGAGTTCAGAGTTTAAATTTGGACTTCCCGCGGTCCGTATTTAAACCCTGAACTGGCTCAATTTAGCACACCTGACCTCCCACCTGATCAAATCCATTTAAATACGAATATTTAATGGAGTTGGACAGAAGACGGGGCCAGGTACATTTCAGTTGTCAGTTTTTCTGGCAATTCACTTTTGGATCTGATTGAGATCGGACTTCCTGCCTACCTACCTAACTTGGCACGCTCTTTTCACTGAGCAGTGTTTCATTTTGGTGCCTTGTCGCCTTAATTATTTATTTTTGAAAAACTTTATTTTATTATTTTCATTTTATGTGAATTTCTGTTTAGAAATTCACCTTATTATTTTTCTCGTTGAGTTTTCCGAGTTTATTTATTTTTGTGCGTCTTGTTACTTTTATACCATAATATTTTATATATCCATTTATTTTTCAAGTATCATATTTTAAATTCAGTGTGTGTGTTCTTGTGAATATTATTAAAGTAAAACCCCCGGTGTCTTGGTTATTGATAACCAGACCACAGCCCTTTTTGATTCATCTATTTAGTTCATTTCTACCTAGACACTAAATATTTCCGAATTTAATATTTTATTCATTTCATTCCGTTATATATATTTTATTATTATCTCCTGTGTTAGCCTGTTACGATTATTTTTGTTCCCCCCTTAATATTAACGTAACATAGTAGTCAATCCAAGAAGCTCAAAAAGAATTAAAGTAACGTCAAAAATATTTCCTTCAACTTCTGGAACATGGATCTTTCTCCGTAATTTTTTAAAACGATTAATCTATCATCTCATTGTTAATTTAGTATTATAAAAAGGCTTATAATGTTAAAATAGTTTACAACTCTGTATTATGCGAAGGTTAATTATACACATTGAACTTAAGTCAGCGGACGCCAGAAGCAAACCATAAAATATAAATTCCTTTCTATAAACAAGATGAACCAGGGACACAGGGGTACCTTGGTTAGTGTCTGGGAATGGTTTTTGAAATCATAAAAGAACAGTTAAATGCATCACAATTTGGATTGAAATCTGTGTTAAATTAAAAATAATGAATATTATGGATTGGATGAAATAGAAGTAATTGGAATCCTAGTCGGAGCCAGAGGAACAATGACAACATTCTTCGAACAATTCAGAAAAAGATTCGCCCTCAATCCTACAATCACTAAAGACATAGTCGTAGCAGCCATTCGAGGATCTACCTTGATAGCGCATCATCATTTATATAATACCAATTAAATATTACTTTCATTTGAATTAACCCAAATGTTATGTATTGAAAACTTGTTTGTGTTACTGTGCTTTAACGGCAAATACTATTGTAGTATCAGTGTAATAAAGTTACTATCTCTCTCTACCATAATTTTCACTTTGTAATAATATAATAATATATAAAAATTGCTGTAAAGTGATTGAATTTTAAAAACATCAGACTACGACGCACCCCCATGTACTTATAAGGCGCTTATTCAAAATAACATAGGTAGCAGGGACGTGCCTAATGGTGATCACTTCCATAATGGTGATCAGTAGCCACTGTTCAAATACTAATGGATTTAAAAAAAACGCGTGACTGATTACAGAGTTGAGATTATAAGCTATAACAATATCAGCCAGACAGGATTTTAAAATCAGTAGTATTTGAACCGCGGCTACTGATCACCATTAGGGAAGTGATCACTATTAGGGCAAACCCTACTACCAATGGAAATGACGGATGGATTTTGAATGATCATATCCCGCAGGAATACTATCTAAAAAGAACTCATAAGAGAGGCTATACCGCTCCACCAATTATGTGTCATTGATCACTAGCAGAGATTCTCCTTCCTGCGTTTTCAACTTGAAGATTAGTGCCGTAATATTGTAAAACTATTGTAAGAATAATATTGTATTGTATTGTAAATTAATATTGTGTTGTAATTGTAATTGTAAATTACAATACAATTACAATATACAATTGTAATTTATACTTTTGGAACCTTAATTAGACCCCTAATTAGGATTAAATTACTGACTTGATATTTACCATGATAACTATCATGTAGATACACGATTTTAGCGTAACAAAGGCTCAGAACACACTGCAGAAAATAAATTTGATATTGTATTGTAATTGTATTTACAATTACAATTGTAATTGTAATTTTATAAAAAATACAATTACAATTACAATTTACAATATTACGGCACTATTGAAGATAGATTGAGCAAATCAGCTCCAAGCTGCGGCTGACAGGAAATACAAATATATACAGGCCAATCTGTATAAATCCGAATCCGAGCGGTACTCGGTATGTATTGGCGGGACAACCGAGACTGATATCTGGCAAGGATAAAGCTGCCGTTTGTTTGCATGCAAAATTTATCCTTGCCAGATATCAGTCTTGGTTGTCCCGCCAATAGGTATCTCGACGGACAAGCGGAGGCACTTTTAATTGGGATGTACAAAAAATAAATTCTGTCCTGCTAAAGCAAACAACATTTTTCAAGATGGGTGCTGTCGCCATTTTTATAGGTACTATAACCATGTTTTTTTGAAGCCCTATTGAGGTACCAACGCTCCACTGCCTTCAAAAGGCTTGACTACCTATCTGCTGCCATGTCATTTTCTGCAAAAACGGTCAAATGTGCAGAATGTAATACTATTTTGAAAAGTATAATATGAATTTTGTTTTTAACATTTATAAGCATATGCATGTAATTATAGCAGACAGAAATTTGCACTTAAAATACATAAATACGGATATTTAAATCAACTTAAAACTGGTGTAGACACGTAAGCAAATATTTATGCTTATTTCGTTATGTATGTATATAGCTTTTACTCTCAAGGAATTCAGGTACGTACCTTAAGTAATTCCTATTCCTACATATCTACATAATTTACCGGAATTTTGAACTTTCTTCAATACTGGACCAATTTCATCGTGCCATATATCGTTCGAAAGGTAATCACTAGTAGAATTCAAATAACATAATGCGCCTCTATTTCTACTAACAGTTTCCATGACAACGGCATTTTAATTTTACAATTTAACCTAAAACGTGTTGTATGGGCTACAAACCCAAAACAAAAAAAATGGTGTCTGCTTATTTTTAAAGAGCTTTTAAATGATATATCACTCGACAAAATCCATTAATTTTTTTAAATTTTTAATTATGTTTTTTGCAAGCCATTTAAAAACTAATCCCTATCGTGCGTGCACACTAAGTTATTTAGATTTGCCTAATTGTTACCGTTCGATTGGTATATCATGTTTTAGTGAGTTTTCTGAGTTACCGGTCGAAATCTTCATTTAACACAATATTTAATGTTTTAGCGGGAAATACAAAAATTGGAATTTTGAATTTTTGGTTGCATTACAGAAATTAATTATGAATAAGATAACCAACAACATATTGTGCGGCCTAATTGCTTCCCTTAATTGAAAATCTGTAAATTGAAACTAAAATTTGGTGGCAAATTCAAAATGTTTAATTTTACTGTTAAGGCTGCCATAAAACAAGGGCTTTAGCCCTTGTTTTATTTCCATTAGTATAAAATAAGGAAGCAGAAAAGGAGTAAATTTTAAGCTATTGATCGGCATTAAAATTGCCGGATGTAGTAAATATATCGTAGGTATATACGTTAGGTGTAAATACTTGCAGCGTAGCGTAAACTTGAGTCAGCCATTATTTGCAAACTATCAAGTCATGTAACTATGTAAACTAGGTCACATCTTAATTAATAATGTAGGGCTCAAGAAATAATGTGATTGCTGCTTTCTGCATTACTAAGCGTTAAGTGCAAAAATGTTGTATTAGTTATGTCCTTAACATAATATACATATTTGGGTAATTTATCTAAAACCTAAAAATTTTATAAATATGAAGGCAAGCACATTAATGCCACGTATTTTATTACATATATTTAAATTAATTCTGTAGAGGGAATGATATAGCTTTCCGTGTGTGTATTAGAAGACTTTTCAGAATCTTACATGGAATTTAATTTTAATGACCACTGCGTGTTTGTCCAAACTTTTTTTATACTCACAGTCAGTTTTATTACAATTTAAGTCACTCGTGTGTGAGGTTGGAAACGGCAAAACTTCGCTGCAGCGGACGTCTTCTGTTTGTATATCCTTTATAATCCTCAATATAATTACATCAGGGAACAGAATTAGGATAAATATCGTCACTATCTCAGTGTACCATTTATAAGATTGCAATTCTTAAACTAGCGTGTTCGGAAAAATAGCCTGAATATCCACCTTCAGTAAACTGAAATGCAAGAAAACAATTAAGTGATGGACACATATTTGCACGGAGTTCCTTAGGGTCCATGTTGCTTTATCTTTAACTAGTCAAATTGAAATTCAAAAAGTCCAAGAAATATTTTTACATTCTACGGAACAATTACTCAATTGCAAGGATATAAAATTCTATAATCCCGAACATCATACAAGCCTAATTAAGGATTAATTACGCCCTATCAAATACGGAACACAAAATTTTCAGTAAAAAAACCATCGGGTGCACCATGAACTTCTTATTTTGTGCGACTTTGCTTCTTTTTAATATCGGACTAGAGAAAATTGTACTAGCTGACCATAAAACCGAACAAGAAAAATTGGAACCAAAAAATATTTTATTTCTGGTCGGAATAGTGTCCCAGAGTCATCGAGTGTCAATAGAACTATTAGCTCACGCACTAGTTTCCCGAGGACACAATGTCTCCTTCTTAACTCCAATGAAACCTGCAAAACGGAATCCGAAATTCCACGAAATGTCAACCAAGACGTGGGACGACTATCATAAAAGAGTTACTACCAGTTTAGTGAATGAACACTTTCACGAACGATTGGCAAGTAAACACTATCACTTCATTCCCGAACCGATCTGGATGGGAAATATAGCAATCGTTGGGGCCGAGTTACTTTTTAACAGTCCAGAGTTTAAGCCGTGGGTGGATTCCTCAAAATTTGATTTAGTGTTTATAGAAAATTGTGTCTCTAGATATGGCTATGCGGTAGCATACAAATTTAATGCACCCGTCATTTTATTTACACCGGCAGGGATATGGGGTCATGAAGATGAAACTTTTGGTATCCCCACGGAAACCTCTTGGCTCCCTAATTACTTCCTAACTAATGTTTTTACTGAGCATCTCACTTTCTACGACAAAGTTTATATTACACTGTATCCCCTGTATCATAAAGTAGCGACGGAGTGGGTCATTATTCCTAAATTGGACAAGTTGGCCAGACGTTCTCTGAACATGCCGCAAATGCCTTCTATTCAACAGTTGGAACAGGAACTCACGAGTATGATATTTATGAACGAGCATTTCTCACAGAACTATGCAAAACCACTACCACCGTCCGTTATTCAAATTGGTGGGATGCATTGTATTGAATCTAATGGGAGTTTACCAAAAGTAACCACTTTTTATTGTCTATTTACACAATTTTATGTAAATAATTAGATACTTGCTTTGAAAATGGGAAAAATATGTTAAATGCATTTTTAAACTATTTCAAATGTAGCTAAATGTCATGTAATCACACTTTGGATTTTAAAGTTTTAGTTAATTACACTATTTTGGATAAAGCAAGCTTTTCTAATTAATAATTTTCATTTGAGGGCATGCTTGAACCGTGCATATATTGGTACTATTATGATGCTTAAATTAAGATAAATGTTTCCTACTTAAATGTCTACTATAGCACTTCCTAAATGTCGATAACGTAATTAATTGTAACAGGAAATGGAATCATTTATTTCTGAAGCAGGCGACCACGGTTTCATTTATATCAGTTTCGGCACAATTATTAACATGTCCGTCGCTCCTGATTTCTTTGTAAAAATAATTTTCGACTCAATCAACCATTTTAGTCACATGAGGTTTCTATGGAAATGGGATTCGAATCCTCCAAAGGGTCTACCAAAGAATGTATTTGTTTCAACATTTTTTCCACAACAACATGTGTTAGGTATGACGGTGAAACTTACTTTAAAATTGCATAATTTTACGCAATTCTGCAAGTTACATCGATAGAATTAAGGTTTCAGCTGAATTGTTTAATGTAGCTGTGCAAACAAAGCATATCCTAATTTTACATTGTCATGTATTTTTTGTTGAATTTTTTTAAGCTCATAAGAAAATTAAAGGCTTCATAACCAATGGAGGCCAAATGAGCACGCAACAAGCAGTATGTCATGCCGTTCCCACAATTGTTGTTCCAGTCTGGGCTGATCAACCTTACAATGCAAAAGTTGTTTCTTATCACAAAATTGGAATTCATTTGGAGCTGTCCGAGTTAATATCACCGCAAGTCCTCATAGACACAATCAGAAAGTTAATTAACGATCCAGTGTATGTTTCTGTGCATGTTTTTATTCTAAGTTAATTAACCAATATTTTGAGAATTTTTATTTTAAAAACAAGAGAAAGGCTAAACACTTATTCTGCAACATGCAAACGATTTTTGACTTGTGTCTATTACAGCTATGCTCTCAATGTTAAAAGGACATCTGAGCTATTCAAAGATCGTCCCTTGCCAGCCGTTGACACCGCCGTTTATTGGACAGAGTATGTTTTACGACACAAGAATACATCTCACCTAAAACCCTTAGGAATGTACCAGAGCTGGTGGGAGAAGCGGCTTCTCGATGTGTGGCTCTTTATTCTCGCATCCATTCTGACTTTTGTGTTTATTGTTTACAAAATAGCTTTAACTATGTACCACTGTTGTATTCCCAGAGAAGGTAGTCAATCAAGGAAGCTCAAAAACAATTAAGTAGGATCAAATATATCACCGGACTCCACACATTATAATATGGATTTTTTTTGTTTGTATATGTAACATGATTTTTGAATGTAACAAAAATTCTGATTCATTTTAGTAAAAACCTAAAATAGCTCAATCATTTTGAAACGTTTTTTAAAATACCCTAAAAGACCATTATACAAGTTAAATCTTGAGTCATATCTATTTGTAGTATTTTGTAGGAGTAATTAATATCACCAAGCGAGTTAGTTACTAGTTATTTAGTACGGGGATTTTTATTAACACTTTTTTAACACAGAATTAAAGATTAAGTGTATAACCATTTACATTGTGTTACTTCACATTGTTCTGAAGAATACACAATTTGTTTTGATTACTTGCAGACAAAATAGAATGGGTATCAATATTTTAGAAGCTCATTAAAATAATAATGCATAACAAAATGGTAATGCAAACAAAAGTTTTACTTTTAAGATCCAAGAAGTAAAAGGAAAGGTAAAATTTAAATTTGTGACACGAAAACGATGAATTGTAGTTCACCCGTAACTTGTTCGGTATTGGTGCGTTCCCTAAGAATTGTTTTTGATCTGTATAAGAATAATTAAATACGCCACAACTTGGCTTGCAATCTGTGTTCAAACAAAAATAATGCATGCATTTACTACACATATTTTTGTAAAATATAAATGCTGCCATTACTAATTATTGGACTTTAAAAACATCAGATACTACTCACCCCAAGTATAAGACGCTTATTCAAAATAACGTAGCTACCAAAGGAGATGGCGGATGGATTTTGAACGATCATATCCCGCAAAAATATTATCTAAAAAGAATACGGGACAGCAAAAAACTAATAAATTATAACAGATATTCTCTAAATTACATTCTCACATTTAAGAAGCGACTACAATATATGCCACTGCCTTGATCTCACAAACTAATTAATGATGTACATAATCACCTCAAATTGGATCCTTGGATCCTCATTTGATTTGGGCTCGATTAGAACCAGCTCATTTGCAATCCGACGTTTCTGAATTATGAAATAAAAACAAAAGATGCAATATTAATCAGTTCAGCAAAATTACAAAGTGTTAGTCCATGTAATTACACTTTTTTAAAAGGGGCCAAATATATAGGAACTGAATAAAAATGTTGCTATTAACTTCCTGAACAATATCGTTTGCTGCCTTGATTTTTACGTACAGCCTTCCCATTTGCAAGCAAACGAATGCAGCAGCCCTATAATAGAATGAGTAGTGCGAAGGGTCCAAAGGTCCATGAAGCAACAAAAAAAGATGAATTGTAAGAGAGACTACAGCTCCACCAATTAAATGCAATTGATGGTTCTTCTGGGACTCTCCTGCGTTTTCAACTTGCAGCGTGACAGATTGAACAAGTCTCCTCCAGCCCTTGACTCTCTCTACTGTCGGATTTACTTCCTTCAGTGACTGTAAGATTCCATCCCGAATCTGAAACCATCCATTTTATACCCTAATTAAGTACATTAATTTAATATCATATAATTAATTTCAAATTGATCATGGCGGAAGAAATGGAGTGTACAAGATAAGTAGCTACGTAATTATGTACCTAAATTGCGGCCATTTTATCCCTACTTGACTCTGATACTGATATCTAACCAATTCTTAATTATTAATGAAAATCCCCAACCCAAATTAATTTCAAAATACCTGGGTAAATGTTTGAGCTAAAGCGTGATACGACAAAATTACTTTGACGTCTTCCATTAAAGTCATTAAGGAGAGATGCCAGGCGCAGGTGATTGAAAACAAAAACAGTTTGTAATCATTCAATGACTTATGAGACAGGAAAAAAGGAACAAGAAATGTTGAAGGAAGAGCCACGTGAACCAAAATAAGTAAATTTCGGAATTTTTTCAAACTATCGCCATATCGTTGTAGAGAATTGAACGGGAATAATGTCTGAAAATCTTGTTGAATTGATGCCCATGCATTAAGAAATCGCACTAGCGAAGCTGATTCTGCCCAGACTAGCAAAAGCTCTACACCTTGAATAACGGCCAGCGTAATCCGAGAAACAGTTCTGATTATAGGTATAATTGATCTGGAAGATACTTCTGGGTATTTTCCTTGCTCCACAACAACCGAACTATTTAACCCAGGCCTGTAAAGGATAAAAATTGCAAACAATTACATCGTGACAAAGGTGTTACACTTGCCACAGCGACCAAGAGTTAGAACAAGCCAGGATTTTGCAGCATAAGGAAGCCCATTATAGCACCAGCCAACCAGCTATGATTCCTTCCTTGAAAGTCTAACTTTGGGTTTTCGCTAAATTAGGTGCCCACATTAGTTTTATAGGGATGTACACGTTATTTTATCAAAGGTGAAATGAACTATACGGTAGAATTCTAAATATATTTCTAAAACAATTACTTGAAGTATCCGACCACCGAACCCCGGGTTACGTACTCAGTCCAGGCCCAAAGTACCAAGAGTGCACAAAGTAAAGACCAGGCGAAAGAGATTGGCTTGAAGTCTAATTTATAGCGTCGCGAGGTGGTAGTCTTGGATTTGACAGCGCCCTTGACACTGTACTCCAGAACTGGATTGCCTTCCGTTTTTACTGGGAAAGTCGTTTCCGTTTCTTCGTAAGCCACTGGAGAATGGCCACACATTTTTAAAAAGAAGATGAGTGGCCACATTAAATCTCCCACTATATTTGGACTCGGAGTAGTTTTGGTTTTTGGATTGTGTGGATACTTTTCAATTTCTTGAGTTTGGGCTTGGATTCCTGAAATAGACATTTTTTTTTAATTTGACGTAGGTAAGCTTTTTTGTTCTTACTAAAATCTTCAATTCCTAAATTGCCATTGCCGCATTAGCCAAATTTCCTCACTCAGTGCCAGTACAGTTTTTCTAAAACAATACAGTGCATTGAAACACGTATAACATTCAGTCTAGTTAAATTATGTGGATCCCTGGCGATCGATATTTCCAAACTTAATTTGTATGGTTTAAATCTCTTGTTGCATGATCTAACTAACAACGTATTTCAAACAATAGTAGTACCATTTATTTTGAATAAATAATGAAGAAACAATATTTATAGAGCAATACTTTTGTAATACAATAAATATTGGACAAGGGGGCGCTGAATAGAGAACAGTTTTAGGCAGAGTAATTTATCTTAATGATTTATTCGTGTTACATTGCATACTTTCATTAACAGAATGCTAATAATTTATTTATTGGTACAACTGAATATTTATTTTGACGTGATTATATATTACTATGCTCTTTTTTGTCATTTGTTTTATAAGAATTTCTATGGGCATAAAGCCAATAGGCAGTATTAAAAAGGCAATCGGCAGTAACCTGGCAGTTAATTATGCGTAAGGCAATAGGCAGTATAGTCGAATATTGTAATAAAATTCACAAAATTGCTCTTTTTTTTGCGTCTATTGGCAGTATTGAAAATGTTTTTTTCCAATCACACGTTTAGCATAACTTATGCATCACGTCTAAACAAATGTTAATTTAAATGGGTTTACTTAATAGTAAGGTGGCTTTTTAGTCTTTTTTCTCAGTTAATTTTTATATTCAGTCAGAACAACTTGTCTTCACAAGCCAAGCCGTCTAGGTTCAAGACAGTTAATGGGAGCAGATTCGTCGTACCCAAACCTGAAGTTGTACCCGGGTACAGGTCCAAAGGCAGTACCCAAATGCTGGGTACGGGTACAGGTACGGGTACAGCGACCTACGATATGGGTCCGGACCCAGTGAGTACGGGTCGAAGTGTGTGCTGGACCTGTACCCGTACCCAAAGTACCCGGGTACTTTGGGTATTTTTATGGATACGGGTACGGTTACAAACGCGGGTACAAAAGCTGGCTTACATAGTGGGTACGGGTACGCCAAAAATTGGACCTGCGTAAAAGGGAACGGGTACAGGAACGAGTCCAAATTTTTCTGTACCCAGCATTTGGGTACGGGTACGGGTCCAAGATGTTTGTACCCACACCGAGCACTAAATGATGCTGTACATATAGATGCCACATTTAAGGTGTCATTTGAAAGCTATCCCTGTATCATCGCAGGTGTAACGGACATGGGATCGCATTTTCATCCTGTTTTATTCTGTCGGTCAACTGGAAACGCAGACAGCGACTTCCAAGCGGCATTTGAGGCTTTAAAAAATGGAATTTACAAACTGGATAAATTCGTCTATGCCCCCAAAGTTCTTATTGCGGATGCAGCCAACCTATTACAAATAGGTTTGAAATTACCTTCGGTCCGAGTTATTGTAAGCGTGTAGTATGCTGGAAGCATGTAATGACAGCTATTAAGAGTACAATTAAATATTTACAAAACAGTTCGTAAAAATAAAAATTTCATTTCAATATTCATACTGCCTATTCGACCCATTTAATTTATACTGCCTATTGCCGCAAACACTGTACTGCCGATTGGCTACGCGTTAATTCACTGCCTATTGGCCCCCCCCCCCTATACTGCCAATTGCCATGCAGCCATTTCTATGTCATTAAAAGCGGTACACAAATAAACGAAGCAAAGCCAGTTACTAGCAAAATAACGTGTTAGAAGCGCAAAATTCATTAGCACTTATTTTATAGAAATGTCAGCATTTAATAATTATTATAAATATTAAAATCGGCAACATTACAATAATTAGTCTTTGAACTGCATTAGAACAATCAAATATGTCACCACTTGGCTTCCAACCTGTTGAATTAAAAGTCACAATGTTGAACAGCATTGACATTTTTTATGGAAAGAAGTTTGAATAAATATTATAATGGCGTAAAATTAAATATGTGCCATAGCTTTGCTTATTGCATTGAACTTACTCCAAGCAGAAGGCTTTTATTCAAACTGACATAGCTACCAAAGGAAACAATGGACGAATTTTCAGTGACTAAGTCATGAAGAAATTTTACCTGGAATTGCAAAAGCAGAGTTTCAAAAATGAAAGCAAATTTTAATCGTCAACTGAGTAATGAAACTTGGCAACTTGACAATGGTAACAGCATACATATTTAAATCATTACCTCCAACTGAATACTGACATTGTCTTGCTTGTGGTCCAGAAGAACCAGTTCATCCCCAATCAACCGGTTCTATATGGCAAAGAAAAAGAAAATTAGCTTTAAAATACTACTAATAACACAAAACATTCTATCTTAAGGAGATAAATCCTTATGGAACTGCAATTGAGCCGGTGGTCGTTTTCTAAGCCTTCTTGTTGATATGATAAATGCTTTCTTTCCGTCTAAAGCTCAAAAAATGAAAGCGTATTTCAGACTTCACTAGCTATACTAAATTCTATTATTAAAAATGCTGGGTGGATTATTAAGCTTTTCCAGAATCTGGGAAACGGAAACGACAGAGACCCAACTCACTTCGTTAACAATGGAATTTGCAGCCAAAATTTTCAAATACAACCGTCCAACTTGTAAACACAGAAACCCCACAGTTGGGAGGGAAAGCAACCAGCCGTAAGAAGATCGCCATGGGACATGCAGCAGTATAAAAATTCCGCAAGTGATGAAACCTACAGAACCGCCTAACAAAACAAGTTGATGGTTCTTTTGTGAGAGTCCAGCCTGATCTACTTGAAGTTTCACTGAATGAACAAGTTTTCTCCAAGCTTGAATTTTTCGTGGTGTGAGACCTTCACATTTCAATGAATGTGAAATTCCATCCCGTATCTGTTGTAAATCGTAAATTATTTAATACATAATAATTATGATCTAATAAAATGATTTCTAAATCAAAAATTAATCTTAATTATTAAATCTTAATTAAAGATACAATAAAAGCGTATACGAGGTTAGCAGTATTGGCTTTTCAGACGCCGACGTAATATCAGGGGATTCAAATAAGAACACAGACACAAACCTGACCGAATGATTCAGCCAAAATCCGATATGTCATGACAGCCTTCACGTCTTCCATTAGCGAAAGCGCGGAAACTTGCCAAGCACAGGGAAACAAAATCAGACGCAAATTGTTGAAATACATAAAGCTTGGAACAAAGATTGCGGATGGAATGGCGACGTAAATTAAAAGGAGGACATTTCGAAATCTTTTTAAACTCTTGTACCGTTCCCCTAGCAGAGAATTATATGGAAATATAGTTTGAAACGTCTGTTGAAGTGAAGTCCATTTGTTAAGGAAAATTGCAAGTGAAGATGACTCCGTCCAAGCAAGTAGGACTTCCGATCCTTGAATGATTGCAAGCAAAACCTGGTTCGTAATGAGTACGGTCCCAAAAATAGATGGCAGGGATCCATCTTTAGATTTTTCTTGGAGGTTCTGGAAGTTCGATCTTCCTGTGATATTTAATGCTCCTGAATTCCTATCAAATAAATAACAATAATTATGCTTCATTATTATGATGGTTATGATTTTCAACAACAAGCAAAATTTAATTACAAACATCATGAGTTAGTTATAAAGGAATTTTGTATTTCTAGTTGCAACCATCAGACTAACTCGATTAAACGATGATTCACGGCATTGGTTACGGAAATTGACATAGCAAAACTTATCCAGCCAAAAAGTATCGAGAATGCACAAAATATTGACCAGGCTGTGGCGAGCGACTTTAAGCTCCATGTGTACTTTCTTGTTGTCTCCTGAACATTTGTGATCTTTTCAATATATCCAAAAGCAGAGTCAGCTTTTCTTTTAGTCTCGGACGGTGCTACTACGTAAGATAATGGAGAGTGGCCGAAAATTTTTAAAAAGAAAATGATAGGCCACATGATGTCACCCACAACATTCGCACTCTCCCACTGTACAGCTTTTTCACTCCTTCGCTGCCGCTCATTTTGATTTTGAAACTGAGTGTCGCCTTTAAGTGCATTTGGTCCAGCTTCAAAAATTGCATTTTGTAAGAGTCCTTTCGTTGAAGTAACCGTGAACATATTTCCAATAGTTTTATTCGCTGTTCAAGATATCTTCAACGCTAACTGCAAATTAATTTCGAAATTAAATATAATAGGAAATAATGATGAATTCTTTGGTTTTTACACCCAAGTACAATAACGGTTAAACTTTGCAATTTGCCTATTATTTGCACAGATATGTATGATATATTTGACACTTTGACACGTGAGTAAATACTTAACATAATTGAGTTCCTTACTTTTGTTATAATTGGTTGCACGATCGATACTGGTCCTAACTTCTAACATTTGCTTTTTATAATGAATAGCAAGAATGTGTTTAAACTGGCGTGTTTATCACATATAATTACGCACAATTTGACATTTACATAATTTATCGGCTTTTTACAAGAATTATTGGAAAAGGTCTAGTAGTTATTTTTTTACAGGATATACATATATGTAGAATGTACGAGTATACTTATATTCTGTGAGGAAGTAAGAAATAACTACTAGACATTTTAATAGTGCATGAAACTAGTATAAGTAACTGTATAGCTATAGTACACTCACTGATATTAAAGCTCATGCTACTGGACACTCTCACATGTGGTAATCCCTAATGAAATGAAACGTAAAGTTTACATAGATCATTGATAATTATGACGGATATTTTCGGTTCTAGATATCGTAGCGTCCAGAGAATGTTGGTAAACGGATTTTTCTCACCCAGACTTTTCCTACCCGGATTGTTTCTACCCATGACCATTACTAATCTAGAGATTAAATGCAAGTACAAGTATTTATGAATGCACCGTGATAACACGGCAGCATCGAAGTAGTTTAGTAAATTAATGCAAGTCAATTAATTATTAATGCATTTAATTATTAATTAAATTAATGCAAATTATATTATTTCATTAGGAAAATGCTTTATTCGTAAGAGTGGCTTTCCTTATAACTAATTATTCTAATTCACACAAACTATCCTGAACACTAAACTGAAAATAATAGTGACAGACAAAAATAAAAGTCATTAGTCATTACATCTAAGCTATTGTCTGGATAAAAAGTCGAAATAGCTGGGTAGGGCTGCCCAAATAGTTTCACATCCCCGCAACCAAGTGCACGCGGAGACGGTTTGGACAACCCTACCCAGCTATCTTGAAGTTTTATACCCGCGCAATATGTTTTATAAAGAGCGAAGAAAAGCAATGAAATTGTAAAAATAATCAAGTATTCTCCATGTGTTTCACGTTTGGTCATGGATAGAAATAGTAAATGTAGGAAAAGTCCGGGTATGAAAATTCCTACAACCGAAAATGTTACACAAGAATACATTTTATAAGTAGTAGTTGAGTAGTAATTTCTAAATACAGATGTAGACAAATTATATAATTTTCATAACTGGTTAAGTTTCATTTCGTTCCTCAATCTGCATTTGCAAAATAAAGACAAAAGTGTTTACAGCTGATAATATAGTATGCATATAAGAAGGAAAGAAATTTTTAAGGATTGGTAAACTGCATCAGCACAATCAGGTAAGTTACAGCTTGGCTTCCGACCTACAGTATTACATAAATAATCCTGTTATAATCACCTACTGAAGCAACACCGATCCAAAAATGACGACATTAATTTTATAAGACAATGAAAAATAATACTGCTTAGATTAACAAAAACTACCGATAGTAAAAGCTGTTGGTTGAAGCTGACATAGCCCCCAAATGATATGACGGACGGATTTTTCATTATCATATCGTGAAGAAATGACACCTGGAGATATTAAAATAAATATAGAATTATGTAGAATTACACTACGCACAAGTAATAGTTTTAATCAAAAAATATGTTTTTCCTTGCCTCTAGCTGTCTTTCCAGGTCACCTTTACTAGAATTCAAAACAACTAGAGCATGTGCAATAAGGCGCTCCTGTAAGGGTTAATCCAGCATATTTAAATCGTCTAATTATCACACGATCGAATTCACATAAAATATTTTTCCTTCAAACCATATATACCATATCTTAGAACTACAACGCTTTTTCCATAAATAAAACTTACGTTGATAAAGCTATTAGATATCAACTAATAAAAATCCTTAGTATTGATTCAAACTATAAAACTTAGCTAATTTACTATTTCAGCAATTACATAAGTAAAGTATGCTTCTGGCTTCTGACTCTGTTTACTCAAATTCAACTCACCTCTTGAGTGATAAGAGTTGCAGCTAAAATTTTGAAATAAAGTCTCCCTATTGCAAAGGACAGAATTCCACAACTAGTAACAGCTATGACCCAACCATTCGGATTTACTACTGTTCCACGCTGACCGTGCATTAACATGAATACAGAGCAAGTAATCAAAACTATGGATCCACCGATTAAAACCAGTTGATGATTCTTTTGTGAGTGACCTGCGAGGTCCACTTGAAGTCTCACAGAATGTACAAGATTTCTCCAAGCATTAATTTTCCTAGAAGTCACCTTTTCCCACTTCACGGAATGGGAAATTCCTTCTCGAATCTAATGCAATTATGAGCGTAGATATAGTTAGGAATATAGTTAATGAAAATTTTGTGTATAATGATTTAACTTAAAAGTTAATACTAGTTGTAGTTATTTTACTACTTGATATTGCTTACATTTGAAGAACTAAAGATCATTTAATAGAATCCGACAAGAAAAGTTTCGTAGTACAGGAACGAAAATTATGTGCAAATTTGTTCACAAAAGTTAGCCAGACATAGCTATTTAAAAAGCGTATGTTATTAATTGCAACTATTACCTGTCTAAATGCTAGCGACAATATCCGGTAGGTCATTAAAACCTTGACATCCTCCATCAAAGTCAAAGCCGAGAAATGCCAAGTGTAGGGAAACATGGAAATACATTTCAACAAGAAATTTGAATTGTCTCGGCTCCCATTTGTTGCGAGAAAAAAAGGTATAAAAAGTGACGAAGGTATAGCGACGTAAAATAAAATCAGAAGATTCCGAGTTCGTCTCAATTTCGTGTGCGGTACGGTCAACAGCCCGTAACGCGGAAATATCGAGCAAAATTCCTTTTCCAGAGATGTCCAAGAATTCAAAAATTGGGCAAGGGAAGCTGATTCAGCCCAAGCAAATAGTAGTTCAGCTATTTGAATAATTGTCATGACAATCCTCATAACAGCCCCAATGATGAATACAATGGGCTGGAGCTGTGGCTGTGAAGTTGTAGCATAGGTTTCATTTGATGTTTCTGTAGCGCCGGCAAACCTGCATATACATAGTTATTATAAGAGAGAAAAACTTTATTAAGTCACTGTTGCACAATTGCAATAGCCATACAGCTCAGTATACAATACAATACTTTCTTAAATAAAATTAACACATTTTATGAAAACAAGAATGAATCTTAAGTATATAAATGATTATTATAAATCCTAATTGATCCTCTAAGAGCAAACATTAGAATATCATCTACAACTGTCGATGCATATTTTTTTAATTCTACCACATTATGTTAATCAGTATTACATATTTTCGCACAACAAAAACGGGGTTAATGGGTTAATAAATAATGGAAGTTTTTTCACTGTGTTTGTATATTACCGTATTAAACTACTTTTCCCGAAGATTTTAGCTAAGCTTTGACCCACAAAATGGTTCCAACTGAAAAATGACCAAATTAAACAAAATCCAGACCATGCAGTGTAGTATGACTTGAAACGAATGTTATACTGTCGCTCGTGGTTTAATCGACCATTTTTCGTTTTATCATACGCCAATGGAGAGAAGCCACATATTTTCAGGAATAAAATTATGGGCCACATTAGATCCCCAACAATGCTGCTTCTGCTATTAAGGCTTTCAAAGTTTTTTGGCAGAGAACTTGCTATGTTTTTCGATGGACCATTTTGGATTGCGTTGGACTGAGTTTTTCCGTAGTTCAATTTATTCTTCGTTTCTACGCTCACTGGTAACGCGATAAAAATATTCTTATCTTCCATGGCGTAACAACACTTCTAGTAAGTATACTTAAAACTGGAAGTTGAAATGGAAAATTAAAATAAATTTTTGCGCTACAGAGGAATTATTAATATAATAAAAAATTATTAAACGTAGAATGAAATGATCCAACTAACTTGAATAATTATTCAAGTCTTCTCAGCTCCACTTCTTTATACTCTATCCTGTGTCCAGTGTAAGTCAAATGGTTTGTCTCGGCGAATTTTATCTTATATGTCATCAATATAGATATTGAAAATATTGATCATTTTGAATAGGTAGCTTAAATAATAATGATGCTTACCCCAGTTTCTAAATTTAGAATTCAATTCAAAATACATTAGATTACTCCAGGAATTAGTTTTACTTTGCCAAGGTTGTTTCCTACTGCACTTTCGTTAGTATTATAGTTCTACCTTTAATTTTTGTGTTTGCTTAGTTCTAATTAAGTGCTGAGTAATTACAATAATGATTAATTCATTATTTGAATACAACGTTTTCGACAAACATAAACTTCAAGCACGGGCTGTTGCATGTTTATTGCTGTTTTCATGTATACTTATTTACGGTGAAGTTATCTTAATTGTGGCCGGCTGATTTAATTCGTATTATTTTAACACTTCAAAGAAACTCGAAGTTGCAGAGTGTGTAGTTAAAGCCCCAAACTTTCCAAATAAAAATAGCTATATTTTATGCATTGACTAGTTAAAGATATTAGATAAACAGCCGGCGGCTAGATACTATCACTATCTTGCTACATAATTGGAGTAGGTAGGTATGTTTTAACCCTTCCGTTATAATCACGCATAAATAACGTTGGTCCCATTACTAATTCTTTAATTGCATAAGAACAATTAAATACGTCGCCACTTGGCTGCCTACCTGTTCAAATTAAAATTAATTTTGCATTAATTGCGAAAAGCTACTTTATAAATCTAAAATATTTAAATCAATAAGCAGCAACATATATATATATGTATATATAGGTATGTACCCCAAGTAGAAGGCGCTTATTTAACGTAACATAGCTGTCGAAACAAATAACGGATGGGTTTTGAGTAATTATATCGTGAAAGAATTTTATCTGAAATTAAGTCAAAGAAATACAACTTTCCGAAAAAAAAGTAAAAACGCTGAGTTACTGTTTACAAAAAATGTGCATTTAAAAATAAAATTGTATCACCTCTAATTGTAAACTCTGGTAATCTAAATTTGTAGTGTTCACAGCAAGAAGGTCAGAGGAAATCAAACTTTCCTATAAACGAAATTACATATAACATATAATTATTTACAAACAAAATCAAAACTTTAGAAAAATAGCAACATAAATTACGACATTATCTGTACCTTATAAGTTATGCGATTTCCACACAGAATTTTCAAATAGAGCCGTCCAATAAGGAATATGGCAAAATATGCACTTGCAGCGGTGATAAATGCTGAATTCACGTTCTCCGATGCAATACGCAGAGATGAATATCCAGCACTTGTAATTAACGCAATGGTGCCTCCAATTAAGAGTAACTGATGACTTTTCTGAGAGTCTCCCGCGAGCTCTACCTGAAGCCTGACTGAATGAACGAGTTTTCTCCAAATCCGGACTTTTTCCACCGTCAACTTCTCCCATTTTAAAGAATATAGAATTCCTTCTCGTATCTGCGTTTTCCCAAACAATTAAAAAGATTGTAAATTGTCAAAATAGGTAACTGTATTTTTAAATCTATTAATTCCCTACCTCACTAAAGGATTCGGCCAAAACTCGATATGTCATAAATACTTTTACGTCTTCCATCAGTGATACCGCAAACATATGCATCGTAATGGGGACTACAAATATGAATCTCATGAATGTCTCCAAAACCAAAACAAAGTAAGGTACAGCAACAACAGTTGGAATAATGACGTAGAACAGAAGAAAAACATTTCGGGTTTTTCTTATAGTTATGAATTGTTGACAGGATGGAAATATAAGTTTAATATTGGCTTGAATACGATCCGCTTCGTTTAAAAATCTTGCCAACGAAGCTGATTCCGCCCACGAAAATACTATTTCCCATCCGTGAATCGCAGAGAATATAATTTGAATAGCCAACATAATGTTTGGGTCAAAGGAGGTTGCCGTCGTTGCTTCAGTTTCGTGCGCAATTTCTGAACTATTATCTCCAAATAAGCTTTTCTCTGGTTTCTGATTTCTTCTCATTTTCGTTGTGGTATGTAAAAAAAAATTAAATGTAACTTTTATAGTTTAATGTAATGAGTAGCATACAGTAGAATTAAATTATGTACTGAATGAATTGGCATGGTAATACATCAAATCAAACCAAAGACAAATAAAAATCATACTAATTAACTAATTACCCGATTTCAAGTCTGCCAGTAATGATAAATAAAAACACACAGGCATAATTAACCCATCCAAGCATTATCCACAATGCACAAAATGCCGACCAAACCAAAAAGAAGGACCCAAACCGTACTTTGTACTGTCGAACTGGAGGTGTCATGCCTTTTTGAGAACTCTCAGAAGGGAAGTCATATGACAATGGAGAATGGCCGAAAACTTTTAAAAAGAAAATTATAGGCCACATTGTCTCCCCAATGATATTTGGATTTGTGTTGTCAAGGACTTTCGTCGATTCTAGCTCGTCATGAACACGATTGGGATTACAAAGTTTTGAATTTTGGGTTGCTTCCATCTTGGCTGTTTAGTTTTGCAGTGGATTTTTTTAATTTAAGCAATACCAACTACTTACAGATTTATTTTAGTTATTCTCTACTAAAATCTTTTACATTTAACTTTATATGAGCTAAGGATCTCGCAAAAGAGTGAATTGAAAATAAACTTTATTTCCGACGGTGCAATGACACAGACTTACAAGCATTATTCATAATTATAATTACCAGAAGACACTGCGGCAACATTCTTATCTGTACATCTTTCGTCTTTCACAAATGTAATATAATTTATATATTCACGTTCACGTTAATACAAACAATAAATGTATAATTAGTTGTGTAAGTATACTCAATCATACATCATACACTGTACACATAACTGCTGACTGCTAAACTTTCAACTTTCCCTAAAATTTCCACAAAAATCCTCATCAATTCACGTAAATGATTAATTATATAGAAATACAAGCAAAGAAAAATAAAGGCAACGTTATTTAGATTTACTACTGATAATAACACAGTCAGTGCTACATTGTAGTATTGTACACAGTATGCATAATATGCACCATGCACATTACATTAAATAATTGATTTCTGTCATGTAGTGGCTTGCTATAAGAAAAAGGGTGTGTGACACAAATAGAGTGTTTATATAACATATAATTTTGGATTAGTCATTAGATGTTTGCTGTTATGGTACTTCCATAATTATTGCGAATAAGCTTTTGTGTATGCTAATTATTTATTTACCTGAGAAAATTGAATTTAACTTGGAAGTCCTTATACATCTATAGTAGCCAACAATAGCACAGGTCACAGAACTAAAATAATAATAATATAATAGTATTACCAGTCAGTCATCAGTGGACAATATTTAGGTTTAAATGCATTGGTATTTCAACTACGATTTACAAGCTACTTCTACAACGGAACGAAAACTACTTTGTGACTAGATTTTCTCACACAGTCAGTTCCCTGACACCTGACTGACCCGCTGGCAAATACCGGGTATTTAAAACTAATTCCTTGGTATTTCAGTATTCAAAATAATAAATTAAGGTACTTAAAACTAAATACCGACAATCGAGCATTTAGAATTGGTGATTCTGATTATCCACAGATTGATTAAATAATAGTATAACCACGTACAACGTGCAATCCTGGGCGATGTGAGATAAAATGTAATATTATATAATAGTATACCTTCACCATTAATTATTATCAAGCAATTACCATTTACCTTCATAATATTACGCAGATATCAGATGTAAACTCAATGCTTGCTTTAACTGGCCAACAGGCAAACTGCCCAAGGAATACTTCTTATGACGAACTAATTTCCTCTATCTGCTTCATTTAATGTTTAAGAGAACGTTTACTTAACCATTAACACTTTATATTACTCCGGTCACCGATCGTGGGACACGTTTTGTAGTAATAACTCTTAATCTTGAGTTTTATTCAGCTAATTGTTTTTTCAGCAGCCACAGGACACAACGCCACACAGTCCGTAACACGTAAAAGACCCTAGCGTCAATTATAACCTGTTCAGCTTGCAATTCTGACGTCCTGCGAAATTCCTCGATTTTTAACCGCCTCCCTTAGTATAGGTAATCATAATTACGGTTGACGGTTCCCCATGTAACTACATGAATAATATAATTAAGGGAAACAATGAAACAATGTAATTTTTCCAGACCACCGGGCCCCAAAATTTATGACGCCATAGTTGCACGCTCCCTACCCAGAGAAATATAGTAACTACGCCGACTATACTAGGCACTACTTAACTGCCCGGGCCCGCCCGGTACTTGGTACCTACCTTTTACTTCAATTTCGCGCCACGCAACGTCGCCTGTCGGTGGTTCAGTTGGTTGAGTCTTCCGCATCAGCAGTCGCTAGGAAAGGATTTCGGAAATAAGTTTTTACGCACGCGCACCAACCATCCACAGTTTACGAGACGCGCCCATTGCCATCTAGCATCGAAACATCAACCATCCCGGACAAGATCATCTACATCGAATCTTGCTACGATTACCAATTGTGCGGCCACGATTAAACTTATTTCCATATTGCATTAAAAACCATAGCAATATGAATGCTCATTATGGTGGTGGTCACCTCCCTCACAACCTGAAGTTCGATGGACATAGTTCCAGTTCCAATAGTAAATAATCCTACTTATGTACCTTCCTAATTTGTTTAAAATCCAAGTTTCAAGTCATTAGATCAACTAAGTTAAAAATTAATAAGTTTGAAACAAAACATTTATCGTTGAATTCTATACCTATCTATAGTATAGTTAGTTATTTGTTGGCACGAATTAAGGGTATTCTCAAGTTGCAATTTGTTTTATCTGTAACTACTTCTTAATTGCTAATTGATAAAGTTGTTGCCCCTGCTTGTATTTTGGCTGATGCCGCAGACACACCGTACCGTAACTGACAATCTACTACTCAGTTGTCAAGAATATTATTGATTAATATTTTATTTGATCTACTTGATAGTCGGTACGGAGTCTTTACAAGTTTACAACCCCATCATAATTAAACATTGATACTACAGTACTACAGTTGACAGTCACAGCCAGTTGTCAGTAGTAGGAACAATATTGCTTGTAGTGAATTTCAGAAAGTGAATCGAAACCGAAGTGTTTTTTAGTTGAAACATGAAAGCTATGATTAAAGTACCTACGTATATTCATGCATCATCCATAATATATGTGTCTGTATATAGCACATAGCCAGAATAAGTGAAAGTTCATATATTATGTTGTATGTCATATGTTATTACGGTTTTCAAATTCGTAAAATAATTATTTCTTTCTGCAATAATAATATGCGTGATGATACAGTTTAGTGTTTTGCGATGAACGATGCATTCCTGATGAGACAATTATGCATTGCTTACAGGGTTAAGCTGGACTAATGATATATTGGAGCTGCAGCTAGAGGATTTAATACTCCAGAAAGAGGAAAACTTGAAAACTCTTCATCCTCTAAGAGGAAAATCAATAGATCATTCAACGATTCGGTTGACTTTCTACTTGTGTGAGAAACTTTCGCTCTCAAACGTAATTAAATTTCATGCCATTGAAATTTACGACAGGTAAGTCCAATTGTATAATTTATGTTTCATATCAACGTATACTGTTTTTCATTTAATTACATTTGCTATCAACTGTGGTAGATAGCTCTATACCATATCACAAGTAGTTAAAAAACTCACTACGAATATGAAATTATCCATTAATACTCTATTCCTGGTTGCTTGTCAAATCCTTTTAAACTTTAAAATTGAATTAACTAGAATTATCTTGTTTTATTCCAGTGTATTTGAAGTTTAAAGGCTTTAATAATAACAAATAAACTTCAGTACTTACCAATTTTTGGCAGCATAACAATATTTGTGTGAGTGATGAGTTAAAATTAAGCCGTTTCAATATTCTTAGATGGTTGATATCCCATCACGAGGAACTCAATTCACAGATTAACAAATCTGGATTGCAGCAGGACGATGTGACATTACTTGAAGATCGTTTGAGAAAAACTGTTGTACTGAGGCTGTGTACTTGCATTCAATTAGCTTCCAAATTTGCCACTAAAAATAACTATGTAATTACAGCTTCCTTAATCATGCATGCAATTTAGTCGAATTCTTTAATTTAGCGTTGGTTGATATAATGTGGCCATTTATTTTTATTTACTTATCGATATTGCCCGCTTTGGTTATCAAAAAAAGTAAAGATGCTACTTACCTCAGCATTTACTTAACGAAACCAAAAATGGTTATTGCGGTACTAAAATGTTTTATGCTTATATTTATTTCTTAGGTTAAAAATGGCGTGATTAAGAAACTGCTTGAACGAATGGGTTACGCTTTTAACAAAAAACAAATTGCTTCTTCTGAAACCAGGGTTTTTCGTGCCTTGGATTTCAAACTCAGCAATACAGCCACTTTAGACACTTTCGAACTTCTTCAAAAGATTGTACATGTGTCGGATCGTTCGGAATCCAAAAAATTCCGACAGTTTGCTGTAAAAATTCTGGAATATATGTATTTATTCAAGGACACAATTTACGTTGCATTTCAAGAACACCTAGTTAAACATAACCCAAGTGGCTCCTTGATAACACAGTATGTTTAATTTATTGATAAATTCTCAGTCAGTCGCAATGACAACATCCGCATTCCGAACTGGTCACAAAAACGTTTTTTCGTTCGACGTGAAAACCCGTTTTTACATAATATACACGCACATATTATTACACGAAATAATTTTACCTATAACATGCGGTATGAATGATGGTGTCGTTTTTGTTGATGCCATTGTGACACTAATACTAATTAATAGACTTACGAATTTTGTTTAACTAATTGCATAATAGTTTGAATTTGTTCCTTTTGAAAACACAGGATTCAACTGCACGGACTAGAAAATGACAGCATTCTTCGTGCAGCCGCCGTTGTATTTTGTGCCGTAATGCTCACTAAACCTGTTGAATTCTGTGATGGAGTTTTGTCTGAATTGAAGCGCCACACTCGTTTAATTGGAGAAAACATACGGGTGCTTGCCCTTTGTATTGCATCGGAGTTTTTGAAAGCCCAGCAAACGTAAGGGCATAAAAGCTTACTCTAGCTCATAACCTTGTACTTATTAGTTTGAATATTCTTTGCTACAAAGTACCGAAAAAAGCATTGAAAATTCCTTTTAAAACCTCGATTCTGAATTGGCATTATAATGTCTTTCATTTTTAAACCACTTACTATAATTTGAATCTATTATAAATAGGGTGTATATTAATACAAATAATCATAATGATTTTGATTACTTAGTCTATAATTGTTCGTAGAGCCTACTTTTTGGGGGTCAATTGACATTTTTAGTCGTATTCATTAATCAGAGAAGCAGTAAGGCATAAAACTGTGAGCATTGTTAAACTTATTAGTGAAATTGAGCGTATGTACACAATAAATTGAAAGCTACTGTGTATTATTTTAGACAATTACAGATATGTCGCTTTATGACTGAATAAGAATTAATAGTAATTATAAAAATTAATTAAAGAGTTATTCATCTTATTAAAATAAGGGGATTTCCAGAACGAATTGCTGTCAACATTAGACGTTGAACAGGATAATACATACGGTTAGGAATCATAATTTACTTTAAATACGGGTATGATTCCTGCTTTGGTGCAGGAGGTGGCGGGTTCAAATCCCGGTCGATCCTGTTTTTTGCTGTAATCCTTATCTAAAATGAAATTATTGAAGTACTAGGAAAAATTTAACGTATCTTCGATTTATTAGCTTTACAATACATCAATTTCAATACTTTTAAATAAATGTAAATACATAATAACATATCGTTACTGAAGAAGCAAAGTTGCCGATCTCCAATTCTCACTAACAGCAATATTGCCGTTCTCCAGTGCACACTAAAAGCAAAGTTGCCGTTCTCCATTCATTAGTAACGTTACTAATACGTTACTACTAATAAATGGAGAACGGCAACTTTGCTTTTAGCGCGCATTGGAGAACGGCAATTTTGCTATTAGTGAGAATTAGAGATCGGCAACTTTGCTTCTTCAGTAACGATATTATTATTATGTTCCGAAAGTAATGTCGTACCTAATCTTAATCATTCATACCATATCGTACGTACTAGTAATAAATAAAATAACGATTTCTTTTTCTCTTGCTAGTTACGGTTTTGAAATTTATTGAACTCACAAAGCAATTTAAATAGAATACGTGACATGCTGTAGAATGAATGAAGAAGTTGCTGCTGCTTCTCTCACTAGTCAGTCCACGGCACTACTAACCGGTTTAGCGAGTAAATTGCATTAGGACAATTAAATAAGTCACAACTTGACTAATCACCTGTGATTTTCAGATACAGTGTTCATAATTAAGTAGTATAAAACCAGAATAATTTTAAACAAATGAGGAAGATATTTCTACTAATAATTTGCAACTGAAAGTATGTTAACAGTATTTATAATAATTATAACTCTAATAGTTCTCACCCCAAGCATAAGTCCGTTATCTAAGCTAACGTAGTTCCCAAAACAAATGACCGACGGATTTGTTGCCATCATGTTATGAAATAGTTTAATCTAATATAAATAAATAGCGTTAAACTTCAACTGCAGTAAATTAAAGTGAAACTTAAATGATTAAATTACCTACCTCAAGCTGATTACTAAGGTTGTCTTCGTCGGTATCCATCAAAGCAAGATCACTGGCAATCTGGTTTTCCTAGGTTTACAATTCGCATACATTTTTTATTCTTATGTAATTCTACTATACCATTTGAATCTAGCCAATAATGACAACCACACTTATAGAAACCATGTATTTAATCACAAGCAATTATTCTACTAACTTCGCTAACTATTTCGTTTCCGGCAAGAATTTTCCCGTACAGCTTTACTAGTTGTGTGCAAACAAACCCAACCCATATTCCAGTCACTGTTAAAATTTGTGGAGTCGGGTTGTTGAAGGGAATATGAAGAAGTACAAATACTGAGCCTGTTATTAAAACTATTGAACCACCAATTAAAAGCAGTTGATGACTTTTTTGAGATTCTCCAGCTTGTTGCACTTGTTGTCGAACGGACTGGACAAGGTTTCTCCAAGCCCAAATTTCGTTACAAGTTAATCTCTCCAACGTCCTTGCATTTGCCATACCTTCTCGTATCTGTACCATAACCCCGAATATAATATTCACACAAACATAATTATGTAACAGCCTGACAGGGGTCAATCATCAATCTATGGATTTTGGTTCAGTTTAAATACCTGTCGTAAAGCTTCAGCCAAAATTCGATAAGTCATAATAACCCTAAAATCTTCCATTGCAGCGATGGCAGAAATTGTGAACGCACATGGAATTACAGTCGTAAATAATATATAGATCGAGCTTTCATTCAGAATAAGAAAAGGTGGTAAAAACAGTGTGGTTGGGATGATAACGTAAACAAAAATGAGGCGATTACGGATGTTTTTCAGGTTTATGTACCACTGAGTAATCAGAGTAGAAGAGCATGCAAACACAGATTGAAATTCGTTTTGAATTCGAGCCCAAGCATTTAAAAATTCAGCTAATGATCCAGATTCTGCCCATTCGAGGAATAATTCGGAGACGTGAATGATTGGGATTAAAGCCAGTAAAGTTTTTATAGTAATAACAATGGACTGAGGGAAAGGTGAACCAATTTTCTTCTGATTTTCGATTATATCTCTCCAAACATTTGTTCTGCTGTAAAAGTTTTAGTAAAATATTAATATCATTTTAAATTTGTGAACGCGATCGAAAAGTACCCTGCATATTTTATTAATATGTAGACCTTTTGGATATGTCGTTTAGGTAAGTAGGGGGTTAAGTTTTGAGTTTAAATGGTAAAGTGTGGCAGAACTATTAGATATTTAAAAATGCACAGTACTACAAAACATTTTTTTAAATCAAAAGCGTGTTAAAATTTAGTTTTGGTTGTTTACTTGTTAACATGCTCCGTATCATCATTCATGATAGTCCAATTATCTTTCAGGAAGTAAAGCATGGAGGAAATAATCCAGACGGCAGAAATGGTAGACCAAGCGACGAACAATGACCCGAACCGAATTTTATATATTTTGTATTTGACTACTCTTCCAGGAATAGGATTACCACCTGTCTGCTCAGCCTCGTACGACAAAGGAGAATGGCCAAATATTTTAAGAAACAACATTATTGGCCACATTATATCCCCTACAATATTATATCCTACCACTGATTGATTATTTTCTTGATTCTGGATATTCAGTTTTGATAATTCCATCATATAAATTCTATTTTTATGAAAAAAGTTTTCCATAATCCAGTATTCTTGGTCCTATGAATATTTCGTATTTTTAACATGCACCTACCTATTTGGAAAATATGAGATTCTGATAGAGACTAAATTCAATGAAACGGAGTAATTAACTATTTCTTGTCAAATCTTTGACTATGTTTATCAACTTCAAACATTTGCGGTTAGTAGGATATTTAGGCAATTGTCAGGCAAATGCATGTATACATTTATATACTTTGCTTGAGAACGTTTTACTTCTATGTAATAAAAAAAAAGGATGCTCCTTTTTATTTTTTATTGCGGATCCTGACCGCAAATATACATAGTGAAATCTAAATATTTGAAGAGCTTTCTCCTGAAGATCCGTGTTAAAGAAAACAAATTATCTAATTAGGTAATTATGAGGTGAACATTAACAATAATGAATTTGGGTAGTGCACATAGATGGATTTCTTTGTACGTCATTATTATTATTAGTCACTCCATTTGTTCGACGTTTTTTCCGTTCTACAAGATTTGTGGACGTCACTGATTATATACATCATGTATATTGAGCTTTCCTTGTCTGTGTTAAATTGGGCTTCCATTGTTTTGTGAAAGGTTACACGTTAAATTATAGTTGTATCAGTGTTTTAGTTGCTTTCGTAGTTTATTTGTCAGTATTGTCAGTTCGCAAGTCGACTATTTTCAGCAGTCATGAGCCAGTTGATATTCAGTGCAGTGGGGTGTGGATTTTTATTTTCCCACTGTTTACAAAGAAGGTGGAAAAGCCTTCACTTCTGACGATGATCGTACAGATTGTACAAATGCAAATGAATTGCTAAAATGTCTATATCAGCATATATATATACATTTTGAATTATCTAATATATATCATATTAGTTAATTAATATAGTTATTAATATATAGTATAGTCATTAATATAGCACATTAAGTTCCGAATTTGAGTTTTTACGAAAATTTAAAATTTTATCTTGCTTCCCCCATCAAAAGTTATGCGTCTTTGAATCGAAAAACCCGAAGAATGGGGCTATTTCAGAGGTGCACTCGGTTTTCGGTTTTAACTTCTTATACACGAGAACAACTTAACCTACAGAGGCCAAGTAGGGTTTAAAAATAATCAATAGTTGGTTGTCATTTAAAACTAATTATTCCGCCGGTGTAGTCTTAATTAAATGAAGTTGGACGAAATTATGATGCGAAGCAATCAAAAATATCCGATTTGATTGAATACCCTTGTTATAAAAATAAAGCCTTTTTGCCATAATGTGTGATGCTTCTCCTTTGTTATTATATGATACTTGCTATTTTTCAATACATTTTACTTTATTTTTATAATTGTGTGTATCAACTTAGTGATGTTTACGTTGAAATAGAAGAAACAGAAGCACTAAGCATTATGTATACACCTTTTGTATCTTGATCGTGCCATACAGAGGGAACAGCGATCGTTTATAAACATACGGCGTTTTGTGCTGGATTTGCTCCCTTGGCACTCGTAGGAGATGCTGAACTGAACTGTAAGCTTATTTTGGTTGATTGAATTAATTCGGTAACGACAATAATGTTATTTCAGAATTGTTCAAAGTTGTGAAATCAATACAAAGGAAATTTGTCCATTGCCTGTATAGACTTACTTGCTGAAGATTTAGTCTGTTAATTGCATGAGGACAATTAGATAAGTCACAACTTGACTGCTCACCTGCAATTTTTTAAATTTAATCATAATGAAAAACATTGTTATTTTACTCCATTCTTATGGTTAGATGGTAAATTTCTGCACAAAACACAAATTTTGTTTTGTTCCAAGGACATAATAAATTAAGTTAATAAAACTTTTAGGGCTCACTTTAAGAATAAGTCCTTTGTTTAAACTAACGTAGTTGCCAAAGGAAACGGCGGATGGATTTTGTATGATTATACTATGAAATATTTTTATCTGAAATCATCAAGTCACGTGCGATGTTTTAACTTTCACTTATACTCTTGCAAAAATTTATAAAATAAAATAAATCATCTCGTTACCTCTGACTGAATATTAGGGTCGTCATCTTCTTCGGTATTCATATAAACAAGATCACTCGCAATTAGGCTTTCCTAGATTCAAATTTCATATAATAGCTAGTTGTTTTATTTAAATATATTGTAATGTAATGTAATGTAATAGCTTTATTGTCAAACATAACAGCGACAAGCGCTGATTTCCATAAGCAGATGACAATAGCGCTGATTTCCATAAGCAGAAATTATTTATCATATTATTATTTATCAGACTATTGCACATATAGTTGCTTTCTCTAATTATATTGATCTCTCAGCATAGTCCATTTTAATTTTTCGATTGACGTATATGGGTAATGTATAAGGTATAAGATAATGCATGGAACCCACTGAAATGTTTAACTTACTTGCTGAACAATAAGATTTGCTGCAAGAATCTTCCAGTACAACTTTCCCATTTGTATAAAAAGAAATGCAGTACCGACTCCGGCCAATCCAGTAATGAACGAAGTCCGACCGTTCCAAGGAATATGAAGGAGCACAAATACGGAACCTGTTATTAAAACTATGGAGCCACCAATTAAAAGAAGTTGATGACTTTTTTGAGATTCTCCAGCTTTTTTCACTTGTTCTCTAACAGAATGGACAAGGTTTCTCCAAGCTCTAATTTTGTTAGCAGTTATCTTCTCCGACTTCCTTGAGAAAGACATACCTTCCCGTATCTGCGCTAGAGACACAAAAGTAATACTCTTTAAAGTATGTAACTCCGCAACTTATGCAATAATTAGTGCATATAAAATAATTATTGCTACTAAGGTACGGGGTTTGAGGTTGAAGAAATAAATGAAAAATTTAAATTGTAGTTAAATATCTGTGAGGACCTGTTTCAACGCTTCAGCCAAAATCCGGTAGGTCATAATAACCCTAAGGTCTTCCATTGCAGCCACAGCAGAAATTGTGAATGCAGATGGAAATGCCATCGTAACAGTCAGCAAAAATGAAGAAGAATTTATAACAGAGAATGTCGGTACAAATATTGTGGCTGGAATGACTACGTAAATAAAAGTCAGGCGATCACGGATTTTCTTAAGATTTATGAACCATTGAGAAATCAAAGTTGAAGAACATGAAAATGCGGATTGAAATTCGTTTTGAATTGAAGCCCATGCATTTAAGAATTCGGCTAGTGATCCAGATTCTGCCCATTCAAGAAGTAATTCGGAAACATGAATAATAGGAACTAAGGCCATCAAAATTCGTATTGTAATGATAATGGACTTTGGAAAAGGAGCCTCTATTTCCCTCTGTTTTTCGATGGCTTCCCGCAACACATTTGTTCGGCTAATACAAAAATTGTTTTTTTTTAAATTAGTTTTACCCAAGGACCCAAGTATTTATTTGCGTAATATTTAAACATTAAAAAAACTACATGCGAATAATTTATTGTCATTTTTCATTTTACTTAACAGACTCCAAGTTATCATGCATGATGGTCCAATTATCGTACAGAGAGTACGTCTTAACGAAAATAACCCACGCGGCACACATCGCCGACCAAACAAAGAACAATGACCCGAACCGGATTTTGTATTGTTTGACTGCTGAACTCCCACTCATAGGGGAGCCAGATCCAGACACAGTTTCGTACGACAGCGGAGAGTGGCCACAAATTTTAAGAAACAATATTATGGGCCACATTATGTCACCCACAATGTTAGATCTTTCCATTATTGAATTCACTGACAGATTTTTCTTCTGCTGATGCCGATGAGAATCCAACTCATGGGGATTCATTTCTGAAAATGTGTTTTTGTAATGCGGAATTTCCATGGTAATATGTGGGAAGAGTAATTTCTGTCGTTTTTTTTTCGGCAGATAAAATGTTGAGACACCAAATAGCGTGAAATTAAAGGTGATTCTACTTTTGTCGCAATTCGCAATAGTCCGAGTGTTAACGAAATGAAGTTGAGCTATTTATCGATTTTTATTATAATGCGCTGCAATTAAAATTAGCCGATTTAATTGAACACCTTTATTGCAAATAGTGCATTTTTATTCTGTTTGATGTTTTGTTTTTATATGCTGCCACACTGTGTTTGACTTTCTTATGTCCATGCTCAAATATAACAATGCTATAAAGCATTAAATCAACATTTGTCTCCTTGTCGTTCCTTGTATGTACAAAGGTAAAACTTTGTGCGATCATCTGTTTAAAAACAATACTGATAGATGGTCCCATTTATGCTAATTAAAATTCAATGCGGAGGACGATTAGTTTTGTGCTAAAAGAAATACAAGCACTTATTACAGTAAAAAAAAACATTAAAAATTCATACTGTACTAAAATTTAGGTTTACGTAGTACTCGCCGACTGAGAAATTTCTCGCACAAATTAACTACAAGCAAAGTCTAATTTTATAGATGCATTACAATTACGATCTATTCAATTTATTGAATTGTAAATTTATGAATTCACATTTATTGAAGCAAAATTCATGCTCTATCCATTTTTAACTAAAAACAAAATGCGCTATCTACAAAAAGAATTGGAATATCATGATCCTAAATGCGTTTATGTAAGTAAATAGAACATTCTGCACATTTAAAAAACTTGTAAATTGAATATTTTACGTTTTTTAAAAAGATATAAGTAATGCATTTTGTAGTTTTCAAAAACTCGTATTTAACAAACTCTCAATTAATGTTAAAAAAACATTATCGTGGAAGAAGCTAGTCCATTATTGTGTACTGCAGTATTTCGCTATACTTTTGGAACTGGAACTAATTAGTGGATTTACATTATATTGGGATAAGCATCACTTTATAATCAGTAGGTGTAGATTAGTTTCTGTAATAATATAGTGTCTCGTTACTTTTAGTATTAAAGTTATTAGATTTGCATACATATTTACTACCTAGTTACTACCTAGCAACGTAGCAATAACAAACTATAAGCACCTTTTAGTTCTTCATTAGGTATAGTGTATTCTATATACTAGGTAGGTTGGTGTATACTGTGCTTCCCACATTTATTGTTTTATCCAAAATGCAATAATAAAAATTTTTTGCATGGCACTGGCACGCACAACAAAACCTGTCATCATTACTCATCCTTGGCCTCATTATCCCAGGCCCAGGAATATCGAAACTGATCTTATCGTGAGATATATTTCATCTTTATTGTGTTATTATCATGCATCATACATTATGATACTTTTATAAACACGCAACTTCACGTCATTTCTAATTGTAACTATCCAGTATTAAACTCAGAAGGAAATAATTATTTTATATAGTGAAGTTTATTATTTATTACTACGCTGCTATCAACCATATACATATGTGTATAGGAAGACAGTTTTAAGTTTACAGTAACTCTAATTTTGTAAATACTTACAATCGCTACATATAATCAATCATGACAAGTAATTCAGTAAACGCTAAACTTGCCATTTGTTCTGTCATCATTATATTTTTAGTAGTCCCGCTATTAGCCCTGTTCTTAGTGCCAATTCTAATATTTCGACATTTAATACTTGACGGTATGCTCAAGAAAATATGGAGACGGGATTTGTCTCATTTGATCTCCCCAACAAGTGCCGTATTTGCCTCGGACGGTATATACCAAAATCCTCAGAGTGTAATACTTGTAACTTGGTTAGTGAAAGGAAAGTTCCCCATAGAAAGGTTTCAGAAAAGATTCGAGTCCACATTTCGGAAACTGGAGAACAAGTCTGATACAACATCCACCGGCCGCAGTGGAAACAACTACATTTTCCCTGAACTGAAACAGCATCTAACCCTCTGGCTTGACTACACATTTTGGAAGAATGATGACAACTTTAAAATTGAAAATCATATCAAAGAATTACAACTCAAAGAAGAAAATCTCGGCGGATGTTTATCTAATCATGAAGAAGTGCTTCGCGTAGCTGAAGTCCTGCTAAAGAAACCTTTCGTGGAGGGAAGAAGTCCGTGGGAGTTTCTTATCTGTCACGATGTTCCTGATGAGAATGTATATCTTTCGGCGGAGGAAAAAATGAAAATAAGAAGTCAAAGTTTGGGTTTGGGCAGCAGTGGTAATGAGTCTGAAAAGGGTCCAAATGAAACTCATTCAATTATTTTCTTTCGAATCCATCATGCCCTAGGGGATGGTGTATCACTGAACCTGATTTTGTCAAAACTTTTACCTCCACAAAGTTTCCAGTTTGAAGAAATTTTAAATAAGGTCAAAGGAGGCCGACCAAAGCCATTCAAGTTGTTAGTCAAAAGTCCTTCCAAAATATTCACTTTCCCGTTTAAAGCAGTCTATGAAATATTGGATAGTTTTGTGAACGGAGCTGACCAAAATGATTGGCATGATTTTAAAGTTGACAATCCAAGTAATTTTAAGTGGTTGTCAGTTAATCGTGCCAGTTTAAAAAACTTGAGTCGTACTCGAGACAAGTTAAATGCAATGTTAATGGAGGAAGAAAATGCAGATCAAATTCGAATTTCAACTTTCAGCTTAATTCTGACTGCATTTACAATGGGTATCCGAGATGCAATGGAAGCAAATAATTGTACTGTCCCGGAAGTCCTGCACTGCGCCTGCCCACTACCGATTCCCGGACATTCGAAAAATCTGACTAATCACATGTGAGTCTGTAGTTAAGTATCAATTAATAATTTAATAAATTTAGTTTAATCCTTTTAATTTGATCTTTTGAAGCCTGAATGAAGACTTATACTTCCCCCGATAGTTGATAGTTCAAAATTTTAAAATAATTATTTTGGAATATATGTATTGATCATTTGGTTATGGTTTGGTTTAAGGACAACATGCGTGATATCCCTACCAACTGGACTTGTGAAAATGAAATCAATTGCAGAATTTGTACAGGCTGAAATAACAAAAATTAAAGCTTCTTCCCTTCCTTGGATGGGAGCACTGCCACCCAATATATTAGGCATTTGTCCACAAACCATTATTAAACCGCTGTCTAGATGGAATGTGACGACTGGGATTATAAGCAATTTTCCTGGTTCAAAAGTTCAAACGGAAATACTAGGATACCCCATATTGGACGTGTCTACTTTTGTTACCATACCAACTGGAATAAGTAAGTTAATTTCGATGCTTAAAGCTTTTTAGCATGTGTGTATACTCAGCTTTACATGCACTTTTTAACGGGATAGTTTTAAATTTAATTATCATGGTAATGTATTCTATGTTTACTATTCAATTTATCTTTTTTAGGTTTTACAGCAATTTGCATTGGTTACAACAATAAACTTTCGATCAACATTGGCTTTAATGAAGCTTTGCTCCCTCTCAAACTAAAAACTAGCCCGGGATATTTTATTGATAAAGCTTTTAAGCATATTCAGGAAAAAATATAAATACTCCAGTGAATGTCTACGAAGCAAGTAAAATATTAGGCGACTGTTGATTGTATTTAATTTTTAATTATGTGTGTAAATTTGGAAATGAGCAAAAAACAAACTAAAAGTGCACTATAGAAGTTACCGTTGACAGGCTTTGTAACAAGTCTTGCATTATCCTGTAATATCTATTTTCTGATTTTATCTCACATTCATTTCACATTTCATGTTTAAAGTTAAATGTTGTATTTATTGTGTTGACAGTTAAAAAACTAAATTCAAGCGCTTTCGCCCATTTAGATTGTAATCTATAGTTTGCGAGTTTACATAACGTAGTTTTATGTTGTAGCTGATTAAATATTAAAAACGTTTGTCGGAAGTGTTGAGCGTCGTTACTTCATCCAGGAATACATATTCTGTTACATAATTTATTTGTGAATGTCCATGAGTTTGGAGAGATAGCGTGGTATATAAAGGATTGGATCTGTCAGCTGATAGTCAAGTTGGATTTTACAAGCAGCGATATTGCAGTGGGGAGAAGAGAAAAGTTATTTTTATCAGAGATCACCGTCAAAGTCAGTTCTTCAAGGTTAAAGTATATACTTCCCCACATCGCACTGTTTCATTCCCTTACTAAACTCCTTGCTGTGGACGAAATGGTAAGGCTTTTACTCAACTTTTTGCCTACATATTATATACATACTTATTACTGGATTGTACCAATGCATACAAATTTTATATATTTTTTTTTAAATTTTGGATTTATTCAAAACGTTAACACAAAAACATTAATTATAGGAAGAAAAACTCGTTCTAATTGATTCGGATGCTGGAACAGATGACGCCTGGGCATTATTTTTGGCCATTGCTGCACACAAGGATCCCAATGTTCCGTTTAGAATCGTTGGCATTACTTGTACTCACGGCAATACAACTGTTGATAATGTCACCGTTAATGTTACGAGAATTCTGAATACTGTTGGGGAAACTAGTGTACGGTTTTTGCACACAGCAAAAATACTTCATCTATAAGCGACAGTATGTTATTGCGATGAAAAATAAATTACTTTGCTATTTTTAATCGAATGTTCTATCATTTTTCTATAAAGATTCCTGTATTTCGAGGTGCAAGTTCTGCTCTCGTACTTCCATTGGAACTGCCTGAAGACCCATGGCATGGAGAAGATGGGTTTGGAGACGCTGGCTTTCCACCTTTGGAGCCCAATTTGGAATCTGGACATGCAGTCAATGCAATTATTCAGTTTGCTGAGCAATACAAGGGTATATTTTTTTTATTCCTATTTAATAATAAAATAATTATACACAATTTAATTAGTTAATACTTAAATGTGTAATTAAATAAACTTGGATGTGCATATGTTATTTAAATAGTAAAATATTTTAATCTCTAGGTAAACTATCTATTTTGGCCCTGGGTCCGTTAACTAATTTGGCAATGGCGGTTCGTTTACAACCCAAAATTAACACAATGATCAAAGCAGTTTACATTTTGGGCGGGAATTATCAAGGTTTTTGAATTATTTAATGTTGCGTATTATATGTCATTGAGTATTGTGCAAGTATGAATAAATCTAATTAATTAAATTGTCGAATTATTAAATTTTAAAAATGTTTAAAATATGCAATTATAGCATTGGGGAATACTACACCATTAGGAGAATTTAATTTTCTTGGTGATGCGGAGGCAGTACATGTTGTCCTCGAGAACTATGTACCTTGTCCAATTTTTATATTTCCATGGGAAACTTGTGAACTAGCATATTCTACGTTCGTAAGTGAATCAATAGTGCATGCGATATTGATTGCTATTCAATTACTACGGACTATGGAGTTTGTACAGACAATTAATGTGATGAATTATATGAACTATAATTTTCACTAATTATTGCAGGCATTTCGTGAAAACACTTTGGGTAAAATGGGTACACCCGTAGTTACCCTGATGAATGCAGCCGAAGCAAAAATACTAGCCATTGAAAGACCCAAAAACCGATGGCTGGCACCGGACCCACTCGTCATCGCTGTCTTTTTTGATTCTGCTGTAAAGTTTTACCATGCATCCACAGTATTGTGTTAGTGGTTTAATACGTTTAATTATTGTCTTCCTGTATGTAATTGTACTGTAAACTATTTTTGTTAATTCTCAGGTTATAAAGAAAACTGCAAGTTATCATTGTACGATTGAGCTTGGTGGAAGGCATGCAAGAGGTATGATGGTCGTTGACAAAGGTTTCCTCCAAGAAAAACCACCTAACTGCACAATTATTACAGACATTGATCTAGCGCTGTACGAGAAAATGCTAATTTGGGCTGCAGGGGGTGAATATTACAAGGACCAAGTCGCATTAAAATGAGTGTAAGTAGGTATTCAAGTATTGGCTCGATCGAACACAATAATCACCACTGGACCTATTTCTTCTATTTTTTCTATTTCTAATAAGTGAATTTAATATTAATTTATTATTTGTTTGGTCAATACGCGATTATAACGGAATTAACTTACTTTCAATGAATTTGTTTTTATTTTCATCCTTTATAAAACTGAACCTATTTTCTCATATTGATAAATTGAATTAAAATCAATAAACTTAAAATTATTATGCAAATAAATATTTTGCAAATTTGTGAATACATTAATTAGGCGATGAACTAGTTAATAATTATGAACAAGCCATGCATGACCCTTGCATTTTAGATTTAGCTCAGACAGTTTGCATATCTCGTAAAATGAAGAATTCTTCATATATTTTCTGTACCAGCTTCTTAGTACCTTCGTAAGTCGGAATGATATTCTTGTCCACTCCAACCAATACGCGAAATGTCCCATTGTAGCTCAGGAGAGATATACCAATGCCTTAAAATCCATTAAGCATTAGTCAAAAATGAGAAAATCAGAATTATTTATCTATACAGGTGGTACTAATATTGCTTTCTATGATTAGTTATTAATTTGATTACCTAGCCTTCCCATAAGCAGTCCGCCAGCAAAGGCCATATCTTCAATATCGTGATCCACAAAATGAATTTTTTCCTCTGGACCCTGAAAACTACTCATTAGGGCAGTGGTGAAATTATGTCTGAAAAGTCTTTGAGTAATGAATGGAAAAAGGCCTCCCAAAATTGGATATGCCAAATAATTTGTTTGTGGAACCACGGATTTCTTGAGACGAATTAAATTCTTATGAACTTGGGCAAGTCTACTTGCTGCTGTATCGCATCCGAGTGGAAGCTTTATAGCTGCTGCTGTCCTACAATCGAATTCATAAATACGTAAAATTAGGTACTTAATTTTTTCGTATCAAACTAAAATAAAATTCAATTAGGTTTCCGAATTTGGAAAAAGGATTCCTTACAAATGATTTCGAAGTTTCTCCGAATGCCCTGGCATGGGTAGTGGAGTGAGGCAATTGATTACATCAGGTACTTTCACATCGTGCTCTACCATGAAATTTCTAATACCCCCTGACACGGCAGCTAACACAATGGATGCAAAAGTGACCCCATGATAATTTTTAATGTTTTTAATAAAGTCCACGGAAAGGGGTTCCGTAGTGGCCCCTCTCAACTCCCCACTTAATTTATTCTCGGCCAGATGCCAATCATTTACATCATTACTATCTAGTAAAGCACCAATAGTTTCAAAAGGAGCACGAATGGGATAACTCAACATGTTCATAATTTTTTTGCAATCCCTGATTTTTGATTTAGGTGCTTGTTGAGCGTTGTCGTTGGTCCCTGTGGTAACTAAATCTTTCATTTTGTAGCCTACCAGGTCCATGAGGAGTGCTCGAATTGAAATGCCATCTGCAAGGGCGTGATGAAGTCGGAAAAAAGCTACGGATTGCCCACTTTTTCCATCTTCATGGGCTTCAATATTTAAGTTCAGATTTGTGTTTTCATCCTCATCTTGCTTTTCGTTGCTCTCAATAATATCCTTCGGATTTCCCGTGTCTTTTAAAGTTAATTCATCCGTATCCGTGATAAATATTGTGCTACCACTTTTTTGCCGGTCCCCATGATGTAAATAATAATTTTGGTATGTTTTGACGTTTGTGTTATTAATCAGTATAACCTCCCACGGACTCTGTTCCCTCTCAAATGGTTTTAATGTCAACTCATTTACTAACATTGGCATGATTTCTTCCGTTATAATTGTGTTTTTAAATTCACCTTCGTAGATGTTCACATGCTTTCCAAACTCAAAGTTGGGAACCCACCGCCAAAAGTAAAAGCCCATCCATCTCTGTATATGTTGCTGGAGTTCTGGATACAGGAGCCCACCGGATTTATTTTTTTTATTTAATATGAAATTAGTAATTGTACTTTGAAGTTTAGACAATTCCACGTGTCCGTCAAAAACAAACATTACTAGAAGATTACACTTTGGCTTTTCATATATGTTATCCGAGGCAAACACGGCAGATTTTGTGGAAAGAATTTTCCCTTCGTGAGGATAAAGAATTCCATGGGTTTTATTTATAATATAGCGAACCAAGTAAATAGGCAGGCAGAGTAGCACAATTAATGGAAATAATATAAGAAACAAAATTGTTGCTATAAATATTTTGGATTTCCTCCAAATCGAAGCAAACATTTTTGAAACTTTGACCATTTAAAATGTGGAAGTTTAATTGATGGAGTAATTTAGATTGAGACCCACACTGTCACAACGTCACTTTACCGACATGTTAAAATAATTTCCAATAAAAGTGACCACAATTAAATTATGTCTAATTTTACTTTCTAAATGCACAAAAACTAACTTAAATTTTTGATTAATAATCAGCAGTCCATAATGATGGTAATAATAACTTGGAATTTGAACTGGCTTATGGAAAGTTTTAGTTGTCAGGAATATTGCAGCAATTCTGCTAAAAAGTACGTAAGTAGCTATATTTTTTTATTATGTTATACGCGCGAAGAATGTCTATGTTTCCACTTTTTTGTCTTAAAAAACTATTTAAATATTTCACCTTGAAAATTCACAATAATTGTTATTGATGTTCGTGACGATTATTCCAGGTTTCCTGTATTTTATAATGGCTTTAAGACTAACCTATCACAACTAATTCCTAACGATGAGATTTGCTCTAATTACCATGCATAAGTGTATTATAAGTACTTGTAGGGATTATGTATGTAGCAATACATAGGTATGTTCTTTCAATGGACTGCAATGGTGAGAAAATTAGGCCAAAAAATCAGTTAGACTGTAATGAACTATGACTATGAGTGAGTGTGATTACTAAAATATTTCTTACTTCTTTATGCTACTACTAACTACTAAGCACTATAAGCATTGCTCTCATTATTCATTATTTATGGTGCACTATTATTGAGGCATATGCTACATAAGAAACAAAAAAAGCATTTTGTTTTTATCCTTATGATAATCGTTGCAAATATTAAGTGCACATAATCCATATAGTAATACGTGCTTAATAAATCACAAAAATGCATAGGGAGATATTGTGGTTTCCAGGTGATGGTGATCAAGTATTTAATGTACAATCATTAAACTCCCATCGTATATCGTAATCGTACTTTTAATGACGACCACGCTGACATTGTGCATTCATTGTGTACAACCACTTTTTCCTATGTATTACTCAATTTTCTAAGAGGGGACACGGTGACGGTACACCTATATTATGTACATTATATACACGTACCACGTACCAATAAGCGTTGTGAATTTCTTCTGGATAGTAGATTTTTATCAAGAAGCTTTGAAGTAGATGTAGATGTTTTAGCCATTGTCCACAAATGACGTCCATAGGGTTACTGATGACGTCCCATTTTAAAGATAGCAATTTACACAATTGTTAAGCTGATGACAGAGGGGTCATAGGGTCCAAAATATTGGGATATTTAAGTGAAATCATGTATGGACGATCCCTTGCTCAGACAGGTCAAGGATTCTTGAGTGTATAAGTACAAGGAAAGAATATATATATACATTCTGCTGTCACGCAATATAATTATTTTTTTTAAATTATGCAGGTGATCTGGAATATTGATGAGGATATTAAACTTTTTGAAAGCTTAAATTGTAACTTTGTAATCTTTAGGTTTTTAGAAATCTCGTGGTAGTTTCGTGTGCATCTCTGTAAATCTCTATTGTCTGGAATAATCTCTTAATATTTCTAATCAATTCACATCACGTACTACAAGTAACTAGCATGGTATACATATTAAAACCCTTTTCTAGTATTTCAATAAAATATTTGCATATAATAGCTACATAATTATATGTTTGCAGGGTTGCAAATATTATTGCTAAATAACACCGTGAATATTATGTCCCATGGGATATAGTGTGGGTCGAGTGGTCGAGATATGAGATTTATTATTGTTTGTTTCTTAATCTTGCGCAAATTATTTAATTGTTATGGGACTTGCTATTAAGTACAAATATTTAATTTAATAATACTGAATTGAGGTTGAAAATTGAGAGGGATTTTAAATAACGCAAATGATAATTTTCTAGAAATTGCAAAAATTTCTCGCTATGTAATAAATTCGTTTCTGATGACATAAAATTCGTTAACTATTTTATCAACCAGCTCTTGGGCTTTATCCAGTGTTGGAATTATACTTTGATCCCCTCCAGCGATGATTCGAAATGCACCATTATAACTTAGAAATGAGAAGCCCATCCCTGTATATAAGATCCGAGTATGTAAACAAAAAGAATGCATTATTTAAAATATTTATGTAGTACTGTAATTTGGCATCCTTACATATTCTCGATGTCAAAAGTCGAGATACCTGGGCAGGGCTGTCCAAAGAGTTTCATATCCATGCAATCAAATGGACACGGGCAGGGTTTGGACAGCCCTAACCAGCTATCTCGACTTTTGACATTGAGAATACATAGTTTTGTGTTGGTCGATCGGTACTTACCAATATTGCCTGGAAGTAATCCTGCACCGTATGAGATGTCAAGAACAGGGTATCCTTCAAAATGCATTTTTTCCTCAGGTGCAGGGAGACTACTCAAGATAGCAGTTGTCACAGTGTGCTTAAATATTTTACGAGCCATACATGGAAGAAGTCCACCAATGACTGGATAAAAGAGGTAATTTGTAGCTGGGACAGTGGATTTTTTAAGGCCCTCAACGATTTTTCCCATTTCTTTAAGGCGCTCGCTCGGGGTTGGTTTTCCTACAGGGAGGCGAACGGCTGCTGCAGTGCTGTATGGCAAAAGTTGTGATATCAGAAAGTAAGTAAATTTTTGGTAGAAGTTTCAACGAATTTTAAATTATGTATCGTCTGAGAAGAACCAAAATGACCCATATCCATTTTTAGCTAAAAATAAAATTCACTATCTACAAAAATATTAAAGTATCGATCTTGAAAACATTTAAATAGGACATTTTATACACCTTTAAAAAACAAGGAAATGGAACCTTTTGCAATTTTCAAAAGAGTGTAAGTAGAACATTTTGCAATTTTCAAAAACATGTAAATAGAACATTTTGAAATTTAAAAAAAAATTGTAAATTAAATATTTTGCACCTTTCAAATAACACGTCATTAACAGTTTAAGCATATTTCTAATTTATTTTTTTTTATGACATAAATCATTTTGATTCTAGTTTAAATTGGATATGGGTCATTTTGTTTTTTCACGAAAGATATTAAGAAATTACTATCCATACATATTTATGCAAAATAGTATTTATGTATGTGTTGTATTTAATAGCATTTACAAATGATTTCTCAATTTCTCCGAATGGCCGGGCATGGGAAGAGGTGTTAAGCAGTGGAAGCTCTGTGGAACTTGAATATTATTGTCAATCATATAACACCGAATCCCACCCGTCAAAGCAGCCAGAAGAACACTCATGAATTTAGCTGAATGCAAGTTTTTAATTTCTTTAATGAATTCAACAGGGATAGGATGGGATGTAGCACTCATTAAATTCCCCGTCAACTCATTCTCTGGCAAGTGCCATGAATTCACATCGTATGACTCTACGAGAGCATTGATTGCCTCAAATGGTGCTTTGATAGGATACAATAATATTTGAATCATTTTTCCTACTCTGCTGCTTTGTCTAGATTTAGGAAAAGCTGGAAATTTCCCGTCGTAGCCAACGAGGTCACATAGGATATTAAAAAGGGAGATGCCATCAGCTAGACTGTGATGCACTCGTAACAATATTAATGTCTGACTCATATTGTTATCGTTGTTGTTGTTTTCGTTCTCACTTGGATCTTCAATGTGATCTTTTTTAATGTTCGCGTTGACATTAAATTTGACATTGTGAAGGAGTAAGACTTCCCACGGACTTTTACGCCTGTCAAATGGCTTATTAATGAGCTCATTCGCAATCAATGGGACATTTCTTTCATGGATGAGAGGGAGTGTTTTATAGTGCCCGTTGTACATCCCAATGTGATCTTGAACACTAAAATGTTTTTCATTCTCCCAAAAATAATAGCCCATCCACTTTGTGAGATACTGTTTCAACTCAGGGTAGACTGAATCACTTTGATTTTGATTTTGACTTCCTCTTGTTATAAGCTTTTTGTCCAAAATTCTTTTGATGGCTCCTTCCTTGACTGTGTCCAGGTCCAAATGCCCTTCTAGCACAAAAAATACTAAAAGAGTACACTTGGGCCTGGAGGTCATTGTGTCCACTGCAAACACGGATGATTTCGTTGATAGCATTTTCCCTGGTTTTCGACGGAATAGCACACTGCACCGGAACACAATAAAACGGTAGAGATAAATCGGAGACACTAGAATTAAAAGGAGTGGGAAAGTTACGAGGAACGTTAAGGTTAAAATTAAAATTAGGATTTTTTTAAGGATCACAGTTAAACTCATATTCGGTAATTTATTTTTAATTACAATTATGTATAATAATACAATTGTATAAAATTTTATCTCTGGATTGTTTGCTAGATTTTTTTAAATGTCAGAGTGTTTTATGGGCTTATATGTTCAGAATCGAGCGTACTTCGGTTAGAATGTACCGAATGAATCTATTTTTTTAATTTCAGCCCACTGTAGTTTGTTTTACATATGTATAATGCCGATTTTGGTGTCTGATGCGTGCCACACAGTATGCGTGTTAAAATGATTTCAAAAGGTCATAGAGTTTCTGTAAATAGCCAGGAAAATATTTTGAGAAAAAACCCACGGTAAATTATGAGAGAAAATATCATGATTGTCATTGAACCGAAAATTAGTTTATTAGGCATACAGTTACTATGAATATAAAAATTAAATATGGAACAATCATAAATAGAAACAAATCGTCTGTGAAGAACCAAAATGACCCATATCCAATTTAAGCTAGAATCAAAATGAGCTATGTCATAAAAACAAAATGAGAAATATACGTTAAATGTTAATTAGAGGAGTTTTTGAAAAGCGTAAAATGTTGTATTTACATGTTTTTGAAAAACGCAAAATGTTCTAATTCCATGTTTTTTAAAAGGGGCAAAATTTTCTAATTCCATGTTTGTTAAAAGGTGCAAAATGTTGTATTTAAATGCTCTCAAGACATATTTGAATATTTTTGTAGATAGTTAATATCGTTTTAGCTAAAAATGGATATGGGTCATTTTGGTTCTTCACAGACAAAATAGATTTAGTAGCATGTATGTAATTGGAAAATCACTGTCAAACAAATTAATTAGAATTAAAGTAGAAGAAAAGACCAGAAATAGTCTCATATAATAAGCTACAGGGTATCGTTTTGAATACATTTTTAGCTCATCCTTCCCTCATATACAGCTATGTTGTCTGCTTGAATGTAATAATTAATTTTTATAATTAAAGGTTTAGGATTTCGAAATTTATTTAAAGTTATTAGTGTCTCAAATGTTTATGACTATTTTCCAAGGCTTTTCGTGTACAATTTAAAGCCAACTACTTCATCTTGTAGGGATTTATTAGCGATGCAAACAAAGGAACCAAGGAGAAGCTATCGTACATAATTGAGGGCTATCAGTTATCAGATACATTTAATTATTGTGATTTGAATTGAATTTATAGTTTTGTAACGAAATGTAACTTTTGACTATACTGATCATCAAAATAATAAATATTATAGTTATACATACATCATTTGCTTCAGTTACGACGCTGTTACACGCAGTTACGTGTTAGGGAAATAGCCAAAATTTTCACACAATTACTTACACACACAACATGTATCTGTAGTCTGTAGTAAGTACACCGGCTTGCCTTCGTCCCTACTGTGTAATTACAAAATGATATGTAAATTAAGTAGTTCCAGTGTCCGTTTTTGTAGACCAGGCATAAGAATAGTGATATAATTAGTGTCGATTTTATTATTTTATACTAGGAAAAATTTCATTTAGATAAATCGGACTATAGCTATAGATGTGGTAAAGTATTTTCTTATTTATATTGGTAATTTATTTACCTTTTAAATAGCGATTTGCATAGCGATGATTTTGAAAAAAACGACAAAATATATGTACCACTGTAATTACGTTATTACGTATGCAGATTAATTTTTTCATTACCACTAACGATAACGATGAATAATTCAAGATCAAAAGGTATGACCATTCTCCTCGTGCAATGTACTTAATTTTTGTATGTACTGTCTATATACTGTGTAATAATGCTGTTTAATTTTCGTTAAGTTTGTGGGAAGGGGATTCCAAATTGCTCCTACTACAGATAGACGAGATATAAAAATGTAATCTAGAATCTAGGTATGTACTTCAACTTAATTTGAGTTTAGTTTTTTTTTTCAATAATACTTATATTTTAAAATGTTTCGCTTCAATTATGACGTCGGCTTAAGTTTTTACTATATTGCCATTAGGACTCCACTTTACATTTCAATGACATATGAAAGTGACATTGTGGCGGAGCATTTGATGCAAACAGTCAAATTCTGAATGAAAATATAAAGCTATACAAAGCGAGTTTTTGTTTTATAAATTCAGAACTATAACTTGTTTTTACCCCTCTTGAATCTAACAAGCACTCGCATAATAATTAAACCAATAAATGGGACAACTCGATCACAGTATGAGCACACGCGCGCAAGTATCTTTTGCTACATTTATATTTTACTTCATTCCTCTGTGAATTATCCTACTCCACATTATTACATATATATATATGTATGTATTGCACACACAAAAAATACTTGAACAAAATATTTGTTGAGATTTGCAATTCATGCAAAATAAAAATAATATATTAGTCAGCAATTAAATAGTAAATTGAGATTGAGTTTCCTAGCGTAAGCCTCTTTACTTATGTATTAGTAGGCGTAATTTCTAGGACATCATTTTTATAACGCACACGATGTTTATGTTTTGAGTGTTTTTATATTGACGCTCGAATAATCAGCTCAAAAAAATGAACGCTGCAAAATTGCCCATTGGGTGTATTATAATACATACGTCGTACGTGTACTTAAGTAAGGCGATTTCGATTTTAAAATGCAAAAGTGGCTATTGGAATTATAAAATATCACATGAAGCATATCTTTGAGGCATGCAGATAATATGTTTCTCCAATCATATGCCAAACTGGAATCACCTTATATAACGAACTATAGAAGCACCATAGGCCATTGCCTACAATACAAAAATACATAAAAATGAATAAAAATAAATACACTTAACAAACCCAATGATAATAATTTTACAATCATATGCCCCCAGGATTTCCCGCAATCCAATTTATTCCACGTGGAATTTTTTATGTAGGTATAGGTAAGTATTCGGAATTTTTCAAAAGACTTGACTGTCTAGAAAATCAATACGGATCTAAAGTTATAACTTTAATCAATGCAAAATAATGTCCATTTTTCCGTATAGAATTATATTCCTTATGAATTTCCTTAAAATTCAAACGAGATGCCGCGACTCTTTTTTTTATCAAAATAATTGTTGTTGTTCAGATAAATTACCTAGACGGAAGTACGGAAATTTTAGTTCTCACCTGTTTCAATAATATTTTGACGCACAACTTAATTAATTATGCCCATGCGACGTTCGGAGATCAAAATAAGTGGAAAAACAAACCACGCTAAATAAACATCCTTATAGACGGTCCCCTTTAAACAAGTATGTGTATCAGTACGTGTAATAAATAATGTTAATATTCAATTTTTAAATGATTTTTTTTACAATTTTCTCAGGATTCTCACGTTTACTTTCAGTACACGGAGTCTTTAACATGCTATCGGAGGATTTCCACAATAATCAAGCTTTATCTGCGTATGACACTCCATGTAAGTAGGTACGAAGTATAGCGTATAGTAGCGTAGGTAGGTAAGTACGATTCTCCTACGATTTACATTCTGCAAACGTTTGGAAACATGTTGCAATTTAAGATATTTTAATGGATTTTCGTAGAGGATTTCTACGATTCTGATAATAGTTGTCAAGGTGAAGATACTTTAGCGTAAACATTTTTATAAGACCCATCACTCATGGAAAATCACTTGAGATTTAGACAAAAAGATTTAATGAGGTGGTAATAGGTACCTATCTTTTAGTATGTCTAGTATGTATGAGTCGCCCTGTCTATAGTCTCTATAGGGTTCATAACTCGAACTCATATACCTGCTTCATTATGTAACCTTATTAATAGTTTTTGCATGTGGCTACCATATACCTAACCTAATGCATATAGTACAGCCACACAGTACCACTACTGTATTATCATTGCAAATATTACGACCAAATAAATCTGAGTGATTATGATGATTATTATGGATGCGCTTATATATACTTATGAATAAAGTAAAAAGCTCCCACATTATTCTTCGAAAGGAAAAGAGACAGGGGACTTTGCACAGTTCAAATTCACATGAGTGTATATTATATACATAGTAGGTCTACCTGTTGGAGTGTGTGTGTTTCAATAGCTATATAGTTAAATTAAATATCTGCTGTATTATTAGCCATAGCCATTTCTCCGATAGCTGCTCTTGAAGACGGAGGTTGAAGATGTATATTATAATCATTGACACGCAATCCTAAAGGGGCTTAGACTGGTCAGTTATTACCACCTTATAACCATTTGACATGATCACGATATTCATTCAATTTTCATATTATTGGTCCATGCTTAAGTTCATTGCCAACGTCAACAGGGAAATTTCAGCATGCTACAGGATATACATTACGGAATCTTAAAATTATTGAGTGTTCATCGTTCGGTTTCGGTATTTAATTAACCTCATAGTAGGAAGTGTTTTTGCCTGTCTAAGTTTTATTCTGCATTTTACACTCAATACCATGAGACCGCAAAATTCCGTACTGCTAAATGAGTTCTAGCGTTAGAAAAATAAGGTACATTGAATAATGAGCCCGCTCCAAAGGTTACTGCTAATTCTACTGATATAGTGTCTTCAATTTTGCGATTATTCATAGTCGCGAGCACTCGTAGAAATAATTAAACTCGAGTTTTAATAATTAATAAATTACGTGGTGTCCATCACAAGTGCAAAAGATATATTGTCACGTTCAAACTAATTAGCTAAATGCAGTTGTCAAACGTGTCATATGTTCTGCGCTGGAGATTCCGTTAAATTAACATGAAAATATAAACAAGTTAAAAATATTTCTCACGTTTTCAATACACCAAATTGAAGATTTAAAATCAAAATGATATTGTATTTTCTTGGGTTGACAACACTCCTTGGAATAATTCTACTATTGCAATTTAAGCTGCTGATAAGTTGGAAAGTTTTTCGGCGCAAATCAAAAGAGGAACAGAGCAAGCGGCGGGAGTTGCCAGGCATGTACAAATATAGTTGTATGAATTAGTAGGTACAATTGTACAATAACTGCAGAAAATAGAATATGGAAATATAATTTATTTAATAATTGTATTCAATTTTATTATTTAAATAAATCGACAGGTGTAACCTCCTTTTTTGGTTTAATCCGCTACTACGTACCAAGATGGGGCAAACCGAATTACGTAGCTTTGGAAGAAGCAGCGGAGATATTTGGGCCCGTATATCAGGTCAAAATTGGTAGTAAGCGAACAGGTCAGTCTATAAAATTTGAAAGGTGCACTAAATTCCTATGTTTGAGGGTGATAAATCGCTACTGTAGAAGTAAAATGGGTTGCAGATACCTATTTCTTTATAAATTTTAATAAAATTTTTGTTTGTAATATTTATAGTTGCAGTGATGGATATGAATTTAGCAAAGGCGGTCATGTCATCCACTGAATGGATGAATCGTCTTCCCTCTGGGCATATTATTTACGAACGCTCCTTTAACAAACCATTAGGTATGTAATTGTAAATTTTGTACCTACATCTCTTCAACTTGTATCGGATTAATTTAATTTAAATATAATAATAATTCCTACCCCGTATTTTTTCAGGCCTACTCTTTGGCAACGATGAAAATTGGATGGTAATTCGTGAGTTTTCCATGAGGACGTTGCACAATTTGGGATTCGGTAAGGGGACTGCAATGGAATTCCGGATTTTATTTGAAGTGCAGGAAACACTCGATAAGTTGGATAAATTAATGAGTCAGCAAACAACAGGAACTACGAAGGAAGCATCACCATCTCTACTAGCAGACATTAAAATGAAAAAGTGCAAGGAAGGAATTTTCCAACCTCATGGCTTCTTTCATGTCCCCACATTAAACATCCTATGGTATCTCATTGCGGGCTCAAGATTCTCACATGATGACCCACAACTTGTTGAATTACTCAAATATTTTTATAAATGGAATCGAAGTTTTAATTTGGGGGCAACCCCCCTCCACGCTTTTCCATGGCTAAGATTCATTCCACGTGCTACAGAGCAGGATGCATGGGTCAAGGGCCATGAAATATTTTCAGAATTTTTTAGGGTAATTACTATTCAGTCATCAACATATCAATCACTAACTGTGATGATTTAATTTAACTCATAGATCAGTTACTACTATGTAATGCTAATGTATGTGATGTTGTTTTGGATTTTGGATATAAATATTTAATAATTGTATAGTATCTTTTGTAATATAGAGGATAATGGAGGAACGTCTTCAAAACAAAAAATATCTGGAAGAACCAAACGATTTCATTGATTATTTCCTATTGGAAATGGGAATTCGTAAAAATGAAAATAGCACTAGTAACAAACCTAATTACTTTACAGGTACTAAAACAATAAGCACTTACAATTATGGTTTAAAAGGAATGCTTATTTTTGCTCATTTAAAACAATTACTTGCTGTAATACACTCTTTATAGTATAATTGCCTCACAAGCAAATGTAGTGTGCACTGCTTTTAATATTTTATTGTCATAGCCTATCAGTAATATACCTACCGTATTTTCTATAATAGTATACCCGTCTACTATTCAAAATCCGACCTCTCGGACCCGTCTACTAATACAGGGCTATCTACTATTATAGTAAATACGGTACCTACCAAAAGTACAAATACGATGAATCTCTGTGTATTTCTAGAGGAACAATTTTTGACGACCTGTATCGATTTATTTATGGCTGGAGCTGACACTACCAGTAATACTTTAGAATTTGCAATTTTATTCATGATGCTGAACCCCGACGTTCAGCGGAAAGTGCAGGAGGAAATTGATTTAATTGTCGGGAGAGACAGGATGCCGAGTCTGATTTTTAAAAGTAGGATGCCATACACAGAGGCTACCACGATGGAAATTCTTCGACACGGATGTGCCATTCCAGTCAGTGGACGTTGTCCTATGAGCGATATGCAACTAAATGGATGTCCCATACCAAAGGTATTTGGTTTTATCAATCCACAAACTATATGCATTCATTTCTAAAAAACGTACCTACATATACCCTCCTAACTAGTTTACTAATTACTACCCGTGCATAATTAAAACTAAATGATTTCTTTTCATAACTTAAAATAATTAATTAAAAATTTTCCGATTGTAGGGCACTATAATGGCAATAAATATTCATGGTATTCACTTCAGTAAGAAAGAGTGGTCAGATCCTGAGAATTTTCGTCCTGAGAGGTTTCTGAGTCCTGCGGGCAACATAATTAATGCACATAAAATAATGCCTTTTGGATATGGTAATACTCTAAAACTTAACACAAGCACATAAATTGTTGATTCAATTTATTGATGCAATTATTTTAATTTAAAGATGAAAACTATGATTATTAACTGTGCTTTAACTTCAATGATTGTTTCAGGGAAAAGAAAATGTTTGGGTGAAGCAACATCCAGAAATGCATTTTTTCTATTCTTTGCATCTCTTCTACAAAAATATTCCTTTAATCAGATACCTCAACATCCTCCACCTCGTCTAGAAAATATATGTGGATTGTCCAGGGCTCCACAACCATATTCTGTTTTTGTTAAAGATAGGGAGACAACATAAGTTATATATTATTGGTCTCCGTGATCAAAACGTTAAAAAATGTGATGTGATATACATAAAAAAATTATTAATTTTATTAAATCTGCATGTATTATAGTAACTATATGCATTTAACTAATTTAACTTTTATATACTATTACAATTTTTGTTTTGGATATTAGGCAATTAAAGATTAAAGATAGTATGAAGTAAACAAAGGAATCGTCTTCGTCTGCTCTTTTAGTGGGTCAAAAATAATATTAGTTCAACTATTTGCATCCAATGAAATTTCCATCGTCATGATTAACACGGACAAGTGCAATGAATTTTGATATAGTTGCTAATTTAAAAAGTTAAATAAAACAGGAAGCATATAATATTATTAACGATAAAATTAATATCATTCACATTCCTTTCTTCGATTTAAGTTGTATGTTATTACAACTGAAATTTCAAAACATATTTCTCGAGCCTCCTGATAAAATAATAATATGGCTACATAATAAAGTTCTCTGAGACAAAGGTATCTCATCCAAACATGAACTGCGGTATTTAAAGGAGACCCAGCGTGCAAAACTAAACAACTTTGATGTAGTACTCCTTAAATCGTCCATTTTTAGTTTCTTCTATTTCAGTGGAAAAACATTTATTATTTTACTAATATTGTAAATGTCTGCTGAAAATGTTTTTTAACGTTTTGTCTAGACGAATAATTTTGGTTGAAACAAATTGTGGGATCAGTACCTTCCCTGGTATTCTATTACTTTAACCGTTTCATTATATTCATCCATATTTGGAAACATACATGTGGGCTTACAGCCTGATAAACGTGACACCTGTAATAATTTTTGATCCCCCTTCAGACATTTTTGTTGGGGATTTTTTAGGTTTCAGAGTATGCATATGTGGATTCCATTATTACAATACTTTACATCACAAATTATTTTTAATTTAAGATCCCGGAAAGACGCCAGGTTAGAAAAGTAACTTCCCCTCTTTCTAAATATGCAATATGATTCGATAAAATTGAAACAGAAATAAAAATAAAAACATACATATGACCACCAAACAAATGGTCGTATCATAGACTTTGCCCAGTATTGCAGTCAGGATCACAAAAAATAAATAATATAGTAATAATGACACTGTTTGACCTTATTATTAATGACATAATGTGTACTTATGAAGTATTTTAACCTAGGCGCATAATAATTAATTGCCAAACAACCTAAATGTGTTGACTATAAACTAATCGTAAGTAGCGATAGGAATGCATTGAGTCGGACGGTTTTCGATGAAGTTATACATTATATATCCTCGATTTAATTCAAATCAAAGCCCTTCAGTATAGTTTCAATCAGAACTCTTTACACAGGATTGCAACACTTTTAAGTTTTATTATATTGTTTTAATAAACAGCAAACAGCAAACTTGACGACAAAGGATCGGAATTGCACAGGGTGGAATGGAATGACGAATGACGTCAACGTCTTCCGGTATAGGAACATTTAATTTACAGGCCCTACATTTACATTTTTGAATCGATAATTATAGAATTCAATAAGATCGAGATCGAATCGAAGGATTCACATGCTACAAAATATTAAATCCTAGCCTGCTTCAGTTAAAGTGGGTATATAAGACTGAAGATACAATTACTTCATTATTATTTGTCACATGGTGCTTACCACAGAGTAGCATCGTAGTTTGTTATCAAACTATAAGTAGTCGAATAGAACCTTTTAAGGTTTTATTCCTTTCTAAAAGGCTTAAAATAAAACTGCTTGTGAGTGAAAGTGAAAAGTGCGAAACTGCTGAAATAAATTGAAACAATTGGAACTCGCGCGGTTGACGAGATGGGAGTTTTTAGAAGTACCGCAATCATCCTGGCGGTGGTAAGTTTCAGTAATTTGACCTTGAGTTTGGGTTTGGGGTACTAACAAAATAATATATAATAATATTTAGTGAAAGTTTCTTTTAATGTATTTCTTACTGAATTGAGAATTGATTATAACCTGAATAACCTTAATTATTGGTCATTAATTAATAATGCAGTAGAAAACCCTCTCTGTTAAACTTTTTGTCAAACGCAATCGCGCACAATGTACAGATTACAAATTTATTCTGTATATATATTGGATGGCCATGTCATTTTAAACCCAGAATTTAAAAATGTGTAAATTATCAGACGTATACACAGACCAAGAATAATGAAAGAAATAAAGGGAATTTATTAGAATTGATTGATTGATACTTGTTGTTCTTTTTTAGATTGTTCTTGCCTGCGTTCTACCTTCCAATGGCGAAGCAGAAACGCAAGCAGAAAGCAATGAGGAGCTTGCGCCACTCACGAGAGATCGACGAGGCGAAGAATACCATGAGGAGTACAAAGACGGTGATCACTATGAAGAGCACCATGACGGTGATCACTATGACGGGCGCCATGACGGTGATCACTACGACGATCATGAGTACAAGGATAGAGATTATGACGATCACAAGTACAAGGATAGGGATTACGACGACCATAAGTACAAGGATAGAGATTATGACGATCACAAGTACAAGGATAGGGATTACGACGATCATAAGTACAAGGATAGGGATTACGACGATCATAAGTACAAGGATAGGGATTATGATGATCACAAGTACAAGGATAGAGATTATGACGATCACAAGTACAAGGATAGAGATTATGATGATCACAAGTACAAGGATAGAGATTATGACGATCACAAGTACAAGGATAGAGATTATGACGATCATGAGTACGATAATGGCCCATACGACGACTACCGACATCAGTACCCCCAGTATTACCCACATTTCCCTCAATATTACGGACATTTTTTCCCACATTTATACCCACAGTATCCCCATCCGTATCATCCATACTATCCCAATCCTTATTCACGTCAATACCCTAAGTATCGTAAATCTGAATATAAAACCGAACCTGAATATAAAGCCGAACCTGAATATAAAGCCGAACCCGAATACAAAGCCCCCGAACCTGAATATAAAGCCCCTGAATATAAAGCCCCTGAATACAAAGCCCCCGAATATTCTCCCCCCGCAGAGTACCCCGCACCACCAGCAGAATATCCGTCACCACATTATCCTCCAGCCCCAGAATATCCTGCTGCACCAGCATATCCAGCACCAGCATATCCACAATAGTAACCGCCAGATCAAAGTCTTTCGACCACTGATGAGGAGTACTAAAGACACGTGCCTCCATCATCAACTAAAACCTGAGACTATTCGTACTTTCTTTCAATTTTAATTTCAAAAATAAATTGCAGATTCTTCGTAAAGTCTTTTCTGTTTTTTGTAAAAATCAATTTCTAAAAGACATGTTATTATGCATTATGTGTGTACTTTATTTTTTCTTCAAGCAAGTAATATTTCAAGATTATGCATAAAAATAATTATATCATGTGGTAATTCATATACCTTATTAGGCTATGTACATACATCAGCACACTCTGCATAAGTATTTGTTGCTTTTTTAAGTTTAATAGTTCATATTAATTAATTGCCCATCTGCATTGAAATAATAACCTAAATTTTTTGTCTTTTATATTACCACTAGAAACTCTCGTTTTACAAAAATCATAGAAATTAATTAAACTATATCATCCGAGTAAAGGAACCAGCCAATGCAATGTTAATATTCTATGTAATATATTGACCTAAATGCACAGTTGACAGTATTGTTTGTGCAGCTTAAACGTACATAATTATACGGGCATATTTTACTAAAATTTATAATATGATATAGTATTATAAGCTCATCACTATGATAGGCGTAATGGTATTTAACCGTTAAACCTGCATGACCGTAAGATCAGTGGACTGAACCTGGTCGTGAGAAGAATAATTGCATGCTCAAAATCATTCGTCATTGTTCCATTTCCTAATGATGTAACTCTCTCTTTTTTTTGTAGAAAAAATTAGGATGCATGTTATCATTTGTTTAATAGGATTACACATGTTTTTGATTATATTTACGTCAAAACGGAGCTAACGAGAATATTTAGCCATGTTAGGGTAATCATATTATTCATTAACGCATTTCTTTGTTGTTCCCGTCTTGTATACGTCTTAATTAATTCGGATTTTTACATCTGTATAACATTTTTTGTTGGCAGAGTTTAATTGAAGCTACAATGCTAACTAAAGAAAGAAATTTTGAGCTTCTTTGTACAATTACATATTTTGTAGAAGTACACTCGATCGGAGATCATTTCCAGAGCGATACATGAGACCAACCAAGTTATTACAGTTTAGGCAACGAATCGAATCGTATATTACTGAATACGGGATAATATTATATAGTTGCATCTGAATTAAATAATTTATTTAAAATGATTTTACTATCAAAATGTTTTTACCCAGCAATTCCGAGTTGGAACCACTACCACGCGTACAATATAATGGTTAAGAAAATAATTTTGTCTCAACCAAAGCCAAAACAATCATTCATGGCTAACGTAAATAATTTAAGGACCTATTCTGTAACGACAACTGTCCGTATTCAAAATAAATATTTCTCAATTCTCCCATCAAACAGAAATTCTGTTGCTCAGATTGCGAAAAGGACAAAGGTCCACAAAACGCAGCTTCATCTTCCTCAAGAAAAAGTGCAAGTTGACGACGTTTACTTGAATTATACAAAAGTTGGAAATGGGAATCATGTCGTTTTGTGCTTACCTGGAGCTTTTGGTAGGTCCTTTAAAATTACAATTATTCAAGTTTTAATTTGACTTGCTATTTAAGAGTGGTAGGTAATTTATAATAATTAATAATTGATTTTCAACAATTCGTGGTTCTTGTGGTTGCATAATAATGTAAGTACAGGTTCAATTGAAACGGATTTTGAACCCGTAATAATGAAAATGGATCAAAATAAATTCACCATCATTTGTTGGGATCCTCCAGGCTATGGTAAAAGCCGCCCACCCAACCGAGTTATGGGGAACCATCCCCAAGCTAATGATGCTCAGCTGGCTTCAAAATTAATGCAGGTTAGTTTATATTTACTATTTAATTAAAACATTCAAAGACTTACTTAAGAATGCAATAGGAACATTGCAGTACATAATATTTAGCTTAGTATTTAGCATTTAACAGCAAACTATTATATTTTTCGTTTGCGGCAAAGTGTACACAATCTCCTAATATCGTCTATGAAGAACCAAAATGACCCTTCTTTAAGCTAAAAATAATATCCACCATCTACAAAAGTGTAGTAAAATATGCCTTGAAAGCATTTGAATAGAACATTTTCGACTTTTTAAAAATATAAAAATAGAACATTTTCCACTTTTCAAAAATGTGCAAATAGAACATTTTGAAAATTTCAAAAACATGCAAATAAAACATTTTGGACTTTTTTAAAACATACATAAATAGAATATTTTGGACATTTTAAAAACTCTTAATTAACACTTTTAACGCATGTTTCGCATTTTGTTTATATGACATATAGCTCATTTTGATTCTAGCTTAAATTGGATATGGGTCATTTTGGTTCTTCACAGAAGATTTATGAAGTTGAATAATCGGTTAGGTGAAGCAAAAACATTATTTACATGCACTTGGAAACGGTGTCTATTATTGAGATAACACAACGTTAATGCGCCAATTTATTATAGGAACTGAATTTTGACAACTACTCAATTCTTGGTTGGAGCAATGGTGGTGCAACAGGTTCAACAGCCCAGCTTTTATAATTATTATTTATATATCTATCATTTATTTTTAATATCATTTAATATGATTTAATACCTATCTAAACCGAAATATTTTTCAATACTGGTATTTACTTTTGAATGTATTTCAACAAATTATTTAACTATTATCCTTTTACTGATTATGAAATTGGAGGAGCTCACATAGCAGCTTGGAATCCGGAAAACATACATCGCTTCGTCACGTGGGGAGCTCCCGCCTTCATTAATCAAAGTTCCATGAAATTAGCCAAACGTAACTAGAATTTTAACATTTTATTCTATTATGTATAATATATATATATCAGATATCAATGGTGAGACGTGAGATAAATTGTGAGTGTTAGGCACCAATAAATTAATTTTAATCCTCATAATAAAAATGGAAACTAAGAATTTGCTTTTATTCATTATTCAGTTATTCGGACTCCCTCAAACTGGAACCAGGATGTTCGACAGTCATTAATACGAGTGTACGGTGAAGAATACTTGAATGAAATGACCCAAGACACTTACAACTATATTGAACGTTCTGTGAAACACGGAACATTTCAAATAAAATTACTTTTCCCAACAATTCAAACCCCTACATTGATAATTCATGGAGCTAAGGATATTCACTGTCCGATTGAGCATGCAAACGCCTACAAAGAAGGAATTCCTAAATCAATGTAAATCAAAACTACATAACTATATAGGAAATCCATAAGTTTCTTTCTCCTGTATATGTTTTGATATGCTCATTGTAAAATTCTAATCATGACTAAATTTTGACCCAAAGCCATTTAATATGAAGTACCTATGTACGTGATTTCAGATTAGAGGTCTGGCCCAAAGCTACTCACTACCTACATCTGGAGTTTCCGGACAAATTTGTGGAGCGTGTTCAAAAGTTTCTTTTGACGGATGAATAAATTTCGAACGATTCAAAAAACATGCTAAATAAATAAATAATAAAATTAAAATACTTTACAATTCTGTATATTTTGCAGCGATTATTCCAAACCTTTGGTTTATTGCCTTCAAAATTTTTTATTTCAAAGTCCGCCGAGGCTACAAACACGAAAACGAAGCACGAAAGTTCAGAATAATAATATTATTATGTGTTTGTATTTATACTACATTATTAATTCTATATCAATCATTATTATTACACGTGATAAATAATTATACACTCATGTAATTATATATTATCTCATCATATAATTATTGTGATTCCTAAGTCAGCATAATGTAAGTCCGTAATCTACATGTACATCTAAATAATTAATTACAACACAGTACCTAGAGAACGGAGACAAGGTAAATTGAACTCAATACTTGATACGTTACATATCATGAAAGCAGTACCATTACATTACAATTTCATATTGTAATCATGCGTTTTGTAATGTAAATAAGATTCAATTAAATTTACTTAATTGCTATTGTCTCCCCCAACCCGAAAAAAAGAAAACCATATGAATGACTAATTAGGATCATTGTACTTCAATGTTTTTACTTAAATATTACATAAATAATAAAAGTAATTATGAACATGATCAACAATTATGTAATCAGTAATTTGTTTTTGCTTATATAATTATTATACTCATATTTTTGGACTTGGTTTCAACACCAAATTTTTTAAAGTTTCCAGTTTTCATTAAATTACAACTATGAAAGAGATAGAGAGAAAAATACGTACAGGATACAATGAATGAAGGTATCCATAATTCATAATATTATTATTATAGTGCCTTATCCTTGTTACCAGTTAGTAAATTGAATTTTCTTGCCATTAACATGATAGCGCCCGCCAGGTAAATGCCTCACTGTTTTTGACCACTCTACAATATTATCGAATTTCCTGCACCCCATATCATTAGTTATAATCATAGAACATTTAAATTGTAATTATTATTAATTATTATATATTCAGATGTCTTTCCCTACTGGAGTTTACGTTGGATGACATTGACATCGACAATAGATTTGCTTTGATTAATTATACATGATTTTTTATTATAATAAATTCTCTCTATAACGACAGCGTCAGCAAATATAGCAATATAATTCATTACATAATGTAATATTACAGTCATTATTATAGCACAATGCTAAACGTGATTCACTCTTCACTTAAGTTCCTTGACTGTCTCTCTAGCCATATGTCATCTCAACGCGAATCCAGCAAACTATTATCAAAATATATATTTGTTTTAAACCTCCTCATAAATATTCAAAAATGCGTTAACAATAAAATAATATTTTATATTAGATTAAATACGTAATAATTACTAATTATATCATAAGTATCTAATAATAAATATGTAAAAAATAAATCTTACGAACGAAAGTACATAAGTATTATGTATTATGTGGTAGGTAATAATAATATTAATAATATACATATTGTTGTTTCTAAAATCCTTTTATTTTTTCTATGATCCCTAAAACTCCTAAGTCGAAGTGTTTGATAAGGAGGCAATAATTGTATTAGTTGTTTGTTTTGTTTACCATTTAGCAGAACAGAAAATATATAAATTACACACTGGAAATCTCTAAGTCTCATTCTACAATATAAATACATAAATATGCTCATGTACTAATATTTTCCTTTGTTTTATTTTTTGCAAATTGTGAACAACAATATTCAAAATGTAAATTGAAAATGTACTATAGGCATGAAGAGAACGTACACTGTATGGTTTTGTTTCGCTTTTCCCTACTTTACACACTTGAATCACAATCTGCAATCAGTCTTTCTTTTTAAAACTACGCGGAGTAGCTTGATAAACACTACATTATATTAGTCTTACTATATAAAGTTTTTGTAATTGTTTTGTATTTAGGTATATATTTTATATTGTGTAACTAATTGTTAATTTTTAGTATTAGAGGTAAAAGGGTCTATCTGTAGTTAACTACTATATCTGTTTTTTCCCGCAAGAGTCACTTTTGTGGGAAGAATTTTTTTTGTGATTCCAGTTGCAATTTAATAAAGTTTCAATCCATATTCAAAACCAAACAATACAGAAAAAATAATAAGGAGTTTAGACTTACACTAAAACTTGTGCATACAGCTAGCAGTCATGATAAAAAAGCCTACAGCAAATTACATAATATGTAACTATACCCCATATAATATTCACATTATAGTACTACTTTACATTTGGTTAAATCATACAACTTATTCTAATTCTAAAATGTTATGCATTTTACGAGGTAGGCACGTAAAGAGTAATGTAATATTAATAATTAAATACAAATCGGGTTAGAAACCTATTAAACTCTTATGTTAAATATGTTAACTAACAGTCAATCGATCAGTTACCGGTCTCCCACGTCATTTCCATATATTTCACATGTTATACGTATATAAACATATTATGCATCTCACATGTAAAGAAGTTTTGTACATAATTGTGTGAATTACATGTAACTTTTTCAATACGTGTAGAGTAGAGCAAATAATGCAGTCAATATACTATTACTATTATAACATACAGAGTCACGACTAAGATTAGAATTACAATATTCTCATTAATTTACATTAATATTAATTGCTTGTTCTGCTTTAGTCCGGCAGTTCTAAAAATCGTTGCTTATATCTTTTTACGAAAAAGAATCAAGAAGGATTCACGAAAATTTAAATACATGTCTTCCAATCCAAAGAGGTTCGTTCAACAGAAATAAAGGACATTACACAATAAAAATAAAGTCCTTTACTATAAATTCCGATGCGATTATTAAGCAATATTTTAACACTTTTCGCATTCAACCTTTTTGGCTATAGTATTTCTGTACAAGGCAAATAACTTTAAATCATAATAATAGTACAATCAACAACTGAGTCTATATAATGTAGGTGTACTTATAATTATACTAAAATTATACACAAAAGAAAACAATGCGGTAAACATTTACTACTGAATGCTTTTAAATAATTAATTTTAAAGTATATATATAATATATTATTATTATTATTATGTAGGTATACTTGCTACGTCAAAATTTGCGAACTAGATTCTTCAGGTGAGACGGAGGAAACTTCGTGATAGAATGTCTCATCGTAGTCTTCGCCAGGAAGTCGATTGATAGCCTGTGCATTAGGAATCTGTGGCACGTCATGCTTTTCAGCGGTGGGGATATATTTATTGAGAAGGTACACGGAGGCCTCATACGTTGACATCATAATGGCAGTGTTCGGGATTTGACGAATCAACTGAGTTCCCAAACCTCGGTAGAGTCCACGGTAGCCTTCTTCCTTCGCCACGAGGGACAGTGTCTGCCAAAAGGAACGATACTTTGTACCTTCTTCTCTCAGGCGAGTACGGGCAACCTCTGTGGAAAATAAAACAAATCGAAGGTAAAATTACTATTCACAGTTCTGAATTTGTAAAAAATAATATTTAGAATTTGAAGAACATTTTACGTATTTTAAACCTCCAACAAATTTGACTTTCTACATTAGATCTAGTCTACTATAACATTACTCATATTTCTAAAAAGTAGATCAATGTGCATACAAAAATATCACCACAAGGTAAAATCTAAGTAAATCATTTCATGTCCGTTCAACCGGAACCGGCATATAGTGTCGGTCTTGGTATCAGTGGATACGGCATTGGCCCTATTGTCTTGGCATGCATCTCCATAGTTCAGTTCCTTCCTAATTATACACATCGAATGCATAATGCGTTTTCCATTAAGCAGATGCCAGATGCAGCACACATGTAGTACACTTCCTTATCATCCAATAACAAACATTACAGCACAAGAACCTACTTAAATAAGTTTTCGAAGGACCAGAAACGATCTAGCTACAACTAGTCAATACTAGTAATCTGTGTCTATCATATAAGCAAAAGAAAAATAATATAACTTTCCCTCGTTGCCTGGTTCTAAAGGGGCCCCTGAACTACTCCATTCATAAGACATGGACAGAGTCAAAAGATGTGGAATGAAAGGCTGATAGCGCTATTCAACAATTATGAACATTCGACACTTATAACTCTTCATTCGTCTTGTAATACAAAGCGTACAAGCACTGGCATATTATGTCTTTCAAGTAAAGAAAAAAATACCTATATATACAAAGCTTGCAAAACTGAAGCGTCTTAAACTTCTGCTGTGCAAATAAAATCAGGAGCAATTCGTATAATGTGAATAGTAACACTATAAGACCAGACCATCCCCATCAACTCAGTATTGGTATTCAGGTTAATATCTTTTGCTGATAACTAGCTCCTCCCACCATAGCAGCCCAGCAGCCTAAGCTTAATTTTAAATTTATTCAACCCAAACATATACAAATCACATTATATCCGTCCTTTTTGACAACGCTAATCGAGGCGAGACAACAACATAACCCGGCAGCGTCTAGGAAACGACCGCGACGTCCATATTTTAACGACGGCCGCCACATTTCATTCAGTATTTTAACCTCGTACTAAAAAAAGTACGGGAACAAACAAATACCGAAAGCACCATTTCAGTTATAACCATTAGATTTGAACCGCCTCTACCTTACTTAGCTATACCTAGTCATTAAAAATAATTTTAAAATTTAAAATACATTCTATTGACAGATGCTGTCTCACAACATTATCCTCACGTCAAAGTCAAATACAGTTGTATCAGTAGAGTGTACCAAGGCCAGAGTCTGATTTCGATTTGGAATTCGGAAAAACAGATATGATACAAATGATAAAAAAGGCTTTTAAGATTCAAGATACGAACGACGAACCATCCCATTTTCATGACCAACGAACGACATAAGTGCTTAATTGAGTAATAATCTCCAGAGCTTAAATTTGCATTTAGACTAAGTAATGGAATTAATTTTAAAGTGCAGCAAAAAAACAAGGGAGAAATAGAAGTATCAGTATGCGCATAGGCTCCACTACATTGTGGTGTGGTGTGTGTCATAGTGTGTGGCCCAAAACAAAAAAATAATGATTTAATAAGTAAAATCTATCAAAAAAAAGTTAATACAAAATACTACATGCAATTATTACAGTGCTCCCCTTAATGTATACGCAGCTACTATGTGTCCGATACTGACTGAGTTAACTTGAAAACCGTGAGATAGTGACAGCGATGATAGCAGAGTAAAATATTGCCAAGACAAGCCTCCTCCGTCTTAAAATAGCATTTTATAAAAAAAAACAGCATGAGTAGAAACTTCTACTGCGAAAAAGACCCACACCACACTATGTCAAGTTTTGTCTTTTGCAAATTGCGGCATACGTATATACATACATATATCGTCCAGTATATACCTAGCATAAAATTGCAAAAAATAAATCCGTTGAGATTTCAAATAAGCATGCCCACCACCACCTCAAAACGAAAATGTATCACGAGCATCATAACAACACCCTCGTCTCAACCAATGTTATTACCGAACGATATGGTCTAGTCTAGTCAACACACATATGTACCTACTACGTAAATACAAATAGTGACATAATAAAGTATATATTTTACGTATGTGGGCTATACACAAATGTAGACTTTGCCCTCCCATCGTCGCATCTCACCCAGCCCATTCTCAATCAAAGACGAGAGATCTGCCTTACTAGAAGACTGGGTATCCTAATGTTAAACATTTGGCCAAAATCTCTCTCTCTCCTTTTGAGCTGGCCAATGGGCAGCTGAGACCATGTGTCCGACGGACCAATCAGCGATTGAGACCATGTATGATAGCTACCAATCGCTTTAGTTTCCGCTAAACTTTGAATTTGAACTGAAACTCAATTACGGAATTTGAATTTGATTTATTCCTACTAAAACAAGGCAATCTTACTCAAGTTTATCCTTGCTGGTGGGAAGGCGTAATGTGGAAATGGGCTGGACTATTTTTCCAGGAATAATAACATACCTCTGCCCAGTCTTCTAGGCAGATCGCTCGTCTTTGATTCTCAATCGCAGCACTAACTATAATAACACTAATACTGCTATCTGGGTTGATTTTTTGTACATAATTAAAATTACATGCCCACACGAATCCCAATAATATTCGAGTAAACTCGTAAACAACTTTTATCTCGATCTCTCTCAACTTCATAATACCGCTATTTTGCTACAAAAATTCAAGTGCAATGCAGAACTTCTATGATGCTGCACATACCGATTATCATTATACACATAAATAACAATAAATACACCATTTCGGGATACGAAAATGAGTTAACAGAGCAGACACTGCTACAATATTACGAACTTTCTATAGTAAACTAATTCTACCCAGACCAAGAAAGGCCGAATACCACCACCATGAAGCAAAACACTTAAAAGAAAGAAAAAAAAACGAATAAAAATAGGAATCAACCATCCATTAAAGGATTACATTTTTACAAAGAAAATCGAAACTATCATAACCATTACGGTTATATGAAATAAAAATGGAAAAACAAATCACTCGATTCAATGTCAACAAACAATAACAGTAATAAAAGGAATAAACGACGCCATTTGTTTTCTAGCCTCGATTTCAAATGCGCATTTTGACGCCGCCAGATTGAAATTGAACTTTGAAATTGAAAGGGATCTTCGGTCAAGTTACTACTACAATAAAAATATAAAAAAACAATCCAATGGATAAAAACTGAAAATACTAGAGAGTGCAGCACAAAATAAAAATATTCCTCATTTTTGTTACCCTCCCGTGCTCGAGAATGTTTTGCAAAGCAATCTGCGTAATTATGTGTACTATGAATGGAAGTTTAAGGACCCAGATTCTGACATTGGAAATATTAACTTTAGTGTATAATACTATTAGCAGTTAAGAGATATAAGACGGACAGGCGGTTGATGATAAATTATTGCAGACAATCTTCATGATAGCTTCTGCTCTCCAAAATTACAAGTATATAATTAAGAATTGACACCCTGCCAAAGAAAACAAAATCTAAATTCAAACCTCAAATTTATTGCTAAACATTTGCTATTTTGAGAATGCTACGGGAATATTTATTTCGACTACTAATGCACGGTGACAGCATACAATTTGCACCTGATAAACATAACTATGTTTGTCTATTATATTAATTATAATAAAACCGGGTGGAAAACACTTACCGTGAGGGTAAGCGATGCTGGAGGCAACTGTTTTGGAAATAGCACCAGCTGCCATAAATTGAACAAAATCCGCTGATGTTTTCTTGTCACAATCATAGTCTTCATCAACCAGGGTTCGGCTGGACTGGCTCCAGTCCTGGAGACGCTTCTTCACCGCCTCATAGATCACAAAGTGAATCACCGTCTCAGAAATCCCCATGTAGGATGCAGAGATTCCTTTGTAGAATCCAAGAATTCCACTTTGGTTGTAGATTCGTCGAATGGTTTGCCGTGTTGAGAGCCCATTATGTTGATCAAGCTGAAGGCGAGTCTTCACAAACCAAACCGGGTTCGTCGCTGTACAGGCTACGAAACCTACATTATACAAAAAAATCTATTCAATCAGGCAATTTAATTTAAAAAATAATTTTAAAAGAAATTATATAGGTCTATCAATGATCAATGATCCGCTAAACTTTCAGAAAGAAATATACCCACTCCCGTCCATGAAGTGTGTTCACATTCTATGTAAGTACAAGAGGCAAAATCTTTGACATTTCCGTAATGTGTCTACTTGAATAAAATCACCTAATTTATTAGTTTTAATTAGCTATAATAACAATAGAATTATAGACGAGCAGTCAATAGCCGAAATGTCTAATCTCCCACATAACTACACCTAACATATTTTGATTTGATGCCTCTTATTTGAACCTACTTATTGATTGGAAGTATGGCTACGAGGGCAGCATGACCTTCACTTCAATTCCTAAGATTGATTTATACAGCGTGTTGAAAAATTTTTTCTCATAGGAAAATAATATTAAATTTACATATTATATTATGTAATATTATATGTCAAAAATAATAAATTGCAAGCATTGTGGGGTGTATGCATTAACGCATATACCTACCTATACATAAAAATGTACATCTCTGTTTGTCAGGAACTATACTATCAGAAATAGTAATACACAATAATATTATAAAAAGTCTGACAATTCATAAAATTCCCTACATAATATTTATTTTTACATTCATGAAATAAAGCAAATAATTATGTAGCACGAATGGTAATTAAAACTAAAAAAATGTGAAGATTGTTGAATACTATACGGCCTAACCAAGGAATTTAAAAACATTTTCGTTTGACTTTGACAGGGCAGTAGTGTCAGTTTAACATTAAGTTTGCCGAAAATTTACAGCCTATAAGCGTCAGTTAACACCGACCCAATCCATAAATAGAAAGGTGAAAACTACAAATGACGACGAAGTTGGGTTAAAAAATACCTTGCGTGCCTACATATAATCATACAATTACATATACCTGCCTTCATTTACTTATAATCTTCAACTTTATCTGTATAACTTACAGACCTGGAAATAGATGATTCACGTGACACACTACACTATGCATATTCCACCATAAGCTAAATTACTCCTGTAGAGTAAAAACTCAAATCGCCAATTTATTTTGCATCAGTCCTAACCACACTTCCAAACTTTTTTCCACTTGACAACAGCAAACAGTTCCAGACTAACAGTTCAAATTCTTTCATGTCATAATATTCCCTCGCCTCAGTAAAAAAAACATAAATCTATAAGGACTACGCTACGTATAAAATACATACGAAAGGTGATACATAAAAACTTGCTGAAAGGTGTGTAGAACAATTTATAGTTTGCTAAATACGAGTAATATGCACCTAAAAGAGCTAACTTAACATATGAATACTCCTAGCTGTAAACAAAACACATATATATGCAAATATAATACTGTCTTAAAGGTTTACGCTGGAGTTGTAGAATGGAATTCCCCTACTGGCGTCCATATAGTAATATCAGTATAGTCTAAATGAATGAATGCGTGTGTAAAAAACTTTAAATTTTCACAGAAAATTCAAATATACTAGTATACAACCTACTAGTTAACTATAATTATCTGCATGAAAATCAAAGCCGTAGCCGGCGCCATGTCATGTATATACGTAAAGACGTCAGTAAACGTAAACCCCGAATGCTGAAGACTAATAAAAACTGAAGGAAGTCAACTCCGAAACCAGATGAAAGAAACGAAGCAAATAATATGTACTGTGCGACTTAAAATAACTGAAAAAAACACCCCCACAAGCTACACGTTATTAGACCATTACGACTTCTTCCGACCCCCGATCTCTGACAGAGTACAGAGCATGGAAATAAAAATGCTGATAAAGGTAAAGATGTATTAAGCTTAACCGGATTTGAATTGGAATTTTGAAATGTAAATAGCTATTAATAAAACCTATCTCAACACTTTAAATTTTAAATTTAGTAAATATGTGGGTTGACAAAGAGTGAGAGGGGATTGGAAGTTAGAGATCTGTGACAACTGGTATACAGAACCAACTGCAATCAGCAGGCGGGTATAACACTTAAATGGAGTCATAATACATAATAATAATTGCACTGAAATACCCAATACCCTATAATAATAATATCCTTACAACGTCTTACTTATGTACAACTTGATCTTTCATATTTGGTTCATTCTGTAAAACAGCTCTGTCGGAGTGCGAGACGAAGCACACCTGACACATATTACGCAGTCTAGTCTTCTTGCTCGAGCTATACCTAGGTATTTTGCGCGTAAATATTTATAGTCATTTATTTTTATCGTTTATATTGCATAACCCTACATATGTATTCATTTTCAAACTCATTTTAACGAACATATATGTAATGATAATTACTATTACAAAATGGTATATTGTATATATAAAATACACAGCAGTGTTTAGGTTATGAAGGACCTACAGATAATGTAAATAACGGACACGGACACACCCATAAATATAATCGTAGAGCCAATCATTTGCATCCAAATTGTTTCCAGTTGTCTCAACCCATCAGCAAAAGTAAATAATCATACAGAATACTTATTCTTATCATCACAAACTGGTACATACATGATAACAGATAAGCTTTAGAGAGAAACAACAGAAAATGATAATCCATTTATAATCCTTGAAATAATATTTACTAATATATCTGTAATTATTCAATAAAATCTTCCATCTTCCTGGCCGTCGTGCTATATCATCACTCATGAAACAAATACAAAACAGTATATTATTTAGGCTGCGGGATAAAATTTCCCTTCTCGTTGATACTATAAGCAGTTTTAGAACGGCTAATGAAAAATTTGCATATTCACACTTGCTGTATTTAATTTGGATTTGGATACTAGAGAACTATTTGTGTTTATAACAACCCACAACACTTAAACATTAAATCCAGCTTGTATCTGTATTTTTAAGTGAGGAATGATTATTAATTATAATGTAAAATCCGAATCTAAATCACATCTGGTTCTGTTTTGTGTACCTATAGGTATGTAACTATCCTGTCCATAAATATTGGCCAATTCTGTAATGCCAACAAAATGGTACGACTCCAACGAAGTCCAAAGATTAATAAGCTGGCCTTATCCCTCTATCTTTGGTCATGTCATGAAAATATTTTAGGCATAATAATAAACTGACTGCCTATAATATTACATAATATACAGAGTGCAATGTCTTTTACTTTCTAGCAAGTCAGTTGACAATTTCTATTATTTTTTATTTGAAATCAACAGCCAGTTGAGAGTAGTACAAGTACATCTGCCCCTATGTAGTACACAGGTAGTAGCTCTTGAGTCTACAAACTACTGTCAAAGATCACTAAAATTTCCAATTGGTAATAATATAGCTTAGACTCGGATCTCCAAAAGACGTACCCTGTCTAAAAGTATCAGAGCAAATAATATTATGAAACATGGAAACAACTATTAGTTGGTAAAGTTGTGTAAAATTTTACCTATACAAGAACAATCCATGAATGTCTGGTGCAAAACTATTATGTTTGCACCTAAACTACAAACTTATAGTTTAGTACTTCTTCTTCCAATTATAATATTCTTTATCTAAAATCTAAAACCTCGAAGTACGCCTTATTATGTTTGCATTAGATTTACATTATGTATAATTTTCAAATTCAAATTCAAGGTTAATAACACACAATGCACAATACAGTTGAATGTAAAAGTGCAAATATAGTGAATAGAGTAATACAGACTTAAATCGGGTGCAGACCCCTATGCTCAAAAGCAGGAACAGATTGCTACCCAAGTAAAACAAGGAACTATTTAACTTCCAAGCTTCAAAAATGGTCTTGATACCATATAGTAAAAGCCAAGTTTTTACCGTTCTTACTAAAATAATAAGATGCGGGATTAGAAAACATAAAGGACCTTACACTTTGCAGCTATACAACCATGGGCGTGGGCCATGGGCCATGGACCATGAAAAAAACCCTAATTTGAAAAGGTTACATTCTCTTTTTTATTATACGACTGCACCGAATTTTCCTGTATACAACACTACTGAGCACAGCTATAACACATCCCGTATACTAGATGGATACCACTTCCAACTCTTTTATGCTCTTGGCAATGAGGATTACAGTTGGCATTGGCGAGTCAGCGGCACCAAGCACGAGTATAGTGAAAGCAACGGTACCGGTACCAAAAAAAACGTCTAATATGCCTACTTATTATTCCATTTCCATGACAATGGCCATGGCAATGACTATAAAAATTCAGCTCAGCTCCAACTACTTCTACAATAATTTACCTTGCACTTCAACCATTCGAATTCCTCTAAAACTGGAAACATCGATAACAATGCACTATACAACTACAAATGCAAACATAAAATGCACAGTGGATTCTCCAGATTGTTCCAAAACTACCTATAAGTACCTACAACATGTTAGATGTACTACACAGAGAGCTCGGCGACGACAGAAAAGCAAAAGCAGTCCTTTACAAAGGTAGGTAGTTTGGAAGAATGGAATTAAATGACTGCAATGCGCTTCTAAATTACCATTTAAAATTTCCTGTAATAGTATAGTCTACAACACAAGAGTATATTCAGTACGTAACAAAAAAGGTTCAAAATAGCTGTAGCCCAAAATCCGAAAATTTCCATATGTCCTAGGTCAGGTTGTTGAATGCAAATGCTAATACTAACGTTCTATAGCTAACATAACATTCATAAGCCATTTTGTTCATACATAGGCCCCTTGTGTACTGTGATCATTAACTTTTAATTACTTCCATTTTACGTCAACTCAAATTCTCGAGTACATGCGAATTTTGACGCTGCCACCAATGTTCTAATTAATTCCTTTCTGTGAGTGCCTAGTGGGCCTACTATATTATATCCTATAAGAATTTTTTTAGACAAGAGGCATAACATTTAATGATTCTATACATAGTGCATAGGTAGGTACTGTAGTCTTGAACTCTCTTACAAACGATTACAAAAGAAATGTACCTATTGTGACGTACTTTCTACATAAATATATTTAAATCATTCCGACAAGAACTAATTTATCGCCTAACGATTTAACTGTATGAGGCCAAGATAATCATAGTTAGTACATAGTAGTAGTACAAGGTAGAAAACATACATAGTACGCTGAACCACGTACAGGCCAACCTTACATAAGTAATTAGTTATATGACAGTATCAGTAATTACTTATTAGGAGATAAAGAATAGAATACGTTGATGGGAAGGATATTCAAGAGGATACTGTATGCGTACGATTTTCATTTAATTGGATGAGACGCTATGCAACACTGACTAACTAAAGACATTGTTTGATATTTGTCATGCCGGCATAGTAATCCTAAAAATGTTTTGAGTCAATAATCCCATGCTTCTATCACATGCAACTCACTTCATTGACTTGAGAAGCTTGACTTGGGAGATCCTGTACAAGAAAAAAGGTTATCTATTCTACAGAGGTCCTTGTACATACTACATAATATTATATTCTCACTTCTCACTATATGCACGTGCTCATGACCAATTCACCCTGTCATCATCACATGCAACTTTAAGTTCTTGCAAAATTATTTTGATGAATGCAAACAAAATCTATTTTGGATTCTTGAACAAAATCAAAATCAGTTATGTCACTGCCATTCTTGTTAACATCCACAGCGTAGCACTAAAAGCCAATGCCGTGTAAATTATAGTATTAACAAGATGAGAAATAGAAATGGAAATATTTACAACCATAAGGAAGGAAGGGAGGAAGGAAATATATTTAAATGACTGAAAATCAGGCGAAAGCCGATGTTGAAGCTTTATTCCATACATTAAATTTAATTTGTAACTTAACCTATGGCCTTGAATTCTATACGTATTACACGTTACAAGTCGTTACCATGTTACCGTTGTATTGGTGGAACTTAGGTAGGTATATAGAACTGCGGATACGGAAGGAAACTGTAAAAGCAGACTGACTGCCGACTTTTTATATTTTTCCGTAGACTACAGGAAGAATAGAAGCTACGTGGCAAATCGATTTATATCTTGTCTAGTGTCTAGTGTCACTGACAAGAAACTGTGAGAACTTTTCTTCTAATAAATCAAAAAAAAATACTGTACGTGAATGAAAACTGCTCTCAAGTTTTCTGACAGTGTGTAATGTTAAGCTCACTTTTCATGACAGGCAGTTTGACATTGCGGAAAATGCATGGACTATTAAATTAAATTAAGACCCAAGAAACGTGATGGAATGACCATTTTGTGAACTTTGTGGTATTTAGCGATTGCACAATATAGCTTGTTTATTTTTAGTTACCTGCAGTGGCCGCGGAACAGATGTGGACGACAGGTGACTCAAAGGGAAACATCTGATTGTAGGTTTTCTTAGATTGTGAATAAGCACAGAAATAAATGGCTCGAGAAGGCGCCACTCCCACAAGATTAGGTCCGAGTCCTTTGAACAATGCTCGAGCTCCCTCCTTCTCAATAATAAGTCTATTTTCATTTTTAAAAAACAGATAAAAATCGTGAAATTTTGTGACATACAATTTGTGTGTTACTTTTCTTAAACTTTTACTACGTAGAGGCAGTACTTTTCATGTACAAACTCACAATCATACATCAAGTCAAATAATATACAAAAAAAACTTTAAGTTGCAAGTTGTATTCTGCAAATATATATGTAGTTAGTTACAAATATGCTGTCATTTAAATTTGTAAGTGAACTTTTGACATCAATAATGCAGAGTACATATAATTATAATGCATATATGATTTTATGTAATTCTCTAGGCACGTGTCAGTGTCATTTTATTTCTTAGTATTTTGTCAGTCAGTGTCTTTCCCATCATTGGTTCTGGGGCTATGATTATATATATAGGAATCGTAGAAATTACGTTTAGTTGTAAAAATGCGGAACACTTTCCTCACTGGTATACAGTTGAAGGCACAAAAACAGTGATAAATAAAGTCAAAGCCAATGATTTCTGATACGAATAAACCCATCCCACATTGAATCCAAATTCCAAATCGAAAGAGATACCAAAAATATACAGTATACACTTTTAAACAAGACGTTCGGCTAAACTGACGAAAACTAGTTTCATTTAAATCTTGTTTTTGGATTGGAGTAGATCATATTATAAAAACTACAAAAATTAAAAATAATTCCATTCCACACGTTATCCAATGATGACTCTAATTTTACAGTGATATCTTAAAAGAGAGCATCGGTCATACAAGAAAAAATCGTAATGATTAATATATGGTCTATTAGATTAGAACTACACACTACAGATCCCTATAATATCTACACTAAATACATTTAAAACGGAAAAATGAAAAAAAGACCTATAACGGAGAATCTCGTATCTTATGATATTGATTTCTATTTCGTGAGTGACTTTCCGTGATATGTGATTATATTTTTTCTCCGAACGTTTTCAACGAATCGAAGATATTTGCCAAGAAAAAAATAGTGTCCTCCTTTGACAAAACTATCGTGTTGGAGTGCATTTTGCATGTTGTCAAAAACCACATTGTGCATGTACCTACCTACATATTCTCATATTTTGCATTGTGCATGCAAAAGCTGTTTCTTTTCAAGGAAAGTCATTCAGCAAAACTAATAGTGCAACCCTAACAGTCACAGGGAAAACATTTTTTGCCGATACGGATGGCACCGCTGCAATGCCCATGTGCACAGAACGCTATTTAAGATACAGAAAGCACGCACAAGGATGTACTTAAGCAAGTATTTGTTAAATCCATTACATATGTAAATCCCATAGGAAAAGTTTTGTATTAATATCGACCTAACAAAAACTAACATAACTGCTACTTACAGTTAGATATACATCAACATAACTAGGTACTACCTATAAGGACAAACAATCAAAGATCAAGTCATCGCCTTTATATTCAAAAAAGCTACCTATTGTACCTGCATATGGAAACATGTACAACTTTGTTATGTACTAAAAGCCTACAACAAGTGGCAAGGTTTGGTATAATTATATATAAAGAAACCATATGACTATCTAGTCAATCACGTTCACATTCCCTTAAAAATGGCAATAGCCGCATGATACAAAATAAATTAAGTCTGATTGTGTAATAATAATTTGTTTACTTGTAGAAACCAGCAAGATAACACTCCAGTTAAAAGAAGCTAGAGAGATCAAAACTTGCTAAGCATAAAAATACTGCCTAGAAAGAAGGATACAGCAGAGAAGGAAAATCACGCCTACAAGAGAACAGCAGGTCAGTGGTCAATTTCACATCTCTCGCCACACCACTTGAAAAATACTTTAATTCTACTGGACGGCTACTATAAAATCAATGGAAAAGGAAAGAAAAATTGCGTCTCTCTCAGAATTAAATAAATGATTGATAGAGAAATGTGAAGTGTGGTTTTAAAAATAGCAAATTTTTAAAGTTAAACCTGTTAACATAAGAAAGATTGCTTTCTTGACTTTAGCATTAGCTTACTATGGGAAGAAGTTGAAATTAATTGGAATATGGAAAATTTATAGGAACTAGAAATATCCAGATTTCTTAGCTAGAAATGAATTTTATTACAGTTTGAAGTGGAAGTGATAACCTGCTTACTGACCTCTTCTTTAAAAACTGAACAAATCCAGTTTGGCTGCCGACTGGCTCCTCCGAGTCGATCTATTTTTCCTTTTCAGATAAATGTGTAAGCTACGTTATACTAAACTCAAAGTCACTGAATCATTATCACACTATAGTAACTATATAGTAATAATCATTCATTGATTTATTTTCATTCCATTTTTAATTCCCTCTTTATTTGTCTTATGCGCTTTCTATGCTACTACAAATATGTATTCTCTGTGTAGCTAAGCTTGTTATGTTCCTATATAGTCGAATACATCGCTCTATTTTTATATTTTTACAATGACTCTAAATGACAATAAAAAAGACAGCAAAAAGTAGGTAGTTTTCTTGACATACTTCTGATATGTCTTGACTAATAAAAAATGTTTCCTCCAATTACAAAGCGATTTATATGGTAACCAGAAAGGAAGAGGATCCTCAAACTAATGCCGCCCATACATAAATAGCCCGCTATAATTATACAAGACAAGAGAGAGAGAGACATCATAATGGGAAATTGTCAGATCTAAACTAAAGCAAGTCTGACACTAACATATTTATGTAATTACAAACATCTGAATGTACACAAGATAAGAAATATATTGAAGGAAGTCCATGTGCCCAATGACATTGACATTAATTATTTGTTCACTGCACTGTACTGCATGCCCTCCACGATAAAAATAATAACAAAGACAGAAGGTTTGTACAAGCTGTGTGTCCGTCGAACCCACTATAGTCATTTGATCATTATCAGTAATCACTACTACGATCACAAAATCACAAGACAAGACAGCTAGGTAAATTACTTATGGTAATTCAGTAAATGACAGCTCTAGTTGTCAAAACCTTTGAGCTCCGAATTAAAATCAAGTCAACAACATGCAACATCTGACTCTGGCTGAGTAAATATAATTAAAACGTATCATACTGTATAAATTTGGTATGCATTTTTTAATATATATAGTCGTATTTGTCAGTAGGTAGTAATAATATTGCAAGTCCTTAGTCCTTAGCATAGTTTAACCAAGACACAACTGACTGGCAACTGGAGAGTAAAAAAAGTAAGAATTGCAAAATAGCAAAAGATTCTTGATAGTACCTGAGACAATGGACAAGACCAAGTTTAGGTGTGCTTTCGGCGGGCATTGGTTTGGAATGACGAGCAACGGCCAGGATTTGTGCATTTCTTCCACAGCTGACACATGTGCTGAGGTTTCGTGCTTGAGGACGACTTCCATTCCCATCATTGTTGATGGGGCCAGGGCCATGAGGGTATGTTGTATGAGATCCAGGGGTGGTGGGTTTTGCTGCTTTAGAAATCCCTCCGCCCACATTATTATGTGGGTTCCCAAAGACAGGATTTGAAGACTGGAGACGGGTTTTCACAACTTCTAAAGGGCAGGTCACGACCGCACCAGCTGTTCCAGCAAACCTACAATCAGTCAAAATGAAACAAACAAAATTGAAACAAAACCAAAAAATTGTGAGACTTTGAAAATAATCTTCATTTATGTAATGATGAACCTCCTCATAGTAAGTAAATGCATTTGTACGTGGAATCAAAAGTAACCATTAACCATGAGATTAGACTACAATAATAGCATGAGCAATAATGTAATGCAAAAAAAAGAATTAATTAATAAGTAGGTACGTTTGCAGTTACGTCGAAATCATAATTATATGCAATTATACATAATATTTATGGTACAATAGCTAGCCAGTAGCCAGAGTTAAGGATAGCAGCAATAGTAAGCTTGCATTGTCAAAATTGAAAAAATGAAGTTCAAATAAAAATAATACAATAAAAATAAAAATCTGGAGTTACCAATACCATACCGAATAAGCGTATGAATCATCCCTATACAAGAGTTACGTGTTTCCTATAGCGTCAATGCCAATGAACACAAAAGCAGACTATAGTTCTAATTTGAACTTTAACAGATGAATGTGAAAAAAAGAGCTTACCCTCCAGCAACTAGATGGATTAAAGTATCCCGTTGAGACATTGGCTCTCTCCGACTCAATCACTTGTTCACCTCAAAGATAATTTTTTTCCAATTTTGGTCCGAAACCAAGATAGATTTATTTTTGTGCACACACATACACGCACACGACTCACAACTCAACAAAAGTTAAGAGAATTCAGACAAGAAGGAGAAGAGAAGCAGGAGGAGAGTGAGCGATAATATTTTGTTGTACAGTGTCAGAGTGATTGTATATTTTTACTAGTATAACAGTACGAATCAAAATGCTTGGCTATTGACTGTCCAAATCCAAATATAGTAACAAGGATTTCGTTCACTTAATTTTTTAAACGTACAAAATTGTTTACTACTTCTTGCTGCGATGTGTGTGCTGCAGCTTTACTTATCAGCAAAATAAAAATGTTGGTAGCCAATAAATAATAACAGTTCAAGTGGCAGTGGTATTGGCTGAGTCGAGCAAACTGACTAATATGTATGTACTGAACAGGTAAATTGTAATTTTTACAATTATGTAATTATAACAGGAATGTGTATTTGTGTGAGTAGTGTTTTTGTAATAGAAAAAAATATGACAGATAAAAGGTTCCACTACTATAATATAATATTAAGTCCAAGATAATAGTTATAAGTATGTTCGTCAAAATCAAAACTATAACTTGAAATGACAATCTATAAACACACAAACCAAATTGTTTAGCTGGATGACTGAACGTCAATGGTGATTGTTTTACAATTCTCAATTCGTATTTAAAGAAATGAAACAAATTACAGGCAACAGCCAACAAAATCCAATGTCATGGGTCACAAAGGTGCGTTAACAAAGAAAGAAAATAGCGACCAACGAATGTGAACGAATGGCGCAGTAAGAGACAAAAAAGGTAAATAATACAAGCTGATGTAAATACCCAGCCAGAGAGAAAAATGAATAATAATATACTAGATCCCAAATACAAATATTGACTTCTAAATATATATTATAATATTATAGTTTACTATTTACTGTACAATGCAATTCTACTAATGCTATCCCAAATTATCGATATCGATCTTGTGACCTGACTAGCTCTTGTTCTTCCTCTTTCGGGCTCTCGCAATCTTCCTAATCGTCAAGTTTTCACACAGTCACGCGTGTCACAGACAGACGGTAATTCTTGCTTCGGAATCTTCAAATTTTCCTCTGTGGACACGCGATTCTCACACTAAATGGCTCTTCCTGGTCCTGGTCAGTAACAAGCAATAATGGCAAATGACGTCAACGATAAACCGGGTTGTTTTCCGCTTGTATGCTATTCTTCTTGTGTATTTCTTCCTGTCAGTAGGATGGGACGTATACGTAATTATTAGGTATCGGCTCCCTCAATATTTCACAACTCACAACTCAATTAATTTTCAGCGCACACACCGGGTAGTGTACTCCACTCCTCACTGGACAGATCAGTAATGTGGCAAGAGACGTGACTCGTGATCGTATTAGTATTCGTAATGTTGTCAAAATCTGGATTTAGTAGTAATGTTCTTGTCTCTGCATAAAATAATCAACCAAAATATTCACACATTTATTTACTTGGTTGAATACTTTTAAAGTTATTCCACTGGGACACGAATTTGAATGTATGATCAATGAAATTATTTAAATTTTTATGTGATTTATTGTTGGACTCAGCTCCTCGCAACGTGATATTTATAATTGGATAGATTTTAACTATGCATACAAAAAGCTTTCGACATTTTGCCTATGCTTATATTATTTAAAGTTCGAATTCAACACTAAGTAGATACCAACATAAATGCATTCGATGCTAAATAGTGCTAATTTTAAACTGGCGAGTCGTGTACGTCTCTCAAAATTTTCAACAATTAACACGTGGACTAATGGAGAAAACGGAATTATTCTTAAATAGAAATTGTTATCGAAGAAGTATCAAAGTTTATTTCTGCTGTGTTGGCTTACTAAACTTTAATATACCTACACGACTGATTGTAATAAAACTTTTCTGAAGTGATGATAGCTCAAGTTATTACGTACTATTTGATCTGATGTGAAGACCAAATTTTGGGTTAGATAAAAATGTTTTTATCACCTTGTTTTCTCTAGGAGGAGCAGAGAAGGAATGAGTCTAGCTCTTGGCCAGCAACCCAAGTTTTATGAAGAGAAGACGAATGAGATTGCAAACGACGCGAGTTAAGTCGAATGTTCAGCGTAGGTTGTCGATGTAGATAGTCATGTAGAGCGTTGTAGGCAGACTCGGGTTCACAAAATTCTGAGTCCGTAGTCCGTCTCAGTAGCAATCTTTCATAACTTTGGAGAACTTTACTTTGACTTTTGGTACGGGTTGACGTTGGATGTAATTCACATTAGAACAGATGATGTGCTAATAAATATATATATTTGTTTGATGAATGACTTTTTCTGACATTCGCGTTGCTCTCCTTCTCTCACTAATAAGACAGGCTTGTTTACCGTATATTCCTGTACTCCAACTATAAATAAACAACAAATTGATTTTAAATGACGAATCAAGTGTATTATTTTGTGCATGCTGTAAGTCGTTAGTATAATATTATACTGCCCGACGTAGACAAGAATCGTTTCTTTTAGTTCTGTATTGTATTTCCCAACGTTCAATGTTAACTTTACGATTAAATGGTTTGTTTACTACTATTACTACGTTTTTGCTTAAGACCAAAATCTCGATCTGACAGATAGAACTAACGCTGAACGATGACGTTGAGATTGTAGAAAGTAATTAAGCGCAAACAATTCATACTTAAAGCAATGCAGCTACTGCAGTTTCTTTATCTTCAAAAAGGTACATAATAATTACAAATTACGAAATGCACCTCCAAGGAGCACCGAGCACCACTGCCCTCAAATGAAACATCAAACCCAGTACTTTGGCTTTACTCATATAGATGTTTAGTTGAGTGAACGATGAATATTACAAATAATTAACTTCCACGACTAACAAAAGATTTTACTTTTTTCTAAAAAGTTTCGTTGTCTCAAGTTTTAATAATCCAAAAATTCGCACAGAAAGTCAACAGTTCAATACCTACCTAATAATAGTACGGAAGTAGGTAATTCTTATATATTTCTTCAGCAAAAATTCTTTCAACTGAAGCATAAACCCACACAATAGGAGGTATACAAGAATCCTGTCTGACGTGATCCAATGGACGAATTGAATAAACCTACAAATTGCGACAGGATGTAATTATTCCATAACTTCAAATGAAACACCTCATCCAGATCTCGCCTATATCTACTAACGATTATTGCTGCTAACTTACTAACCGACGAACATTAAGGAATACATTACTTATCACGTATGCATATGTCCATATGTTCAGAAAAGTCAACAATCTTGCACTTATAGGCACATGACGCGATGAAATACAACACACCTAATTACATAAATATGTAGGTAGTAATGTAAGGAAATACGTCAAAGGTCAAAGTATGACTTATAATCGATCAATCGTAATCATAAATTGTAAGTCATCCGATCAGTCTGCTCCGTCAACCGTACATTCTTCGTACGGTCAACGGATTGATGGCGATCGATTGTGCGAGACGACAATCAGCAACACCAAAACTCCGATGAAAAAATATACAATCAGCAATATATTTAAAAGCAAGTAGTGCTCTGAATATACATTCGATCAGTATCAATCTGCCCAGTGACGTTTTAATTTTATTTTTGCCATTTGCTCATAAGCTTACAGGTCATGACAATTTACAGAATCACTGAATCATAATAGTGGAAGCATCGATGCAAACAAGCATCCAGCAACTGTACACAGCTTTAAGAACTGGACAATAAAAACAATGAAATATGATTAAAAATAGTAAAAGAGCAAATCAAAATGCAAGACGTACCGAAAATGAAGTTTAAACTCCTGATAACTCGGATTTCAAAACTGGTTGGTGAAAAACTGATGACTGAAGCTTAGGTTAAACAACAATTTTAAACTGGGATTCCAAAGTCCAAACCGATTTGAATCCAGTATTTTGAGGACTAATTAAGTAGGTCCAAACTCGAACTTCTGCCACTTGGTCCCTGAACTGGTGACGTCTTATTGATCGTGCGTAGGGAAGTATGTATTTTCTCTCCTACACTCCGAATTTTCCGACGTTTAACACCTTCTTTACGAGTTTTGTAGTAGAGGTAGTTGGTAGCAGGTAGGCGGAAAGTAAATAAACCAGGTCACAGGTTACATATTGCTGGCTGGTTTATAAAAATTTGTATATTCTTAATTAGACGTACACTCACACTACACACAAACCAATACCTTCTGCCTTACTAGTTCGTAATATAAATTATACTGACTGGGACTTAAGACTTATTAGTACTTTCAATAATTGGATGGACCAATATATAAATATTTGGTAACACACAAAGTTTTCATTGAAATACGAGGTGTGAAGTGACGAGATGCTTAGTAATCATTTAGTATTGATTTCAAATGGCAATAATAACCAGCCTTAGACAGTAGAAAATGTTCAAAATTAAATATTGAACGTCACGATTTAAAAATTTTTCTATCTGCAATCATTAATGGATAATCAATGATTTTGACTCTTTTACAAACTATCAAGGTCAAAGGTGGAAGATGAATACAACCAAAGAATTAAACACGGTTTGAGAGTGACTAATATATTGACCAAAAGCAAAGGCGAATAAGAATGTGTGACAAAACAAAACTTTCAACTTTTCCACACTCTTCTATATTGCATCAATAATGCGTGGTTGTGATTCTTCCTTTCAGCAGTATACAGATACTTAACACTTAAGTAGTTGATAGTGATAGTAGAAAATTCAAAATCCTTTTTTCAATTCAGTACGCATATCACGCATTTAATTTGTCTATTTATAAATTATTCGTTAGTCATTCCAAAGCCAAGAAACTGACAATATAGAGAATTAGTAAATTCAAAAGCATGAGGTATACTACAAGGATTGATACAAAAATGTGTTTCATGTTTTGTGCCGGATTTCTAGGATGTTAAGTACGTTCAGTCCTAGTAGAAACCCTACCTATGTTATTTACATTAATTATAGATGTAAACAATCTTTTAAAAGCTATAGTTCCAAGTTCCAACTCCTAGCACAGTGACAGTCTCGTCCTTAAAGTCTTCAGATTAAGATAAATTAAGATTAAGCTGCAAAATCCAGCAATTCGTTTTACTTACTTTTAAGTTGCGTTGAAGTTATAAGTTATTTTCTCTTATAATTATATACTTTGCTAGATCGTAGTTGGCTTCGCTTGTGTGCTTCACAAATTCAAATTCAAATGATGATCTGATCTGACTGACGTCGATGAGAGGAAAGCTGTGTCTGGTTCTCAACTGCTCTGTACTCTATAGTATAACTTCATATAATATTAGTGAACGAAAATAGGAAAACAGTGTGGGCCAGCAAATGCAAGCAAAAGCAATGCCATATTGCCATGCTCTTCAACAGTTGTACACAGCTCTACTACGTCGTAGTAGTTGCCTACTAGTAAACATGAATTCTCTCTGCATTTGAGATGTGTAGTACATACCTAGTACTTACACTGTGACACTTTACTGTACACTTGAGAGCAGAAATATTCTCCGTAGAAGATTGGACCCATTTAACCGCATTTTCCGAATCGATACAGGAGCAATATAAACACGTCTTTCCTTTGTAATAAAGTAAAAGGTATTATAGGATTAGTGAAGATAATTGGATTTGCATCTACACATTCCTTGTGCATGGAAAGAAAAAGAAAGCATATTATTCATTAATATTGTGTGGTAATTATTTTGTTTGTGCGACTTGGACGAATAGATTAATTATATTAATTGTAATATAATGTATGAATAGGAATTTGGAATAATAGTATAATATACTGGTATCGCATACTGCCTTTTGCGGCATCTGCTGATTGAGCAACTAGAGGAATAGAGTTATAGGCAGTTTAAATATATGAATAATTTCAGTACTACATGGTGAAGCTTAAATAACGTGGAACTGGAAGTCGTCTAATTGAACGTTGTTCCACCATAAAATCAGAACATTCTGTTAACATTCTGTAATGCTGTTATGTCAGTAACAACAATAAACATTACTGTCCCACGTACCACCAGGAACAAAAAAAAATCTGGTATCCTTTTAAGTACCATTATTTTCCATTATAATAAGGGGCAATTGACTACTTTTACTAGGTATAATAGTATTTCCTTTGATTTTGCTGCAGAAACATATATGTATGATTCTTAAATCTACACTCTGCACAAGATCCACACCATAACATTAGCCTTCACACAAGACGATCTGCTGTTTGTTTATTTACGTTCTCAGTTTTTTCTTTCAAGATGGGCATATGATATGTATGTATGGATGCCGATGGATGGAATGGAATGATGGAGCAAGCTATCCTTTAACCTAATTTTTCGGAGTCGGAAATTGCGCCGAGCCGTAAGCTTTATTACTATACTACTGTTCGGTCGGAAATGGATAAATCGGAATCGCACATCCATTGTAAATATTGTTGATAAATAAAGAGGAGTTTGGCAACTGCGTTTTGCAATCCTTACACTATTTTTCTATTATCTTTACATAATTTCTATCCAGAGTTTGGAATTCCACTCTGAATGCCAGGCTCTGGGATTGGATGAAGCTTGTGCAGTATAGAATATAGAAAGGGGAAAAAAGTACGTATATAAATAATACTTCATGACTTATTATATAATATTATATGCCACTGATATAAGTATGCAGCTATTATTATTATTATACTTGCCGAAATGTTTTTCAGTGTGTATTTACTTACTTTTGCTTCAGCTTTTGAATTTTGAGTGTCGTGTGCAAAAAATAAAGGTGACTTTCCAGTTTCTCTCCCGACGCGATCAAGAGTTGACGTTGTTCACACCACATCAATTAGCGCTGTCCCTGTATGTGCTACGTGTTTTACTGTTTTGCTTTAAGTATATGCATAATATGCTGTGAATACTAAATGCTATATCAACTAAACTTTACAAAAATCTAATTTAATTATTATATTGGTCAGTATAAAATAACATGTTTCTTAATCGCTTTATTGTTTTATTTTTGAACTAATTAATTTGTACCTAGGCTAGGGTCTGGATTTGTGCACAAACAAGATCCATGGATATTTATCCACATATTCCACATCACTATAATTTATAGTAATTTTAACTAGCTCGCTCTTTACAGCTTGCATTGTTCACTATACACACATATTTCCGTAGCAGTTTAAGCATGCAACAGATTTTTTGTAAAATATAACTATAGACCTATTACAACTTAAAATATTGCTATAATGTCCAGTGCCCACCCCACACCTCCAAGAAAATCGCTTCTCATTGGCTCTAACATAAGTGGTGTGGTACCCTTAGGCTTTATTTACTATAATCAGTAAACAAGCCCCAGGTACTTAAAGGTCGACGAGTACTCTAAACTCTAAAGGCCAATTATGACAGTCTAAAACTACGCACAATACAGAAAGAAAACATTCGCCGTAAGCCGTAGCAATAAAATGCTGGTGTGGTTTCACGCTCCAGGAATTAGGATGTGTATTGTGTAGTATGCTAAAATTAGAATGACCGCAACGCAGTTTTTAATATAATTACATGCGGTTAAAGCTGTTGAAGGCATTATTTTAAAATTGAAAGTAAAAGTAACTTCATATTTATTTACTTTAATTCCATTTAATAATGTAGTTCACTTATTTATTATCATGTTGGCTTTTACTTCCGTGGAAGCTAAGCCAATAAGATTATGTCTATATACTAGTTATAATGCCTATCTGTTCCATGATTATTTCATGATTGCTAAGACAAACAGAAAATGCAAAGTCTAAAATCAATAAAAATGTATATATGCTATTTTTTGGTCAGTTTCCAGTATATAGAGAAGTGTATAAAATATGAAAAGTAAACATATGAAATAATGTTTTGGAAGATTTACAAATCTGTAACGTGAAATTATAGAGCGAACAAACCAGCCACGGAAGAGATATTATTTATGGGATACCCTGTAATGTATTTATGTTAATTTAAGTTACTTATAATTTTATACTACAAAATTTACAATTCAATACGGATCCAGCAGCCTATTGACATTAGCGAAAATATAACTGTAGTCTTGGACGATTCGAGTGGTAAAAAATAAAATAATAATTCCAATACAATAAATAATTATTTGATCATTTTATCGATTTGGCCGCGGTCCATACAACCTTTGTTTAAACATTTACAAATAGAGATTTACAAATTTATTGGTCCTTGGTTAGAATTTTTTGGATTATAAAATTATTTATGTTAAGATTTTTAATATTTATTAATCATAATTATTGATTACTTGCATTGTAAACGGCTGCATGGGATTAGACCAAACCGACTCAATGAATACGTCAATCAATCAATAATATTATGTGCACCTAAGCACTATACTATTAGTAGACAAAGATTAAATCATTATAAATTCTTTGTTTTGACTAGAAGACTGAGTGGTACTTAAATAAAATAAGTATAGTAAAATCAAGCTTACTGACAAGCTGTTGTCGTAGTACTTCAGAAAACACTAAGGCAATTAATTTCAGTGGCTGTATGAATATTGTGTATATATTAGCGAAATATGTTAGCGAGTATTTTAATTATTGCTTTAGTATATGGCCTAGTTGGTACTGGTATTTCAAGGTAGTACCTGATAAAAGTAAGAGCATTACAGTACCCCTGCACTATATTGCATTACAATCACAATCAATCAGTGATAATAATCAATAACCCCATTAATATTCTTCAACAATTTCCGTAACATTGATCTGCTTGGATACACTTAAAACGCAAGAGTTACACTTACACGACCGCAAATATACCTTTTGGAAGCCAGTTGTGCTGGAGCTTACTTATATTATCTGATTAGGGACATTTTTCTTGGATATTATTATTATTGCCATCAAATTAAAATCGATTCGATTTCAAATCGCCATGTTAAATGTATGACATTTGAACTCATTGGTTGGTGAATCTTATAGGCCTAGAGAGAGAGAAAAACTTTATTAAGTCACTGTTGCACAATTGCAATAGCTTCACAGCTCAGTATACAAGACAATACATTCTTAAATAAAATTTAAACCTTTTAAAATTCAACACGTTATACACGGAATAGGATGCATAAAATAAAAATAAAGTATATATTAACATCTATAATGTATTATTAGTTTGAACTTCACTCCTTTGGTTTCGTTTTATTTAAATCTCAAGGTATTCTACATTCACAATGACTATAAATTGTAAATGGCAAAATTAGGATTCAAAATTCTTACAAAAAACAAGTATAAATAATTTCAATAAAATATTTAAGAATCTATGCTATGGCTGGAATACAAACCGCAAAGGTACATCAAGAAAACACTTACGAAAATACGTATACACATTTAATGTATTCTAAGCTGGAATATCTACCTCTAACTTTAAGTATGTAATATTTGTGTACACTCTTCACTCTTAAAAAATAATTGTTCAATTTGTATCAATCAATTAGAATCCATTACTAATGATCCAGGATTATCATTGTTTTAAGCTGATTCAGTCTTCAGCCGTAACATTTCTTCACAACAAAAATAACATTGCAAAATATAATTACTGACTCTTCTTCTCATCATATTCGTCTGTAGAACTACGAGAATCTTCATACTGAAACAAAAACAAAAATTAAGTTTTTAGATACTATGCATGTCAAAATTTAACTATAAATTTTCAATTGAGCTTATTAGAAATAATTGTAAAATTCTCACATTTCCCTTAGATACGGCACTGAAAGCGACTTTTAGGATGAAATACGTCCAGAAAATATGAAGAACAAAGAGCACACAGAGCATTGAATTAAATATGTAATAAGCTGGAAATATTTTTATCACGGTAGTTGCTTCGTACAAGGTGCTGTAGAGAATATACCAAGGAAAAATACCGAGACGAGTCACGATCCACAAAATCATGAAGACAGCGAAGACAATATCACAAAGTTTGTCCCTGTGGGCATATTTCAGCATTTTCCCAAGCTAAAAAAATTATAAAACAATCATATAGTGGAATGTAATCAACTATTCAATATAATCGGGATTAAAATCAAGCAATATTCTTGAACCTAAACCATGTGATAGATTTTTATAAATTGTAACACAAATAATTTGAGTGTTGGATTGTAACATTCACCTCTAAAAAAACATCAGCTGTGTCATGAAGTAAAATGACTAAACTCCCCATCCGCGTAAAGTTCCCCACCCACGAGAAACACAGTAATCCGATAGTTGTGAGATGGTGAAGAAACATTTGCCAAAAATCTTTTCTTTTCGCATCATAAAATTGAGAAAAGAACAATGACCAGTAGAAGGCAGTTGAGAACATGTAGTACCACCAAATGTCGTCATCAATATTCTGCAAATAAAAAGTAATCATAATTTCGTAAAGTATATATACTTACACCATTCTTATGGCATTATAGCTTAACTATAAATGTAGAAATTAAATTCCAAGCGCTGATTTTGACTTTTGTTAATGGAAAAAAAAATTAAAATCAAAAATAATTTAAGCACATTGTAACACAGTTATTAAAATTATTAGTCATTCACAAGTTGGACATAACTTACGTGATTTGGATAGTCAGTCCAACAGTCCCATATATTCCAAAACCATGATTTATTAAATAAGACTACAAAGCCACCAAGCCATAAGCTCGTATAACAAATAAATTTCCACCTAAAAACAACATAATATGTAATTGCACATTTAGTGAAATTATTATTATAGCATGTATATTATCCGACTCCGACTATGTATTATCTGCGTGCAAAGAACACAAATACCTGCATTACGTTAAATAGCTCATATTAGTAATAAAGTATTTATGTAGCTGTAAGGAGAACTACAGAAAACAAAATTTTAGTATACCCACTCTCGGCAAATTTATTTAACCGGGATGGTCGATGAAGACTTGAATTTCTTCGCATCCACCGCTCAACTTGTCTAACTTCTAATCCAGATTCCTTAGCTAATTTTTCAATGTCTCGGAATCCTAGCTTTTTATTTTTGTTCACAGAAATTAATTTTTGATAATTTGCTTCTAGTTTTGGTTCAGGCTTAGGTTGAATAACAGTTCCTCGGCCATGGCGAAGACCAAGCTGCAAACCCAATTTCTCTAGAAAGTGTCTAAATAAAAATGAAATCAAGTAAATCAGGTAACATATTATTTTGAGAATCATTCACTAATAACACTTTATTTAGTATCAAGAGTCTTACAGTTTCGCTTGAATAAAAAAAGCACAACAAATTGAAATAACTTTTGATGCATTTAGTTTTTTTCTAGTATAGTGATTGGAAATATTATTTTAAAGGTTTTTGATTTTCACACATCACAAACAACACATCCTTTTAAATACAACGCCAAGCACTACCTGCAGCAAACCAAAGTAAACAAAAAATTAATACAAAATATTTTATTGACCATCCTGAAACTGAGTTAAGTATTGTCAAAAGGATAACAAGTGCAAGTGTAGCAATAGTTTACGTATTTCTCATTTATCGTAAAAATAGAGTCAGGCGTTTACAACACTTAGCACGTGCTTACAATATATAGCATAGCACTACAATTTTAGGTGCAATGTATAAACTGCTGCGATGTCTGCCGGGAGTGTAGCTGTAGCTGTGCAAAAGCTCAGCTAAAAAAACTAAAAGCCTTAATATTAATAAGTATTAATCACGCACGAAATTAAGCGAACGTATTATAGGATCAAATTAATTCGCTCTATTAAAACCAAAACATATCTCAAATCGATTATGTAATTTAATACATCCAGCATGAGTCAGCGATTTCGAATAGTTATGTCTATAAGCCCAACATTTGCAGATTTGAGGCAAATAAATAAAAAAAGCGTACTAATTATTTTAATACAACTTTTGAATTTTTGAGAGTTCAAAGAGCATGTACGAAATCTCGAATAATGCTGGTAATTATTTGGTTGACAGCCTATATAGTTTTAATTAGCATTCAAGTTTTACCAAACTGAAAAATCAATAAACCGAAAAACCAAACATTTTACATATATACATGCTATGTAAATACAAACAAAATAAGTCGAGATAAAAAGTCAGGAGAAAAATCAAAGCATACAAAAAATAATAATAACAAGCCGCAAATTTTTTTTCAGATCAAAAGCAATAGAAATTTTAGCAAATTCTAAAAAACTATTGCTATAAACGTACCTTTCAGTGAACCATCTCGCCAAAATTAATCCAAATGCGAGTAAAATGGGATAAATTAAATCACTGAACTCAGTGTAACGAATTTTATCGTTAGACTTGACATCATTCCACGTCACATTCTCAGGCAACCAAATTTTTTGATCGAAGAACCAGTCGTTGAGAATTTCCATTTCTTTTTTTTAGTTCAATCCCAGTCCCATCCAAATTTTAGTCCTTAAGTTTATGGAGAACAAAATTATTATCGTTAATTAGTTTTAATATAAGCAACATGAAAGAAAAACCCCAATGACTAATACATATTATAATCTAGTAAAACTTGGACTGCTTTAATTTAAAAATACTAAAACTTACCTAAGAAACTGTTCAGTTGTGTAGATTTTGAAACTGTGCTGCAAGCTTTTAAGTTTGCACGTTGTTCGTTGTACTTGCAATAATTATATTCAAAATTTTCACCATCGAATGCACAGAATTCGATAGTACTTGCTCGATTAATCACCACTTATTCTAGGAGTTTATAAGCTAGTCATTCAATTCACAATTAGTCAATAACATGACCTCAACTCAACTACCTCTTAAGCACGCGACACCTGTGAATCTATTTAGACCTACTATTTATGCAGTGTATAATATTATAATAATTTTAAATACGAATTACATATATATCGTTGCAGCAAATATAGGTAGTATTGCAGTATTTATCTAATACTTTCGATTAGTCACAATGGTGTTTTAGGACGAAAGCTTAACATGTGACATGGTCAAAAATGACTGTTTCGATGACACCTATATAACTAATAACATAATATTAATAGCCGTAAAATCTATTTTATATATATATATATGTATATAAATACTCTACGGCTGGTTGTTGTGAAAGCAGACGACTGAATACAGATATAAAATTTAATATCGCGGTTTGAAACTATTATTGAGGATATTACACTCTATATGCGTATTGAAATTGAAATCATGTTCACGTTACTTAGATATAGTGGTGATTAAATATTGGAAGTTTTGAAGGCTTTATGTTCTGCGTATACTTTTATGATTATCTTATCAGCGGGAATAACCGTGATTGTTTGCTTGGTTCTATTTTCCCTTGTTAACCTGCCTGTACCACCAGCGATCAACCAAATGAAAATGAAACGAGTAAGATGAGCATGTTCACTTCCAATATTCAAACCATGTAGGTATATTATTTTATAATATATAATTTTTTATATATATATAATCAGACAGACTTCATGTTTGATTACAATTTTAGATCCACAGACTGAGTTATTATTTGATTTTCGTTTGGGAGCTCCTACGTATGACGTATATGCCTGCCGGTCGTCGGTGACCGGTGCTGATGATTTTATACTCAACAAGTATATTTGGAAATTCAGCACTTAAAGAACAGCACGACTGTCAGACAGAATGAGCAACACGGCATCATTACACTGCCATAAGCTAACTGGATGTATAAATATATATTATGTAGATCTTATTATTTAATATTACACATATGACATAATACATAATAACAACAAACAGCCACAAGTCAGTAATATTAGTCTACAATAGTACAATAATTGAAAGTTCTCGTTCCCAGCCTTACATTACATAACCGCCAACCGCATACAATCATCCTGACTGACTTCTAGCCTATAGCAGTTAGCAGTTATATTATAGCACTGACAGCGACCAACTAGCTGACTGACAGTCATTACGCATTTTATATCTATACAAGGATTATGTAATAAAAAATATAAATAAAACTAACTGCAGATATAAAATTGGAGCGTATGACCATGATGGCAAATTAAATTAGGTACAGACAGTCACAGTAGTAAAGTTAGTGAAATTAAAATTCTCTGACTTGACTCGAGAAGAATAATATAACCACTGGCACTATGATGATGATGGAGTACAAACTTAACATTACTTGTTAGTAGAGTCTTCAACACTTTTAACAGTTTCTTAACACGCTTTACGCCGCCCAGCAACGAAAGGAATGACAAACGACAACGACAAGCACAATAACACTGGTTCCATTCAGGGAGGAGGGAGTGAAAATCTTGAGAATTTGTGACTGGCTGTATAAATAAATTCTGCATGTAAAAACACCTATTACATATTATATAATATTATGTTTTTGTGCAACCCTATGTAATATTAATGCTTGTGTAAATGCCAAAGTAATTTAGACTTTTACTTATTCGGTCTCACAATCCGGAGGGATGAAGCTGAATAAAGTTCTGACTGGGATTGTGTGAGAGTCTTTAAAAGAAAATTGTGAGGAAGCTGCTGCTGACTGTATGAGTGGGTAGATTTTGTAGACTAGATCCGAGAATATTATTACTGAGGATAAGGATCAAGTGATCTTGTTTAAATAGAAAAAGAAAGTAAGATAGACACGTCCAAAATACTCCACGACATTTTCAAGACAAGACTTTGATATAATTTTAATTCAAATTCTGAGCCTGCCTACTTCTTCATTGAACAGACTGGAGGCTAAATCTATGCTTTTCTCGTATGGATGTGCACACTGCACTGGGACTGGGATTTGGAGCAAAAGAGATGAAGCCAAGACAGTGAAGACTTGAATCTTAAAGACGTATACAGATTGAAATACAGGTCACTGTGGAAGCCAGAAGCAAGAGCAAATATCTGTAATGTAGAAGAAGGACCTACCACCTGGCCACCTGGGCAATAATAAGCCGAGTGCCGGTAACGGCACCGAGAGTTCCGAGAGCAAAATATACATACAGCTGTATTTGCCAGCAAGCAATGTAGTAAAGCAGAGCATGTAATAAGATTTTAATTAATTTAAATTTACGATACCTTAAAATCGATTGCGCAATACACATGCTAGCATTAGCATACCGCTAATGAAGAAGCAAAATCGCCGATGATCAATTCATCTCACTAAAAGCAAAATTGCCCATTTCCGTTTTTGGCTTAAAAGCTGTATGCATATTATGTAATTTGGTTTTTCAGCACAATAAGCAATAAGAAATACTTCCTTATTTGGCCCCCAAAAACTTATACACAATTAAATGCAGTAAAAAACAGAGATCGGCAATGTTGCTACTTCAGTAGCGATATAGTGAACAGAGCATTATTATACAAAAATGCAATAAACAGAAAGCATATTTCAACATTAGCGTTAGAGTATATTATATGCTTTTCTCAATATCCCAATATCCCAATGGTATAAATGGTAAACACTTCCCAACTTCCCACGTTTCCACTTAATATTCCTATTCTATTCTCCTGACAGATTTTAATTTCCGGACCCCGACTTAACCGGCTAGAATATTACTATTGCAGTACCAAGTCAACTTTAACACGTAGCGTAGTGCATACGTACAGATATATTCATATCATCTTGCCTAGGTAAATACGCAAATATTTCTTCCACAAACTACATAGCATAATTATATGAAAAATTTAGTAAAACCTGGCATGGTGTTTGTAGATTTGCTGCAGAATCCTCATAAAGTACAGAATTAAATGTGTTTTACGTTCAATACAATATACATACTGCAATGATGCATATGGTGTTTTACAGCATCTGTATAATCTGTGCTGTAATACGTTGTAAGTATTAACTTACATATTCCTTATGTAACCTCTATAAGTAAATACATGGATTATACAATTTCCCAGTAGAAAAGGAAACTGAGGACTGATAATGATTAAAAATTATCTGTTGTTAAGTTTACTGTGGGTGTGGAATTATAAGAAGCAAAAACTAATAGGCAATAAACATAGCTGAGCTGGGAAAACCACAGGTGTAATTTCCGTTGATAATCATTTTTTGTTTAATACGGGAAGTATATTGTAAAGTAAATGTAGGGAATGAGGATAAATAATATTGACGCTTAGGCTGTCAATGCTTGTTTGAAGAATTCAAAAGGCTGATATTAAATGAAAATGAAGAAAATTGTACAACTGAAGTTTATTTATAATGTTTTGAATAATTTTAAAAGATGGCGCTAACGCTAACAAAAAATAAGATCTTTCCTTTCTGTAAGACCATGATTATTAAAATAGATATTAAGCATTAAGATTATAAAATAGACACAAGAAAATAGAATACAAACACTATGTAATAATTACAGTATGGCTATTAAATAATCTAAAATTTTGAAGACCAAGGCAGTGGCAGGCTAATTGTAATTTTTATGCCACTAATTTATTTCATGTATAATCCACGCTAGGCACGACTGGCACTGGACCGCTAACGCAGGATGCGGTTATATACTAACTACAGGCTTCGGATTTTAATTACAGGTTAAAACTGCAGCTACCCTTTTGTAAGAAATTTATTTAGTCGTCAGAAAAGTCGAGAACGCCACTCAAGCAACACGAAAATCACATGTAACTTCTGAAGTAGTCATAAATTACATTTTTATGTTCAGTCAATACATTATAATTATAATAAAAATGAGCACAATAATTTACATGTAATTCTCTATTCATGGATTCCGCGATTCGCCATTATTGCTTGTCTTTTAAGAGAAATGGAAATTGGTTTCAGTTGCCTCACTTCCATGTCATGCCTGGAAACTGTTTTTTCGTGTTCACTCTACTTATAATAATGTAGTAAAATAATTAAATGATAATGTCAGTTGTTAAGATCCTCACTGTCAATAAGTACTATATGTATAGGGTTTATTATAGGTGAATCCAATAACATGCAAAATTGCAAATATATACGGATGCATCTACAATATACAGGTGATCGAATTATTACTATTCTTCTCCTAATTGCTTTATTTGCAAAATGCAAACTGGCTTTGAAATTCTGTCTAAAAATAAACAGGCATATGACACATGTCTTATAGTATCCTGCTGCCCTCTTTGTACCACCGCACCGTATATTCCGTATAAAAATAACTACCGACCTGAATGAAACCGAATTATATTTTGCTTTTACATGTACCGTATTTCCTGTAATAGTGTACCCCGGCCCGGGTGGGTACTATTCAAATTCCGACCTCCCAGGCCTGTGCACTGTTAAATGCCCGTGTATTATTACAGGCCGGTGTACTAATACAGGAAATACCGTAGGTAGGTACCTTATTATGTACTAGAAGTAAGGCCCACCTGCCAACCGCAGGACCCCCCCCCCCCACGCAGTGCGCTTGATGGAAATTTTATATTCAGAGATAGCAACATTACACAAAGGTAAAGTAAAAGTTGTGTGGCATGACATATCTGTAGTGGCTTTATTCAGATGGCATTAAGACACAGTAGAGACATGAGAAATATGTATCCAGCAATACGACACAAAAGTAAAGGTAAATGTTGCATGGCAGAAATATTGAGGGAGTACAAAAAATCGGGGTGGCGACGGTTCGGAACGGGTTCGTAGGGGGAAGATTAGTCACGCAGAGACACCATAGGAAACAAATTTAAAGTAATATGTTACGTGGCACATGTAATGAGAGAGTACGAGCATGCTTGGTGTCGACGGTCAGGCAGGTGACGGCAGCCAAAAGGGTACCCCCCTTTTGTCTTGAGTTGGACCTTTGGCGAGGTCGCGGCGATCGGGGCCTGGGGGTCTTTTTCGGCTGAGGCTTGGAAGGAGTTTTTTCTTAAAGACTGGGGGTTCCACTGCTGGGGGTGCGGGATCAGAAGACGGCGGCGGGATAGTGCTGGCTGACGATGGCTTGCGGGGCCTTTTGACGGTCTTGCGGACTGATGCAGCGGGTACTGCTGACGGGGTCGAGGGGGTCTTAGGCAAACGCTCCTGGGCTTCAGCTGCTTCGCACAACTCTGCGTCCAATCCATCCTCCATCCTATTCATTAGTTCGGCCTCTTCATTGGCAGTAGGGAACTCGGATGGGGATGGAGGAGCACGACCTGCTGCCTCTGCAGGCCGTGGCCGCCGTACGTCTTGTGGGGGCGGGAGTTGGACGTTGGCAGATGGTGATGGGCAGCAGCGGGGGAGGGACGAGGGAGTCGTAGGTAGGAAGGGTTTGAGGATAGGAGATGCCTCAATGTATTTCTTTTCCGCCGCCAGCAGCGTAAGTTGGTTCCGCAGGGACTGGACGTGGGCCTCGTGAGACTTCAAGGTAGCAAGTAACCGCTCCCCCTTGCGGTTGACACGGGCCAGTTCTGCTGCTTGATGCTTTGAATCCATCTAAAACGGACACTGAATTAGTGGCTAAGAGAGAAACGCCAGTGTTGGTGCACAACAGAAAAAAGAATTAGAAAACAGGGCACTTACAATACAGGGAAAAACGCAAGAGCAAGAAAAACAAGGCAATGAGAAGAGATGCGAGGGCCGGCAAAAACGTCAAAGAACCGCAACACGGACTATAAGGACCCAACGGAAAAATTTGGCAGGAAAAAAAAGAACCCGTGCACGTCCGGCGCAGTGAAAGGGGGTTGGCAGAGCCATAAAAGTAAAGGGGAACGCGCGAAAGGGGGAGGGAGAGGGGCAGCCTGAAAACCGGCGGCAAGTCAGGGAGAAAGGTTGGGGGCAAATCGCCGCGCGGTCGGGTCGTAGGCGACGGGTCTAGGGTAGAGGCCGGGAGTCCAAGTGATGCTACCGGCGGTCGCAAATGCTGGAAGAACCCTGCGCAGAAAATTTTCTTGACGGCAGACGCTGTCCAAGGCCCGTTGCAAGTCCCGGACGGAGGCGTGGTGGGCGTCAAGGAAATGGAGGTACATACAGCGTTCATTGTGCAACCGCCGTAAGGTACAGCTGTGGTCTCCGTCCAGAAGGCATAGCACGGCTTGTTGGCGCACTAAGCGCTCCACTCTAGTTTCGAGCTCCGTCAACCGGTTGCTGTAGACGTCGAACTGCATGAGAAGAGCATTGCGTTGACGTTTCAGGCAGAGGAGCTCGTCTTTCTGCGTTATTGTTACCATATTTTTGCGTAAGCCTGAGAGCAACATGTATTTGTACAGCGAAATCAAGACAAAAGGGATAGATAGCGCATGGAGCTGGGCTAGTGCACGGTCGGGAACAGGAATAAGCCCGTACGAAGTGGACTTACCTGAGCAATTGGAAAAAGTCCACAGAAAGTATACACAAATGCAAAAGGTGGCAGTAATAATGATTTACAAGCTGCGAAGCGGGACGGTGAAGGAAAGTGAAAAAAGGAACAAAGGTTTGCAGCTGATTGTCGCACGAGTCATGCAGACTGGTGCGGCAATGAGCTGAAGACAACGCAAGAGACCCAGGCAAATATCAGCTTGCAATTGGCAAAATTGCAAACCGAAATTCACCGCAAGGGGAGAGGTACGAGCTGAGACTGCAGTATAGCAAATGGCAGAGTATTGTTGGCAGTTGTGGAACAGTTTACTCTGCCAGTTACTATCTTGCAGGGACCACCACGCAGGTTCTACAGCGGCGCTGTGGTACTGGGCCAATGGGCAGTTGCCACTAGGCCATCGCATAGTGTCAACTGCGTTAGCCGGTCGCAAGGGCGCGTTAACGAAGCACTGAGAAGACAAGGATGAAGTAGCGACGCCTAGTAAGGGTGCCGGGTAAGACACGAGAGCGGAAGGGGCGGGCGGGGGACGAGAACTACGTCGGAACCAGCCAATGGTGGGGCATCTAATGGCTTGCGGATGTGAACAAACGTTCCTCGTGGTAAGAATTCCTGGTGCACAATGGTTGCGTACAGTCGTCGCCTGGTGAATGAAATAAGTTGCGTTTCTGGCAATTGCCCAGGTGATGCCGCGCAATTCGTTCTCAGGGTTCTGAAAGGCCGGAGCGTTGCCTGTGCGCTCGTTTTCCTGCAGTTGTTCGGTCAAATCTAAGAGGCGCCGCCGAAAGGTGCCCGCTCGCGAAAAATAATGGGACAATTGCAGGCGGAGACGCTGGTTTCTGACCTCCATGAGGAACATGCGGTCTGCTATGGACATGGTTTGAATATTGATCTAGAATTATTGTTGTTATAGCACATCACTTAAAAAAATTAAAATTATAGAGTCGCATACTACCCAAATTTGGACCTCCAATACCCGTGTACTAATACAAGACCGTGTAATATTACAGGCCCGTGGTCTCATATACGAAATACGGTACTTTGTGCGTTACGACGTTGTATGGTCCAGATTATCTCCCTTTTTATTCGGAGACGACTCGTCTCTGTTGCTTTTGCATTTTTCGTTATTTTTTTTGGTTATTTTTCGCTGGTTCACTCACTGCTATTTACCAGTTGGTCCATACATTTTGTTACCAAAAATTTCAGCCCTTTAGAACCCACCCACCTCAGTATCATCCTTTTAGCAACGTAAATATTTAACACAGCACGTCACCAAAATCATATTACACCCAGTGACTGTACCGTTGACATCATTTACGGACGACCCCGGGTGTACATAACTGTACTACTACCACAGAAGACAGTACCAAACTAAAAGCCTATAGTGCATGCAGCTACTATACTACATCGCCCTATGCTATATATGCTCGACCCCGTGTGTACATAACTGTACTACTACTACTACCACAGAAGACAGTACTAAACTAAAAGCCTTTAGTGCTTGCAACTTGCAGCTACTATACTACATCGCCCTATGCTATATATGCTCTAGTATATATGAAGCTGGTAAAAAAAATGACAACTGTAAGCAAAATCCAAGCTTTAAATTACTTTTTTAATGTCAGGGCCAATAAAAAATTAATGATCAACACAAAATATTTAAACGGGACCATGGCCATAGTCCCGATGGCGAGAATGACGCACTGTGAGATCAGATTTCTCACGACGAGCGATCTCTCGTCTTCGTGAATCCTCGCGCGCCCGGACCCGGTCTTCTTCAATCCGAGCTGCCCGCTGAATCTCAGCCTGACGACGATCTTCCTCCCGCACCCGTTCAACTTCTCTTCTTTTCCTCTCTTCTTTAACCCGAACATCATGTTGGCGAAGATCTTCTTGCCGCCGGCGACGGTCCTCCGGTCCTCCTCTCTTCTCCTGTCCTCATGTCGACGGCGCTGGTCTTCATCAGCCCGCCGTCTATCTTCCTTCCTTCTTGCGTAAGCGATTGCATACGCAACCTGAGATTGGCGATCTCTAAAAATTTTCATCCTAAAAAATAAAAACAAACATTCTATGTTAAAGATAGCCGTTCACGTAATTTTAAAAATATGACACACGGGTACTGTCAAACCTATACATGTTAACCTATGTAACCATACCTACACCAAAATATTTTAGCTATGCGGAGTGGATTTAGGCAGAAATGAATTTCCACCGTTGATATTGATTATATGATTATTCATTATGACATTGAAATATAAGCCAGGCACGATTGTGATGACAAGGAAGACTGACATTTAACAATAGCGCACATAATTTCTCTAATCGTCATCTGTGACACTGACACATGCCAGCGGTGGTTCGGATTTGGGAATCAAGTATTATGCCTAGCTGCTTCTCACACATATATCATTTGTCAACAAATATTAATAAATTAATTATTACCTTTAGTAGGAGGAATCCAATTTCAGTCAATCAGCTACAAAAATCTTGACTTAACTTCAATTGCGAATGAAGATGAAAAATGAAGGTTGGTCTTGGTCTGTTGAAAGTGTGGAACACGCACGAGACACTTTGAATTTGGTAACACGGTGCCGAAGCCGGCATCGAGCTTCAATGTTCTGTATGGCACCAAGTTCAAAATATCTCATCCGTGTTCCAAACTTTCAACAGACCAAGACCGAACTTCATTTTTCATTTGTGATATATGTACCTTTATATTATTATTTGAAATTGAAGTCAAGTCAAGATTTGTGTAGCTGATTGACTGGAATTGGATTCGAACTTAAGGTAATAATTATTGATTTAATAACATTTGTGAATACATGATATATGTGTGAGAAGCAGCTAGGCAGAATACTTGATTCCCAAATCTGAACCACCACCGGAATTTGTTAGAGATGACGATTAGAGAAATTATGAGCGCTATTGTTAAATGTCAGTCTTCCTTGTCATCACAATACTGCCTGGCTTATATTTCAATGCCATAATAAATAATCCTCTAATTTAGTGCAATTGCAATTCATATTAGCAACATATCCTTTGTGTCCAAATATTACTGGTTATCTTCGATGAAGGATAAAATTCATGTCCTTTCTTTCATTCTAGTGTTGTAATTTGTTCACCAAAAAAATTGTTCGTTTTGGTTTGTGATTGTTGATCACAGTCACAAACAAAAACTAGCAAAATTCGATTTTGCACAAGCACAAAACGTATCACAATCTGACAGGAACAAACAAGAACTACCCTGGTTTTCTAGTCATCTCTAACGAACGTTTTGTGGACAATCACAACCTCCGATTAATAAAATGCATTGTGTACAATCTCGTAACCAAATCACAATAATCACAAACAATTGTGAACAATTTGCAACACTAATTCATTCCTGAAACTTAATCCATTTCGTTACTGTAGATGCAAAGTGGCCGTTCTCCAAACGCAGGTAAAAGTAAAGTGGCCGTTTTCTATCCTTTACTAAACGCAAAGTGGCTGGTCTCCAATTTAATCCAGTTTGAACAGGATTGGAGACCGGCCACTTTGCGTTTAGTAAAGGATGGAGAACGGCCACTTTGCATTTACCTGCGTTTGGAGAACGGCCACTTTGCATCTACAGTAACGATTTGCTTTACATTTTATTGAACAAAGATAAAGGACGAACGAGGTTTTGTTTATCAGTAAAACTGGAAGGACACGGATTTGCTTCTAGTGAAGAATAGAACGGCACGTGAACACTGGCATTAGTTACTACAAGCATACGTACAAGCGGTAAACGGATTTTTCCTTCCCGGACATTTCCTACCCGAACTTTTCCTGCCCATGACTAAACCTGGGAATTTTCCTACCCATGACCAAGAGAGTAATGTAGAAAAAAAATACAAGTATAGCTATTTATTTATGAGTGTACCGTAATATCACGGCAGTTTCAAACGAGGTTGGTAAATTATTACTAATTATAATAAATACTTAACTGCGAATAACGTTTTAAACTAATGGCGGCGATTGTCTTTCATTATTTGTGCTAATTCACGTAAGCTATCTCTAATGCCCGAACTCCACTACAATGGTAGCGTAACTCTGGTTTACTGAGGTACCGTAGAAACGCATGGAATCCATCTCCACTGAACCATTTTCTGTAGTTAACTCATGTGTAGTAGGTACACGTACTACAGTTATGATCTTTTAGTCAGGCGATGAAAACAATTTTTGGCACTGGACTGAGCTGAATGTGTATTGGCTACCCTTAACTGAACTTACAATGTAATAACATTGTCACGTTACACCGTCTCCACTACTCTTGCAACCAAACAGTGCTGTAATGGAGATGATTGTCAAAAACTCGTGACTGTAGTTAGTTACCACAGTAAGGCTACCATAGTAGTGGAGTTCCGGCATAACATTTAAACTAACAAGTGCAAGAAATTGAGACTGTAAATGGAGGAGAGAATCTCCTGCACTTGTATTCTTTGGACTGATTTTGATTTTGCATTTGTATTTGCGGAAGTGACGTTTAGTGAAGTGAGCAGGTCGTTGTCAAGGCTTAAATCTTCGATTATTTCAATTTCAAAGATAAAATGATTTTCTACGACAGGTTCTTCATTTTCCTGAGGCTGAATTAAATGGTCTTCGTTAATTAGGGTAGATGGGTAGGCAACTGGGAGAAGTTTTGAACAATTGGCACAAGCTTGGTTCTGATAATTGAATAATTTAATATTTAGATTTTGGCTATGTTCCTTATTGTTGCAATTGAAGTTGTTGATGCTGTCACCATTATTGTAAGTGTAATTTAAGTTTAAATGTTCATTGTCACTGTTCTCGAGCTTTTCGCTAATTTCCATTATGAAAACTGAGTTGGAACTTTTAGACAAATATATGATTTTACTTAACTAAGAAAAGAGTTAAGGTAAAATTATGAATAAATTGGAATGAACGTCCTTCGCACCCTTATATACAACATACAAACTCTCTGAAATTGTTTGTGAATTTTCCAATATTTCAATTTTCAATTTCTATATTTGAGCCATAATTTTTAAATTAGCCTCAAAGTGACTGGCAGGAAATAGAGCTACGCTTCAAACCTTTCTTAGTTAGCTTTTCTCAAGGGTACGTGCATAAATTAAGTAGTATACAAATCAGAATTTTTGAACCACTAATTTCCCCCTTCTTGGTATGTACGCCTATGTAAAAACGATTTACAAGTTGAACCCCGCCAGGATTTATAACGTAATTTACGTACGCTTTTCACGGTAAGATCAGCACTGGCTAACTGGCTACATGGTATTTGCAATGACGTCACAACATTGCAGTATACATACAGTATACAGCAGAACTCAAGCAGTAAAAAAGTTCACAGCAAGGAAAAATATCATTAAACATCTATAAAGTAAACGTCAGAGAAAATTAAAGTATTTTTACTCCAAACTTGCCATAACTTTTGTAAGCGTAGGACCAAACAAAATTAAAATGACATTGCAATTTGCATTAATGGATACATTTATTTAAGAAAGACAGTTTTATTCCGAATTCCGAATAAACGTATTCACAATTGAAACCTAAACTTACTAAGCGGACATTTATAGGGTTGTGTATAATGTATCCCTTGTAGCGTTCATAATTGGAAAACAAAAACTTTGCTTGCATTCGTAGTATTGTGTAATTAATCTTTTTCAACATAATTAATAATTAACGGATTGGGTAGTGTTCGTAGTGCCGTTTTCGGAGTGTCCTTTTTTCGTCGGGAATTGTTCGTAAGTCAGAAGTTCGTAGTGTTTCTTTTTTCGTTAGGCGTGTTGAATGTGTATTGGCTACCCTTAACTGAACTTACAATGTAATAACATTGTCACGTTACACCGTCTCCACTACTCTTGCAACCAAACAGTGCTGTAATGGAGATGATTGTCAAAAACTCGTGACTGTAGTTAGTTACCACAGTAAGGCTACCATAGTAGTGGAGTTCCGGCATAACATTTAAACTAAAAAAGACGGTGTGAGGCAATACTCAAACAAGTATTATTTAAAATCTACATGAATTGGTAAAAGACGAAAGAACAGCAAAAGATATAATAACGTTGTATTATATGGGTATATCTTTGCGCGATGTGTGGTTTCTGTTTTTGTACATGGGTAGGAAAAGCCCTAGGTTTGGTCGTGGGTACGAAAAGTCCAAGTAGGAATAATCCGGGTAGCAATAGTCCGGGTAGGAATAATCGAATAAACGAAAGGGCACACGTTTTATTACCTAGTAGATATTATACGTGTTTTATTGTATACAAGAAATTGCTTGTAATCCTAGCTACACTAAAAAACGGGGAAACACAAAAATAACTTGACAAGGGGAAACCCCTTGGGGAAACTGGAGACTCCTTATTTACAACTTGTACCCATGAAGAAAATAACCTCCTTTATGTTCCCTTGAAGGCCCAAAATAACCTCCCTCATGTTCCCTTGAAGGCTCAAAATAACCTCCCTCATGTTCCCTTGAAGGCCCAAAATAACCTCCCTCATGTTCCCTTGAAGGCTCAAAATAACCTCCCTCATGTTCCCTTGAAGGCCCAAAATAACCTCCCTCATGTTCCCTTGAAGGCCCAAAATAACCTCCCTCATGTTCCCTTGAAGGCCCAAAATAACCTCCCTCATGTTCCCTTGAAGGCCCAAAATAACCTCCCTCATGTTCCCTTGAAGGCCCAAAATAACCCACTCTTCTAACATCTCTTAGCCCCACCAGTAATTAATAATAATCGTTACACTATCGAAAAATTTGGTTAAACCACAATGTATTACTGAGTCGAACCAGGAGTCTTGAATTTATAAATATGGTGAATAGATAATTACGTATAAATTCAAGACTCCTGGTTCGACTCAGTAATACATTGTGGTTTAACCAAATTTTTCGATAGTGTAACGATTATTATTAATTACTGGTGGGGCTAAGAGATGTTAGAAGAGTGGGTTATTTTGGGCCTTCAAGGGAACATGAGGGAGGTTATTTTGGGCCTTCAAGGGAACATGAGGGAGGTTATTTTGGGCCTTCAAGGGAACATGAGGGAGGTTATTTTGAGCCTTCAAGGGAACATGAGGGAGGTTATTTTGGGCCTTCAAGGGAACATGAGGGAGGTTATTTTGAGCCTTCAAGGGAACATGAGGGAGGTTATTTTGGGCCTTCAAGGGAACATAAAGGAGGTTATTTTCTTCATGGGTACAAGTTGTAAATAAGGAGTCTCCAGTTTCCCCAAGGGGTTTCCCCTTGTCAAGTTTTCTTTATTTTGTTGCGTTTTTTTCTCTTAGGTTTAAAGTTTCGCGTCCTCGGAAATCTGTCACACACGTCCTACATTAACGTGTGAGGTATCAAAACGTGTGTAATTGTTTTCTCTATCAGTGGACGGTTAAGGTTTGTCTGTGTTTACACCGCAAGACTGTGTTTTTGCCCCCGCCGTTCTCCCTTCTTTTTTCACGTTTTGTCCTTAATGCGCTTCGCGCTCATGTGTTTGTGGGAAACGTTTTTTAAATTTTCTCGCCTTATATGAACTCTCTGGTTTATTTTGCATCTTTTGATACCTTTTACTCTTTCGTGCGTTAAGCCGTTCAAAAGGAGTAGCGGGAGGTGCGACCCCCTGTTTTTCCTTGTTTTTCAATTTTGCGTTTTGGGGATCTCCGTTTTTTGGGCTTCGCATCCATATATCTCAAAATGTAAGCATTTGTCCGTACTCCTCTCGTTGTTCTGCGTCTAATGGTACCACTCGCGTCTTTTTACGATTCGTGGTTTGGAAGCTATGTCCATTTGATTTTCAAATCAGGTTGATTATGTTATAGATATACCTAGTTTAGTTGGTTCGTAAGCTGAGACCGACACCTGGCAATGGCAATAACTCAGCCATTTATTTCCCTTAGAAGTTGCCACTCACACATTATATGGAATTGTAATAATGACTTCTTCAATGATAAAAGTGACGTGACGATTACGGTAAAATTTGCACTTTTTTTGACATTTTCAATTCAATTAAAGTGTGCGTACAAAGTGCTCAGTGTTAAACGGGGTGTACATGGAGCACTCTATACTCTATATAGCTTCGTGACAGATGGTTTGCAACCGTAATAAAAAGACAGGCTCCGCAAACACATATAGTTAATTCATACTTAACTTGTGCTACAGTGGGTAGTAGGGAAAATTAATTTCGTACACTGTATGTATGCCCAAATCCAAATTAATTTTTTATCACAAGTCACACAAAGTAACAACTACAAGTTAAGCGACGCGTAGCTACATTTCACTCACTGGTTCTAAATGTGACTTTCTGACTGCATATGACCCTACAAAAAAAACAAAGATTGCAAAAAAAGCAAGGGCCGAGGAAAGTGGAAACGAAATATCAAATTACCTACCTTTCTTTATTTTCATAGTTGATTTAGTGGCACTGACATTAGCATTTAATTACATACTTTGATAATGAAAACATAAAAATAAGGATAAATAAATCATGCATAATCATACGGTTTCATATGGGAAATGAAAAAGAGTAAGAGATGTGGTTGAATGGTTCACACAGGGGCACAGGAGCACCGAATCGCCATGGTGCTTTAAACCATAAACTAGGCATATAGCCTATGCCTAGCTTGCGACTTTAACATAAATGCAAGTGTGTGTAATTTAAAGGGCTACTACAACTACCAACTACACTACTTCTTCTATGCTTCCTCACGAATGCGAGATAAAGATAAGAAAAGAAACCCCGAAATTGTTCCTACAGTAAACTCTACACACAGTCTACAGAATTCTCGTCTCCATCACTATAAACCGCCGCCACACATTACCACACTATACTATAATGCTAGGGTTATACACTGTGTTCAATAGAACACATTGGCATGACATGGATCTGGATATGGCTAACTAGTTAAAGACTATAGGGCTATATGACTTGACATGGTAATGGCCAGATCAAAACCAGCTCCATAGCACCACGACCAGGATCAGCAGCACCATGATCGTGATCCGAGGCACATACCATTTCATTCCAATCCATTCCATTCCAGACGAGAACGAGGAGACCCGACCATTTTGCAGAAGAGAGAGTATATATAAGTACATCTATAGGATGAAGATGACTACAAGGAGTGTGCAAGATTAGTTTTCTACATATATCCAATCCATCCAATTCAAACCAAAACCAAACTACCTACCAAACTACTGATATAATGTTATATGAACTTGCAAGGAGAGTATCCTAAAATGTATGACAAATATGAAAGAAAATCCTTTTAAACCTCGCACTATATAGGAAAAGACCTATGCCCCAGTCCCAGTCCCAGTCCCCACCGACCAAAAACTCCACAAGAAAAAAAACCTCAGTCAGATTGTGAACGTGCAGAAGAGCTCGGGGCACCGAAATCCATATAATCCAAGCATTAAACCCATTCCCATGGAGTCTCCGCCAAGAACAACTTCTACTAACTTACATTATGATTTCATATATATATATATATTTATATGTATAAACCACATGTACAGATACCACCTCCTTTTTTTAATACCACTTTACTTACTTACTGTTGCTGTACCGTGTGTGTGTGTGTGTGTGTGTGTGTAGCAATTGAGTGTGGTGTGTCGTTTGCCGTTCAACTAATAAGTCTAAAGGCAGGAAGCTTTTAAATGCTATAAACTAAAGCTGAACCAAAGCGCGTACAGATAGATACATAGGTAGGTACCTACTTCTATTATAGAAAACAGAAGTGAAGTAAGTACTCATATGTGATATGTAAGGTGATGTAATGTAAGTGAAGGAGTATAAATGCAATGCACTCACTACAATTTCTCTCTCTCAAGTTTTACTGGCCCTGGTCCTGACTAGTCAGTCCCGGAACCGGTACCGGTACCAGTACTGGTTTCATTTGGTTTTGGCTGTTGGAAGGACCTCTTCTCCCTTTCGTTTCCCGTCTTCTTGAGAAGAGTCTTTCTGAAAAAAAAATCTACACGGATATTCATACAAAACGACAAAGGAGTAAAAGGAATAGGAAAACATGCGAATGCGATTGCCATGAATCCCATGTCTTGAATGCCATGTCATCCCATGCCATGCCAGAGCCAGAGCCAGGCCCATGGATGTTCACTTTGATAACATTTCAGATCGAGGACTTTCTATACCTATATACTTCTCCTACTCCTAAACTAAACGACTATAATATCATTCGTCTATAACTCTTGTATTAAGTTCCAAGTTTACACTATTTTATATATGTATTCACCTAACTAATTGTATAAAATAAGGAATAATTCTACATGTGCGGGTACAGTCAGAACCAGAGCTACATGAGTAAAACTATAGTTAAAGTCTAGGAAAGGAAGGAACTGAGCAGTTAGAGTGCACTGAAATAATGCTGTGTCTGAAACTGTAAAGACTGAAGAGAAGACTGTGTGAGTAATAAACGTGAAAGTCTGAATCTGAATCTGAAAGTATGGTTTTGACTATGCCTGTATAATAGTATGTACTATACGGATAAAATTCGTAATACTTTTTTTACAGTACATACTACGTACAATGAATGCAAACACTGTCGACAGCCAGTTGATGCCAGTTGAGCCAGTGTTCGTTTTATAAGAGATGTAACTTTTATGTAGCTAGTAGGTACATAGTTGATACATAGCGTGCGTACATAATAATCTATCCAGTCTGCCTGGTGTACTGTGGTGCTTGTGCCTTTGCTTGGCAATTTGGTTTGGTCTCATGGTCTTAGTCTGGTAGAAGAAGAAAAGTGTGCGACTTTCAACTTTTCCTATACATTCATTCTCCTCTAAAAAAACTCTCCACTATCATCGTCATACCGTCACCGTCTGTTTTTCTTACGCTCCTCATCGTCGTCATCGTCATCGGTGTCTTCAAAATTGTAATTCACCCATTATATATTTTTGTTCCGGAAATTCCATAATCCGAAAATAGGACTCTCACATACTACTATTGGTTGGTAGACGTAGCTTTAGATTTTAGAGTACAATTCACCAACATTATTCATCAAAATTATTAAGATTGGAAAAATCTGGGACAAAAAAAAGTCAAGTCAGAAGTAGGATTTGTTTTTGAACAATTGAACATTCAACTGATCTAACTCTGTTCTGTTCTGTTCTGCTGGTCATTGATTGGTACTATTATTATTTCTTATTCTTTATTAGTAATTTGTATTCTTGTTCCTGTGTTTTCGTTTGTCGTACTGTGTACTGACTGACTGGTTGCTGATCTTCTCCCGGGGTTGTTTTGTTGTGGTTTGTTGGATTTGTGGAGTTTGGAACATATAGTGTATACTTAAGGAACACAATTGTGTTTGCTCCATTGAATTGCATTTTAGAGCTTCTTGCACCTCTTGCTCTGTCTGAGAGAGAAGGAACGAACGAGATACGAGATCAAGATCCAAAGACAGAACTTTCCCGGATGTTATCGGTTTCGGTTTGCAAAAATCCTCTCCTGCTCTCCCAGTCATCCGTGTAAAATTAGTTTAGAGAAGAAAAAAAAAGAGAGCCCAGAATCCAGAAGAATAGGAAGGACTTTTTGTGTGCTATATATTGTCAGTTGAGGTGACTCCCATCATTGATCATCAGGAATCGGTATTTCATCTCCGAATTCGAATCGTATTGGATCATCAAATGTCGAGTGTGTGATCGTTAGTCCAGTATACATTCTGTAAAAGAGTACTGTTTTGTTTCGTAGGAGATCAGTGAGAGAGATATTGATATCGAAATCCAAGTCGAATAATTGTTGATTAAGTTCCTCGACAGACGACCGAGACCGACCGACCAACAACCGATGTACACTTCCTCTGTATTTCCTCGTATTGTGTATTGTTTCCGACTAGTATTGACTCTGTGCAAATATTGACTGAGGTTGGAGGAGCTGCTTTTGACTCAACTTTGCAAATAAAAAAAGGCAAAAAATAAAAAGGTAGGAGCTCGTAAGTTGTAAATTCAAGCGGGTTTCAACGTGTTTTAGTTTGAAGTATAATCAATATAACTTCAGCATATGTGCGAAAAATTAATTAGAAGCGGAAGTTCAACAGTTAATGGCGAATCGGAGTTGGAATCAGCGGCGGACGGCATATTTTGTAGTATTTATGTAGAAGAAGAGGACGAAATATTTAAATATTGTTGGAGAACGAGAAATTCAATCGAAACCGAATCGAAATCCCTGTGTCTTTTGTATATTGGGTGTTGATATCAATGATCAATTCGCTATATAATATATCTGTATCATCGATCAATATCAATTGTAGTTGATCATACACTTTTATTATTATATAAATCTTATAATAATAGTTATCAAAAACAAACGAGATATCAGTTCAAAAGTTACACAGATAAATATATAATATATATTCACAATGTCTGCCGTACCAAATAATAACAATCCACATCAAAGGGCTCCACCAGCTTTTGGAGGATTTAGTTTTGAATCCGAGTCTTTACCAGATTTTAGTGAATTCGAAGAAACTGTGTCTGACAGTAATGACCGTGATCCCAGCAGTAAAAGGTCAGTAATCTTCTGTATCTATATTTAATACTTTAAACTTTTGTTTATTCACTGAATACTTAATTTAGCTTCCTGTTTTTTTTGTTTTAATAAAGTTGACAATGAAAAGTTAATTAGCAATTAACAGATAATTTTGAGTTAATGTTTGTTATTTTTTACTCTTTATTATTTGATTTGATTTGGATTGATTGATGATGATTAACATTTATTGATATTACAAATTATTATCACTATTTTTGAATTGTTTGTTCAGATGGTTGATTTTGTTTTTTAAGTTTTAAACTAAACTCTATTCAGCAGTACGTGTTAACATTTTAGTTTGTTTTGATATTGGAGATAAGTACACCCTACCGTCGTCAACTGTAAAGGAGTCTTAAAGTCTGTTTGCAATGTGATATCAACATCGATGTGTGTGGATGTCGACACGGAATACAGATTGCAGGCTGACACAGACTTTAGTGACTAGCACTAATAAATAATCAGCACATTGGCTTTATTTTATTACAGTTGGGGTGTTTATCAGAATTGCAAATTGTCAATCATGGGACATTTCATTATGCGTATATACATCAATTAAATTGTTTCACGTACTGAGGGATATATACTACATACCTATACATAATATAATTGCCTTTATATCATATAGCATTCGTGTATTCACTACTATTATTATGATGCTGATATAAATTTTGATATGACACCAAGCTATGCATTTGCATACATGTTTAAATTGTAAAGTACTAATTGGCGAGTATAAAATGACGTCATTTCCGTAATTAAATGAAATTGAAGTTCATTATTACATATATATCCAAAAAAATATTTCTTTCTTTCCTTACAGCAAGTTTGTAACTTCACCCACCACATAATTAAATACAAAAAACACTTAAAATTAAATTTTATTCTATAAAAATGCCAAATTTAATTTTACGAAATACAGAATTCGATTGTCTATTGTCTTTCGGCACGTATTTGCCTTGTCGCAATAAAACATAATTACCCAAGTACAAAGTTTGACTGACGTCCGGTGTGTGTAGCGCCAAAAAACCACAGTTAAATTTATTTACCCATTGTTTTGTTTTTTTTACGAAATTTTATGACTAGGTATGAGGCGGTGGTGACGTCTATTATTTATGTATGCATTTACACCTAATGAATTTGAATGATTTAATAATTTGAAACATGTATAGTATTAACAAGTGTTTCCTATTTGCTCGTACAACAGGTAAATCTGTTAACTACAGCTGACACCTCCTTGCATCCCATGTGTGGTGTGAAATACTGTTACTCTCTCTGTCTCTCTCTCTCTCTGTGTGTTTTGTTCGGTTCTTCTAATACAAAATAACTTGTTCGTATAATACCAAAACCAATACCAAAAAAACCTTTTTAGTGCATAGTGACAATTGTTACCAATTGTCTTCAATTACAGCATATAAAAAAACAAAAGAAAAAAAAACATTCAAACAAAAACTTGCTAGTGCAATACTGTTAAAAAATGACTCTAGTGAACAATATATTGAGATCAACCTAAACTTCTATATCAGCACATTCCATTCGTTCGTAAAAAGTTAACGTAAACCGCAAATTATAGTAGAAGAAAATAACGTCGATTCATAATATAAGTTGTAATAAAATTATTTTCAAGTTTTGCAGTCAAATTCGTGTAATATTACTAACTAATTTCTGTGCTACTTCTATACACGGCCAAGGTCCAATTACAGCAATATTTTGACCAATATCTATTAATTATATCAATTAATATCAATTTATCAAACAAAATAAAAATAAGAAAATCTAAAACCAAAAAGCGTAACAAAACTAGTTCAGAACTTCTGTTAATAAATGTAAATAATACATTGCTATAAAACATAGTATTAACAAAAATTAAATCGTTTATATTCATATGTATGTATTCATATTTGTTCGTACTTTGGAACTCTTCAGTACAAAATACCCTACTACCTGCTTAATAAAGACTTTTGATTGAAAAATAACAAGAACAAGGAAGAAGGATAAAATTTTAAAAAGAAATAGTGATATCCATCCCATACAAACTTTTAAACATAATAGATACGAGGATTTGCTCCAACGATAATATAATAAAGGGAACCAAAAAAAAATTAAATACTAATATCCTTCCTACTCATTATTCATTATTGTTGTATGGAGCTGAAACGGAACGGTAAAATATAGAGTATCATCATCGTCAAACAAATATTTAATTAATAATACGAATCACATAATCTCCGGCCGTAAAATATCATTTTCTATTGATAACCGTATATACAGCAATTAAAGAATTAAAGAGCTGAAAACGAAAAAGGATATGTATGTACCATTAATTTTATCAATGTCTAAAAATTAAATGTTTGTGCAATTTAAGTAACTAAATCTAGTTTCAAAAAAGTATTTACTTACTAACATATAATATATAGCTACGTTATATTATATACATATAGAATAAAGTATATAGGTGCATATGTACTTCTTTTATATTTATACTTTATACCTTTGTGCTTTTTTGAGGTAGAAATATACCTAAGATAATTACTTATATCTTTCAAACTTATAATACTAAAGCTATAATTATACATGTATGTAACTAGTACATAATTATACTCGTCACAGACCTACTCACGTTTAAATATTCGAACATTTGAACTCCCAACTCTTCATCTCATCCTCTATACTCTGCACACACATTCAAAAATCTAATCTTTTTCGCTCTGACTTGACTTGTGTCTGTGTGCTCTCTCTCTCTCGATCTCTCTCTCTGTGATTCCCTATTTCGTATTCCTGTGGTGTGACCTATTTTTATTTTTTTCGCAACCAAAAATAAACACTGTCATTGTGCTCTATATGTACGCTCTGTATCCGTTCAAGAAAAGCAACGTATGCTCCTGTTATAGTCGCGCTCGACCCGCTCTCATCATTTTCTTTGTCGAATTCAAATACTGAGCCTCCTCATGTAGTCATCGTCGTACTCATGTTCATACTGAGAAAACTCTACCCGTTTTTCAAGAGTAATAAAGTATCTGGAACTGTATTAAAGAGTCACCCGAAACAAAGTATGGGAATTTCAAAATCTACTGCTTCATAATTCAAAATTTCAATTTCAACTTTGAGAAAACAAAAACAACTTCCACAACTTACTTGCAAGTTCTGCCCATCTAACAGAAAACTTTTGTTTGTGCCTAACTAACTATAACTGAAACAGGGGATTCTTTTCACGATTTATCAAAGACGCAAAACGAGCCCAAACTTGTGTAAAAAGCTATCAGAAGTTGACTCTATAATATTATATACATACTGTAAAGTGTACAATATACACAAGCTATAGCCCAGGTACTTAATTATATACATACCGCAATCGCAGTGTGTTTTACTTATATGTACAAAAAGACAGAGGCGGAAAAAGAACACGAAAGATTGCACAGTACAGAAAAGAGAGCGAACGGAGAAAGCCGGTGAATTATTTTACATGGAATTATAATTATCATAATTACTCCACTACATGACAAAGCAGAGTCAAATGAAAAGCGGCGAAATTCTGCTCACGGAAGACATTACGTTTTTGTGAAGCCACATTTCTTACAATTACTAAAAAAATACGAAGAAAAAAAATAGTAACATTCTTGTTCGTCGTACTTATTGACATCATCACGTCGTCACCACCACACCACTAGCACCGTCAAGGCACTTATAGAACGAACGCGCTACGTCGTGTACAAAAGAAAAATATTATTAGCTTTAGAAAAAATATACATATTTACAAAAGCGTTATTATTTTTAGCCTATAAACATTCTTGTGTGTGTATTTTTGACCAACTAATTTTTATGAGCATCTGCTTCTCGTTATTGTGATAAAATTATTCATTAATTAATTATTATATATATTTACACATTATCGATAATAATATTTCAAAAATATAACAAGACTGTCAGAGACTCGAAAAGGAAATCCAAGAAAAGAAACGCAGAAAAATCAAAGTAGAAAAGTAACAACAACAAACTCAGCAACAGATCAACGTACCTTTATCGTCGCCGCATAGTCAGAAATTCGTATCATCTAAACAATACACATACTTCTATTGTATTTGGATTACCACACCATGTAATATTATAACCCTATCAATTGTCAACATTTTTCAATATATATAATTATCAATATCCGTATGTATTATCCACTTACGAAGAATACCATTTGATTTTTTCACGAACCAAAACTTGATGAGCTACGCCAATAATAATTATTACTAATTAACTAACGATATGATTGAGCTATAGTGCACAATAATATTATATACACGCTAAAATTTAAATTTATTTTTAGCGGTAGAATTCTCGTGCAGTGTGTTATATGCTGTGTTTACATTTAAAAATATAAGATAATTAATTATCTGTAGCACAATTTTGACTTAATACTTAATATACTGTATTTTATATTATGCGTATTCGTCTTTAAAGTTTGAACCTAATCCCAAAGTTTACTAATCATAAGTTTACTAATGATATTGTAGAGTTAAAACTAAAAGTTTTGAGGATTATTTTGTATTTTTTTTCGTTTACTGTATATATATATGCTATACTATAAATGATTATATGCAAAAGCTATAAAGCTAAAGAAATGTACTGCTACAACTAACCAAAGCCAAAATCCTGTGTGCTACTTATTATAAACAAAATCTCAAGATTAAGTTGGGGATTTGGAATATGAGAGATGATGATGACCTAATAAGGATTTAAAAAAAATAAGATAAAAAAACATATAGAGACGCACGAGTGATCTGCGAGCTTATATATATATAAATCGTCACTCATATCTTTAACTGAGATAAATACGAACATATAAGCAGAATACAAGAACTACAAGAAATATCAACCTAAAAAACATTTATTATGCACTTAATCGAATAAGATTTTGTCGTATTCATCCGCGTAATTTCAAAATTGACAGCTTGCAACGGGTGTTCCATTAATAAGTTGGATTTGAATTTTGGAATCTCTCTCTCTCCTGTAATTTGTTTTTTGGTGCTCCTCTTATTTGAAAAAAGATTGTTTCGTTTTTTTGAAGCTATTAAAAATACAATTTGCCTCTACGTTATTGTGATTGTACTAATTATTAGCATTCTACAACTTACAAATAACAATCTAACAATTCTATATAATACCTGCACAACAACAACGCCTGACTGCTAACAGTAACAACAGTGTGGTCCTTCCTCCTAAAAACAATTGTTGGAAAAAATATTGGTCTGAATTTTGAATTGACATCGTTGTTCACATTAGGAGACCATCCGAAGGAAAAATGGCTCCTGTCACCACTATTGAGACGGTTACGATTAGCCGACCTTTGAAGGTAAGTTTCTTTCGTTTTTTCTAGCAATATTGTTTATACGTACAAGTAGCTTGTGAACCTACCTATAGTTACTTTTTAATTTTTTATGCTTCTGAGCTGAGAGTGAAAAATATGATATCATTTAAATCATTTAATTTTCTACATTCAGCTACAGACTAATAGCGATCAATTCAGTAATAATTATTATGAGCATCTTAAATCCGAAGTATACCGTTTCGTTTTACTTTATACATAATATGCAAAGTTTCTTAATGGGATTTGACCACAATGTAGAAATTTCATACACATACTTTGTTCGCATATACAATAATTATGATGTAATTTTATTTCAAAAATATTGCCTACGTTTCCATTTTGCAGCCTGTTTAATCTTTTTATTGTGCGCTGCTTTGCAATTCTTGTATGCTTTGTGTCCTTATACATTTTGCTTGCCTGCGTTCAATCTTTTACTCATACTTACTTAGAACAGATATACCAAATTATGAATGAATTTTAGTGACTTCATAAAATCTAGTTTTGTATGCATATGTATGTGCATATAGTTTACATCCGGCCTACATAATATATGACAGCTATATAGATATAGTGTCTAGCTTATATGGCTTATATACCCAATGGACGCAAGACAAGAATTTTGTCATCGCTATTAATATCGATTAAATAATTGACCCGATCTCTTCTTGTTTGTGAGTCGTGGAGTGCCGTCGCATTACATTCAAAATATAGTATCGTCGTCTCTGCTGAGCAAAAGACATTTATGAATGTATGCATACCCATGTGGGGGTAATCATGTGACGTATGAACGGAAAAAGACTTTTCTACGTAGTGTACTATACATTCAATCATATATTCAATATAGAATCTATAAACTCAAACTGAATGCACACGCGATTATTTTATTTGGCTATAACCAGGAGAGCTATACGAGACCAAGTAGACTAGCTGATTGTGAATTTACGATCCCGAGTACGATTACGATTACGTTTTTAGGATTAAAGACGCCTTGTGCCTTCTGTGTAAACCCCCAACCTGGAGCATACCTACCTACGTGAATAACATACATTGCATCGTATATCTTAATAAAGCTATACCTAAATGTAATTATATGGAGCATGTTATGTATGTGGAAAAAGGGAAGAAAAATGCTTAAGCGCTCCTAAAACTTATTGGTGGTCTCGCGGCCCGTAAAAGTTTACGTTTTCTCTACGAAAACATGCCATGCTCAATATCCAATCTTGTCTAATGTAAATTTAAAGCTAAAGCCAAACTGCCAGAGTGGACCTTGAATCGTACATAGGTAATTTATTGATTTGATTCATCAGAGTATTTCTAAATTCTAAACGTATAATATATTATATATCAAACTATAAAAGGAAAAGAAACACATCTTAAAAATTTAATGAGACATCAGATTGATTGCATTGCCATTGCACGAAATAAAAATGAATATTAACCTATATCTACATTCTACATAATTATATATTATTACTTATGTAATGTTACCTAGGCATATTATGATAATATTTAAGCAAACAATAACAATTATTATTACGTATTATATCACTAAAAAATATTTCTAACCGTTTTGGATGCCTGTACTGTACTTTTTGTACTTTTACTAGTTTGTATATACGATGGTAGTTTAGCTACTGTCCCAGCTGAGTACTTCATGCAGTAGTAAAGTAAAGCAGTGCAATTAAAAATCAAAGTTATAGCAGACCTCTATACCCTCATCTTCGTCGATATACCTTTAGAAATTTTACATGACAGGATGTCAGGGCATTGAATCATTTCTACAATATGCTTCTGTTAATGCTGCGTCAGTCAGTCGTCAGTCAGCCGGTCTCTCTGCGTCTCGGGCTTATAGTGTGTACTCTGGTTTTCCCTCCCTCCCTCCCTCGTTATCTCGTTTCCTACCCTAAACTGTCCTGTAACTGTAAAAAGCTTATCGGGAAAAGTGGTAAACTCCATTTAACTTTTCTTTTAGTGACTCCTTGGCACTGACTCGTTCGTAGACACACAGTACACAGAGAGGCCCACGTTGAAATATCGGCGGCCTCGTATACTCGTATCGTATCGAATTGAATAAAATTGATGTTGAAATTGAGGGAGAAGCTGACTGAACTCGATCGAGTCAGAGAATCAGTGATGGATGACTTCACTTTCCTTTCCTCTCCACATTTTCACTCAGGATCAATTTCAATAGTTCCACCATTACTCACATATTATGGAGTAGTAGTAGTAGTAGTAGTAGTATCCTTTTTAGTCCGGAAAAAGAAACTCTGTTTGAGTCGGCTTTCCCCTTTTTTTTCTTCTTCTCTTTGACTTTTTATTCCTCACAGAAAGATTTAGATTTGTCAGCAGTGGGTTGTGTGTGTGTGTGTTTGTAGAAATAGGTGTATAGATATGGATTGTGGATTTAAGATTTAGATGTAGATTTGGACGGGGATTGGAATGCTTCAAGTAGAATGGAATGTGGTGTGTGATGGGAGTATTGGGACTGTTGGGATTTTGGGAGGATACGGACGGAAGGATGGGAGAGAATGTTGTGTGTGTGGGTAAGAGCCGCAACTACTAGATCAGTCGACCCGAATACACCTGTACTCTCCTAGTTTCTACTACTATGTATGGATCACTAGATACAAATTCGAATTCCATCTGTATAGCTTATTTAATGTGCAAAAAACAGAAAAAGTCTAAATCTAAATCTAAATCCAACTCTACTGATAAATTCTAGACTGTGTAGACTGTGTAGACTTTGACTTTTCTACTTCTACTCTCTATCTGTTATTTGTATGCTATGTTATATAAATAAGGTAGTGGTAGGTAGGTAGGTAGGTAAATAAGTACTTGTGCCTCGTACATATATTTAAAACTGCTCAGTACTATCTAGTCTCTTTCTGTCTGTGTAGTGTACCGGGACTGGGATCGGGACTGGGATTCCGGTACGGGTGACGCGGTTAGTAACAGTAGTAGTAGTAGTAGTATCTCTAGTTTGCCTGCTCAGTCGAAACCGAAACTTTCTTGATCTTCTCACTTCTACATTTCTGACTGGGACTACTTTCGATTTTCTATCTCGATTTCTAAATTGAAATCCAGAGTGGAGTTGAACAGTGTAGGTATGTATTTTTTTTTTAAAAAGAGGCTCTTCGATAAAAGAAATGCAAGGAAGTTTGGGTAATATGCATATTATATGTGGAGGTTACCTATATATTCGTACACAATATGCAAGGTGGGGTACTCTCTACCTTTCGTATGTTAATAATATATTATATAGGCACTTACCTAGTCGGCGACGGTCGGTGTCGGTTCAGTATATAGAGTAAAGTGGAGAGAGGAAGACTCAACGTCAATCTCCGCTCCATGCTGCATTTTTGTAAATTGCAAATTGCTGTAAAGAGTTAAAAGATGGAAAACCCTCAAATTGCACTTTGTTCAAGATTGAAAATCGAAATTCAAGTATCTATATCAGTAAACTTGGAGTCAAAATATAGATATTTGTCTGCTGTCGACAGATATCTGCTGTTCTCTCTGGGATTCTGGGCTAATTGTATGTTACATTACGAGTTACGGCGGACGTGCACTGATAGAGTTTGAGACATAAAGTTTTTTTTATTTTCAATTCAATTTTTTTTCCAAGTGGAAACGTTTTGCAATTTTTATTTACACAAGTACTACATATAATGTGTGTAGTCTGAGGATGAAGGCAATCTGGAATATGGAGTCTGTCTGGACTGGAGTCTCAAAAAAAGTCTGCAGTTCTTGAAATTATATTATACAATTTCCTTCTTTTTTCTTCCTATTACAGAGATAAACGCTCTTCATATAGTTACATATAGGTACCGAGGTACATTTATCTATAGAGCAATTTCCTTTTAATTTAAATGGTAGGATAAAATTCAATCGGAATTAATCTCTTTTACCATGTTGATTTATTGGAATTTTGTTTGATAGTTGTCTATGTGGGTAATTTGTAATTGATTTGATTTTGCTTTTTGCTTCAACTGGCATTATGGCACAGTCCTAAAAGTCGTAATCATCATCGTCGTAAATGTAGCCAGACACGTTTTAAGCCATGTTTTTCCCATCCTTCAAGTCATAAAAATCGGATTAATGATTACTTACCAAATGAAACAAGTTTCTTCTCGCGTTTGTAATTTCATTTTATCAGAAGGAAATGACAACGCAAGTGCGCGTGGAGTCTGTCTGTGACAGTTAGGGGCAATAAACTCCATTATTCATAATCACAAATAGTATTATCGTTATATTATGGAGACATGGGCAGATTATAATGATTGTAATTTTATATTCGAGTCTAAAATTTCAATTATTAATTCTCAAAAATTCCGAAATTTCATGTAATTTATAAAATGATATTTTCCTACATTTTTATGTAACGTAAGGTACCTATACGCAGATGTGTAGAATACTGTAATACCTGTAATGACAAATGCATTTATTCAAATGGAGCAGAGATTCGAAATTTTAGAAACAGATTATGTTAGTGAGATTAAGTTCCCTGTTATTTCTTCAGTTGCAGTGATGCGAATTCGAATTCAACTTCGAGACCCGTGTTCATATCATAAAGTATTAATATCAAGTTAATGTTATGTACCTAATTCTCATTGATGAAATTGAAACAAAAAAATTGTGAAGTCTTTTATATCCAATTTTTCAGCTTTTGTTATACGTACAGTTAACACGATACCCTGCAATTAGATCAAGTGCATGATATTTTATTTTTCAGTTACTATGGCGTGTTACTGCATCAATCTTCTATGCTTACACGTGTGTTGACAGTCTGCATTATGTAGCTTTATGCATGTACAAGTTGAGAAGTTGGAAAGTAATTTGACCTTTTGCATGTAACACTTGTCAATAGTATATATTTTTTTTTGTTATAATATTTCATTAACGTTTCATTATAAATATCAATGGCTTTAAATTCAAAACCGGAACAAGTAACCAAATACTGTACAGTCGCGGCGAATCAAAATCGGTATAATCGAATTACCTTTTCCAAACTTAATAAGTTAAGCAATTTCTGCAATCAGCAGGTCTGGAATCTGGACTGACCGCCGACCGGTACTGATTACCTTGCACCGATGGGTTCGGTACTAGCAAATATAGTCAATTAGGTACCTATACCTACCTATGTAAATTGTATACATCAATTATTTAAATTAAACAAAGCTTGTGCTCTACATAATACATGTTTGACTTTGACACGGGGCCTACTTGTAATAACCAATAGAAAATAAGCAGAATTAATTAGCAATTGAATACTAATTTATAGTTTGCAGTGAAGCATTTGGCAACTTTAGGGCTGTGTAGGTTTTTTCTTCAGAATTGGATGTATTTATAGACCTTGTTTTATTACGTGAGCTCTACTATCACCTCAGACCGCAAGCAACTCAGACAGGTTATATGTGGAGTACTAAACTCCAAAAAGGCAAAGATAGTGTAATAAACCGGAGTGGGGACGAGGACCGGACCGGGCACTGGCACCGGAACCGGCACCGGGCATAGAGCACATAGGGCTGCGAGGTCTAAAGTCCAAAAAGTAATCGTGGTCATCGCGACAGCCATATATGTAGCGTGTATACTTCCGACCGATACAAGCCTTATGAAACATTTTATTTTTTATTCTCTTTCATTTTGTCTATTTTTGTATTCATCTCACACTCTACTTGGAAGTTCTTTAAGACATTTATTTGTCCTTGCAAAAGTTGAAGAAAAAAAAATACGAGGAGAAAAATGGTATTACGGAAATATACAGTCGTGCTCTTATGGTCTTCCAAATGGAGATCGAGATCCTATCCTGCCCCTCACGTTTCAGAGTTTCTAAATGTAATTGTAGTAAAAATTTACGGCTACATATGTATAGGATTTTCCTGGAAGTGGAAGTATCTTTAGCCAATATATATCTATATATACATATAGCAGTATAATTTAGTAGTTATAGTAGGGAGGTAGGTAGGTATAGGTTTACATATTAAACAGTTGAACTGAAATTGAAACGTGTGTGGCAGGGGCAGGAGTTCCCTCATAGACTTACTTTTTTGTAGGAAGTTTACACATATTATGGGCCAGACTTTTAGAAAGACAGGACAGGCAGGTGAAGGGGGAAATTATATTATGACAATGGTCGTTTATCAAATTGGTAAAACGAAATAAGTGAGAATCCATATATTTATAGAGCTGTGTCCATACGCTTACTTTTTTAATATTTTTTTCTTCTTCTTGGAATCAACCACTTTGGACTTGGTTCATTGCCAAATACGGGAAAATGGGTTTAATGATAATATTTCAAGTTAGATAGTATGTTAAAAACCCATAATTTCTATCTGGTTAATATAATTGTGAATTTAGAAGAATACTACAAAATGTGATAATTTGAATATTCAGTATAGTATTAATCCGTGACGTTGGTACGCGTGTCTGATTTCTGTACAGTAGAATAGAGCAGTGCAGTGGCTCGTTATGTAACTAAAAGTCAATATTAATTCCAATGTAGGTAGTTGTTTTTATAAAACAGAAAATAATTTATTGTATTGACTTTTGTGCTTTTTGATTTAGAGTTCTGATCAGGTTTCAGCAGGTTTCATTTCCTGGCCCAGCATATACAATTTCTTCCCCTACCTTTTTTTGAACATCTTTTACGTATCCGAATTTGAACTTATGTTTATTATATAAGTACAACTCTGGATGACTTGACTTACTCATAAAGTATAGAAGAAATAGAGATTCAAAACTATCTCTACTTAAAAAGTTACAAAGGAAAGTTCGGTTCAGTTCGGTTCGGTTGGTCTTTATCTGTTTGTGTTTGTATTTTGTAGGTAAGGTTGTTACTTTTGGTAGTTCCCACTTTTCCCTCTCGTCTCCCTCTCATCAGCATATGTGGGGGAGAATTCAAATATTTAAATTCATGTATTCATCAAATAATAAACTATTCCAATTCCTTAGGGTGCAAATAATCTTGGAAACTGGAAGTCTCTCAAGTCTCTTCGTAAAGATGAAAAACAAAAAATAAAAATAAAGAGAATACATAGATTATATAATAGTAAAAAAAAATAAAGACGAGGGGGGGAAAATATACGGAGCATTTCCTATATTTGATGTTTGATGCTCATGTTGTAATAGTTATAGTTATGTGATAGTGCTTAGGGGCACTTCAGAACAGATGTACATACCTTTTCCCTTTATTCTCTGTTTCTCTTTTTTTTATTTTCCTGTTTTTGTGAGCTTTCCTCCAATTCTAGAGCTCTAACTAAAATACATAACGAGGATTGCAAAGTCAAGTTATACACACACACACCATAGTTCTAGTGTACGAGTACGAGAACAAGCTAAAGGGTACCGGTTTCGTTTCGTATTATTATAAGTCACCAGTCACCAGCAGCGCCATTCCCATTTATGGCTGTCCTATCCATATCCATACCAATTTCCATATTCTTTATTATTATTATTATTACTACTACTACTCTACTATTTATGCACTACTCTATGTTTTCTTGTTTTTAGTTATCTGTTTTTTTAAATTAGAAATTATCTCATGAATTTTCAAAAACCAAAAAAAAACCAGGGGGGTGAATTCTCTCTAAGTTAGGCTTTAATCTGTAAATTCTGGTTTAGGGGTAGGTGTTTGCTACAGAACAGACATGAGATGGAAATAAATTTTTTGACTTGTTTTAAGTTTTTATACACAAATCACGAGCCACAGGTCGTGTGTTGTTTGTGCCTCAAGAAAAATTAGGAAAGTATATGGTAGTCATTTTGTAATAAATGCTTCTAAATTATTTTTGTGTTGGATCGCTTTAATAAATGTACCTACCTATGTGGTTTTTGCATTAAAAAACATATGGTATGTGTGTATTGACTATACTGATATGATAGGTTGTGATATAGCCATAGCAAAAGCATAGCATAGGAACGAACGAGTCACTCTCTCCCTCTCTATTTGAATGCATTTTTTATAGTTGACAGTAAAGTGCCTTCAGAGTGGGTACAGAGTACATTGGGTACACAATTTCTAATTAAATGTTTACTGTTCATGAGTCCCATAATCATATATGAATATTTTTATGACTCCTTGTCGTCTTCATTCTCCTTCTTATAAGGTCACTTTTATGTACTACATTAGCCAAAACAAATTGAAAACTAGGGAAAAGTGTGCATAAAATGTCAAACGAAATGCCTCTGTATAAATACAGCAAGTTAAGTTGCCACTGCGCTGATATGAAATACAAGATTTTAATCCTTTTTATATCATGCTTTATATGATTTAACATATGTTTACCCGAATATATACATACATAGCTGTATATAGTTCCGTTTTCCTTCCGTAGTTTTAAGTGCAATCTTTTGGGATTTTTTTAAAAGGCTTATAACAAACTATTTTGGGCTTTAAATGTATGCTGGGTAGTATTCAGGAAAAGACAAAATATTATGTCTGGCAGGAATTGGGACAATAATGCTAATGTAATTTGCTGATATGTGCCTGTAGGTATTTTATAACGTAAGGGACTTATAGGCACCTATGTTAGGTACTTATTCGATGGTATTTAACATGATTTTGAAAATGCTTGCAGCAGATATTAGTCTCCTATTTTGTCCTAAAAACCAATACAGATAATTGTTGTGTGTTCAATTTCTATCACTTGCCTTGTCTTGTATCTCATGCTATTTGCTCCTGCTGCGGTTCAGCTGTTGTCATCCTTGTTGCCAAGAGGGGGAGATTGGAGCTCTCAAAGACTCAAAGATCCAAAGCTCCAGCTTAAAGATTCAAACTTCCAACAACCTGAAAGTGAAACGTGCGTGTCGCTCTTCCATATAATTGAATACAGACCGTGGACCGTGAGTGTGTTGAGGAGGCAGCGGCAGGCGGTGTATATTGGTATATTTTTTATTCCAGATGAAATGTAAAAGAGCATGTTATTTAGCTTTCAAAGCTTGCCAAGTCTCGTCCATTAAAGGGAGTATTCCGGTTCTGCTACCGGTACCGGTGCCGATGCCGGCGCCAGTGCCGGTGCCCGTTCCCAGTGCACGAACGAATATTATCCTATAGTAATTGAATTTGTAATGTAGATAGGTAATTCGTAAGCCGTAAACATCTTAATAATGTATAAATGTGTCTCCGCGAAACATTTTTTGAATGGATTAGACTCTTCTCATAAGTTGACAGGGATCCGATTAGTTACTAAATACCAAAGTGTAGTACAGTGTTATGTAATGTTATTATATGTACCTATTTATGTATTAGGTAAGAAAAAGTGGTGAAATCTATTCCGTTAGGGATGGTATGTAATATCTTGTAGGAAAAATCGTTTCATATAAAGTATATCTGTGTATGAAAATGAAATAATTATAAATTCTGACTCTGTTTCTGCTTCTGTTGTGCTCGTGTGACTGGCCTGTTCAATGTAATGTAAGCAATTCCGAGGAAGAAGACGTGTGTTTTCACAATTTGCATGCTCAAGGTATTCCACGTAGGTTGGAGTTGGAGTAGATAGGCATGTCCATGACATGCCAATCCGTGGCACGTTAGTTCCGGTTTGTATAAACAACTCCCGGTCTTGTTTTATCTCAGTCATTCTTGTCTGGGAACATCTTTCCTTCCGAGTATCAGTTGTCAGTAGGAGTGCGGGTGAGGGTTTGAGTACGAGCAGCAGTAGCAGTATGGTGCGGACCCTCAAATTGGCACCAGTTGTTCCATCATACGTAACCTATATGTTATGTAAAGTATTGTTGTGTGTGTGTGTGTAAAGGTAGGTAGGTACTTCAATTGAGTTTTATTGCGTTTGGCTCAAGTAAAGTAACTAAAGTAATGCCGAGGCATGACATTGTGTACTGTATATTGTATTAGATGGGTTTGAATTTGAAAAGTATATAAATATAGGAACGTACAGAATTGAATTGGGAAACCGCTCGGCTTTGGCACCTTTCAACATTTCAAAAGCCCGGAGTTATGATGTGGGAACAGGGAAGGAAAAACCTTTTGCTTTTGGCTGCCAGAGAGCTGGAGCCAGTGCCACGAGAGTGAACGGCTGTTGCTGCCTTCCTTCGGCTTCGGCTCTTTCAATGTTGTATTGATGAGGTGCGTAGAATTATAGAATCTCTCTTCTCTCCGAGAGAATCCAGGGAAATCGGGCTATATAATAGATTGTGGGGATGTGGTGGTAGTGGTTCTACTTCTGCTATGGGGCCGGAGCATGTGCTTGAAAATGCAGAAATCGAGAGGAACTTGTCTTTACACCTACATAATATTATGTGTACTATGCACACTACTAGGTAACCATCTCCCTCTATAGACTATGTGTATAGATATATACTCGGCTGCCAAAATGTTATGTTCCTCTCCAGTTCCTGGATTTGAAAATTCTTCGGTTTGGGATTCGGATCTTGAAGGTTTACGGATTTTGATCGAGAATAGTGAGTGTGGTGGCATTCTCATTCAGTTTCTATCGTGCCGCTTGAGCGTGAGGAAGGATAACACAAACCTTTTCTTTGATCTTGTGAGTGAGTCTTGAGCTTTTGAGTTCTCTCTCTCTCTCTGGAGTTTCTTCACACACTCTGTGCTCTCGTCTCATGGACGGATTCTGATTCAAACTCCAACTCACTTTGCTTTGAGGCGAGAGAGTCTTTGAATATTTGACTGTGTATAGCATTTCCGCGGTTCCTTCTATCTCCTGTGTCTGCTGCGTCTCTGTCTTTTTTTGGTATGTTCTTTTGGCTCCTGGCTCGGTTCGGTTCAGTGTTCGCTCTGGGATTTTGTGGATTTTTTTTCTTCCTTGGATATCTCTGCTGACTGCTCCGCGCTGGAAAGTGTAAACAGTAACAGAGCGTACCTACATTATATTACATACATTATACGAGTTCAATTTCAATTTCAATATTTCATTATATATTACGGATTACTTCACGGAACGGGTATAGAATGTAAGATGTAGTATCCGAAATATAAAAACATAATGGGGTAAAAAATAACTTAATATTATTACTAATGTAATAAATACTATGCTATAGATATATTTACAAGCAGTCGGTTGTTGGTGTTGGTCGTCGGCCTTGTTAAAAAATATTGAGTAAGATATCAGTATGAGTAAGTATTCAGTATTCAGTGTCTAATATTAATATATCTCCAGCCTTCTTTTTCAAATCTAGCCAACAAACAAATCTCCTTTTGAGATCTTAAACTCTCCGTCGGAATCTATATACATACAGGCTAAAAGTAAAAGTCTTTTTTTTTCAGATATTATTCTTCTCGTGATTTATGACGTCTTCAATTACCTGTTGGTATCTTAATATTTTAATATTAATAATATCATATACCTCCCTATGGATTATACTCATTATAGTGACTGCTGATAGGATCTGACTAATCTTCTGTGCTATGTGTTAAGTCCACGTCCAAGGGGTCAGAAGTCAGAGCCGTGTGTTGTTTATATCTGTATTTAAACCGCCATGGCGGTTCCCTTAGTTTTTTAACCTACCTACCTACTGTAAAGGCGACTAAGTTGGTGTTAGAAAATAGAAACTATTTTAATTCTAACGGATTAAGCCTTAAGATTGTGTAATCCCTGTAGTACAATAATACAACATAATTATATTTTCAGATTAAAATTCAAATTCATATTTAAACTCAAACTGTACGCATCGCCCATCGGCAGAGACTCTCTCATCTCTCTCAAAAGTCAAAATCAGAAACATATAATTTTTCATTAGATCAAATTAAAAATCGCACCCACAGACATTTATCGTCAGTGTCAGGGGAGTGATGGTTATTTTCATTTTTTTTTAATGTGTATTTTCAACCCGCTCCAGGTAATCAAGGTATTTGTGAACGGCCCTTAAAAGGTAAATTAAATATAGCTATGAAAATAAATGTGGAAACGCATATAGTGTATGCATATGTAATTACCGGTACATGTCGCTGGCTATGGTGTTTCATCATACTCGGACGGACTCGTATCAATCTGTTGGCTACTAAAACGTGGATGTTCCTTTTGGTTCTTGTTGTTGTTCCAGCAGTTCATGTGTCATGTGCATATCTATAAACATTATGCACCTAATCTACATTTTATATATAAGGTAATTAAATATAGGTGGTAGGTAGGTGTGTGCTGTGGAGTTGGGTAGTGCTCAAGAAGAAGAAGATTAAGATATATCATTATGATATAGTGTGGTTTAGTGTAAGAGGAAAAGAGTGAAGACTGGGAATGGGAAGGCAAAAGCTCAAGATGAAAAGTGTATTATAAAAGAGCCTCATTGTTGTGTTTATTATTGTGCGTTTTTTTTCTTCTTCGACTTCTTCTGTGTGAACAAAGCTTCCCATGGAAGATCAGTGGGTGGACCTTCATTTCACATTTCCGTGGAGGGACTTTGAGCTTTTTAGATTTAGAATTTAGAGTTTCACTGTTTCAGTCCTTGCAGTCTTCACTTCACTTGAGTCAGTATATATACTTGACAGAGTACACGGAGAATTTTTTTCCCCCCTCCTTATCCTATATCCATCCGTGCTTACTCCATAAATTCATATTATGCTGTTCTAGTATCTAGCCTAGTTTGTGTGGTGTGGTGGTTGGATTTGGATTTGGATTTGGTCTTGGTTGTTGGTCTTAGTAATGATGTTTTGTTCGAGTTCGAAGGGATGATATACGTGGGGTAAAAATCTACGTGTTACATATGTAGTGTCAAACTGCCTTACGTATCTTAAGTATAACAGAGAGACCGAGACAGAGGTAGACTCTTGGACTGTGGTGTGGTTTCAAACAACACACTACCAATATATTATGTACAGGAAGGCACTGTCTGTATGCAGAAGCTATGCAAGCAAATGCACAAAATATTTTAGGTATATATTCTATGTATACTATTGTATACCCCTAGTTAAGTTTTAGTGTGTATAAAGTATTAAAGATGGACCACTGACTGGTGTGCTGCTCTGCTATATGAAATGCATGGAGTGAAATGAAATCTCCCCGTTCTTGCCGAGCGAGGGTTGAATTTTCATTTTTTGTCCGAGAGTCTCTTCTCTTGTAGTAAGTCTGTTTTATGTGTCTGTTCTGTTTCTATGTATACATTGGATTGAATTGCGTTGCATTTGCTTCAGATACACTTCCCTTTACCTTACCTTTCATTTGATGTTCTGCTCCATGATTTCCTTTTCTCCTTCCACCTGCATTCCTTGACGAGACGAAGGCGACCATCCATCCGTCTCTCTCTCTCTCTGCACTATAATAGGCTGACGAATCATATTACAGTCTCATAAACAAACCCCGTCAGTCACTGTCGAAAGCTAAAAGTCTAAGGAGGCAAAAACAAAAAGTGTACGATTAATTTTTACCAAGTACTGTGATAAATTCAAAATTCCTATCTATATCCAATATACATCTACAGATAAATTCCAACTCACAGAGCTCAAAATCAAAAGTCCTGCTGCTATCTGTCAATATACTTCTATAAGCATATAGTGCTCATATATTTTTATTATTTTTAGTAATCCATCTATATATTGTGTACTAATCATAATCCGGCGAAGCCAGATATTTATAAGGTATTGACATTGAAAATTGACAATGACATTTGCATTGCCATTCAGTGTTCAGAGAGGAGGCATTTATTCCCAGAAAAGAATCTTAAAGAATTATTTGTGTACTGTAAAAGAAATGGTAAAGGGTTTTATTTTTCTGGGTAAGTACGTTAGTAATTTTAAAAAAAGGTAGCGTTATTTTTGTTTTCCTATAAGACCTTATCACAACATACCTATATAGATTTTATTTTCTTGGTTAAATTAAATTTTTAAATAATTTAAATACCAGACCGCACAACCAAAATGAATTTTTAAAATGACTACCTTAATGAAAAAGAATGCCAGTACCAGCACATAATAATTATGTAGGTAGAATAATAATTATTCTTAGGGAGTCGCTGAATTTTCTCACTAGTCAGTATTTTTCTATCTACGTAGTGGTCTACTAGGTAGATGAGGAATAGGTACCTACCTAGGTAGGTAAATAATTAAATTACCCTTTGCACGATATTGATATTACATGGTATATGGTCGCATGGTTGAAACTGTTATTATTCTCGCTACTACAACAACTCCCAGAAATCTAACCACGTTTGATGGTCACGGTAATAGTAAACGACAAGGTCGAGGTGGATTTCAAATCTACGACTTAAAATGTGAATCTGTGTTTACGTATTTTATATTATTATGGCTGTATCTGATAGTAGTATTATGAGCGCGTAAAACTGTGTGTACCGTGTAAATAGGTAGGTTGAAATTATATCATTCAGTTAGTTGTACGGCTGTCTGTATATGTATATGTAACTACCCCAATGAGATTTATTGTGATTGTGACCATCATCGTGTGAGTTATTTGAGATGCAAAGAGTTAAACAGTTTGAATCTCTGTAAAGTTTTCTGTAGTGGTCTGTTTGGAATTCCAATTTGTGGAATATGGTTAATGGTTTTATATGGTGAACACACGCTAAATGTTTTGGATTAAATTATATTGCCGTATTTCGTATATATTTTCTTGGCATCTAGCAGCAATGCATTGCGCATTGGTTTGGTATGATTATTTTGGAATTGGTATTATTACTGATACTACATATTCGTATGGTTTGCTCTATGGGTTTGTGGTCAAGACGTGTGGATTGAGGGTTTAAGTAGGTAGCTCACATATTATAATTTGGTACAAGGTACTGCCAGTACTACAGATAACAATAATTAGTTTTACTAGAAAAAGGAATGGCTCACTACACTACAAATTCGAATAATTAGATTTAATCCTTACAATAAAGTAGGACGCGCACGTAGGTAAATCAGTGTGAATTAGAAATATTGGGGTAATTATTTAATATTAAGCTGTTTGTGTCAATACTCTGACTCTGACATGACTTGTCATAATTCTCTCACGTACCCAGATATTTTTTTACATACATACCTAAGTACTTACTGGCGCAGTTTTGATGACATGAGAATCCATTGGTTTATTTGTATAAGGAAAGAAAATATTAAATAGTATATGAAGCTTGTAAATTATTTAATAATGCCTTTATTTTGAATTTTGATTGATGTGCTTAATTAAGATGGCAAATAAAATAATTACTATCTAAATAATAGTATAGGTAGCCGCTCACAAAATTAATTGCCATCAAATCTCAGGTAAACTACTTTAAAAAGTTTGATTTGTAATTTATTAGAATCTGTATTTGAATTTTAAATTAATCTGAATTAATTCCTTTCCTTTTCTTCAACGATGATATTTAAATTTGAGCTACTCTGACATTGGCCATTGACTCTTTTCCATTTTTTTTTCAAAGTCTAATTCGGACGTGAGTAATTTTGAATTTGAAGGATTGCCGATTGTAAACTTGTATTTCTACGTTTTCATTTTTGCAATTATTACCTAATGCTACCTGAGTCTGACTGACTGTAACTGTAGGATAGGGGGAATTTTTTTTCGCATTGTAATTTTAATTATTTATTATTCAGATTCAGGTTATAAAGGTTGAAGGATCTGTAGTAGTTGATTTAAGCCTTTTATGCTACTACAGTCATAGAACTTATCCTGATGACCACTATAATAATATACCTTTAAAGCTACCCCCATATCAATGGCTAATGTTAAGCTCAATTAATGTAAAGCTGGCGTGCTAATCAGCTAATACTTCAAAAAGTTAACTAGATGCTATGTAGTAAAAAAAATGTGTATAATGCATTCACTCAATAAAAACCTGTGTGGGTAATTTATTCATGATTTGACAAGCGGAAAATTATCCAGGACAGGACTTGGATCATCTGTCCAAGAGACTAGTTAGTGCCAGTTAGGTAGATAGGGTAGCACAGTTGCAAACCGAAACAACTATTAAATTATTATTACCTGTTACTGTCTAAATCCAAATTCAAGTCATTGCTTTTGTCCAGCGTTTTTTTAAATAATACAATTCTATATATCGATTTAAAAAAAGCAGGAGAGAAGATATATTAAAAATACGAATACAAATACACATCTGTCTGTCAGGGAGAGTGTCTGTCGTCTGTTTCTGTTGAGTTCCTCTTTTTTTCGCTTTTATTATAATGTTGTTTGTAGCGTCAGGTCATCATAGTAGGATGGTATATTGTTTATAGTGTTTTTGGATACATATATACCTAATTATATACTATACTGTGTGTATGTACCTAGAATGTAGAATATTGTCCTCACTCCTCGCCGTCGTTGTTTTTATCACAGTGGTTGTTGTCGACGGCGACGTCGTCGAGTCGAAGTCGTTGTCGTTAGCCGTGCTGTATCCCGCCACAAAAAGGGATTAACAAGTGTTCATTAAATAAAGGGCCATGCCATTTATGTAAGTATGGAGCTACTAAATCCCAGTGTCCCAATTCCAACACTATTTTACCAATAGCAAACAAACCAATTGTTCCACACTTCCACACCATAATATAGAAGTGTTTGAGTTCCTCACACAATTCAGAACAGAGGCTCTTTTGAGTCTCTTTTACATTGCAATGCATTGAATTGAGCTGCTTCGTTTTTTTGTATTTTATACCGGGGTTGGCATTGCTGGGTCTGGGTATTGCTAGGAAGGTAGAGTAATAATAATATAGTAGACTGAAACTACACAGAATTCGAATTAGGGTTTTTATTGTTATTTGTTATTTTTTTTTCGCTGTCAATACTACTCACCAAAACTCCACACAAACCATACTTCCATACCTTGACGCAGAACCAAGAGACTATATGGAAATGCATGCAGTTAAGTACAGGAACTTATAATATAATTACACAGGGCCATCATCGTACCTAAAAGTGTTATATCAGCCAACATACAATACATCACAATAATAGTAATAATTTATTCGAAGGTGTAACTTATAGAAGCTACCAACACCAGCTTACTAGTAATACTTTTATTTCTCAATGCATTTTAAATGCATACATTCAGGAATCGCATAAAGTAAGGAAATAAAGATAGTTAATTTTTTTTGATTAATTGACGCTGTATAATATTTATTTTTTACCATTATTAGTCAGTACGCAAATGTACGTAACTTGTAGATAATTATGATTGAATCTCCAATTGTGTTTCTTCCCAAAGATGTACTGATATTCTTCCAAAACTATTGTTTTTGTCTGTCTTTAGGGAACCATTGACTCTGTCATTAGGGAATTTACAGAGTTGTATACAGAGCGAAAGGTTAATGTTAAAAAACAAAAACTTGTCTATGATTTTTCTGATTACTTCACAATTCAAAATACACAACTCACACTCACTACTAGTTAGTCAGATCAACGTCATGGTCAGCATAATATATAGTAGTGAAATTTTTTTTGGCCGAAAAATTGTGTTGCCTTTGAATTTGGCTTCTCGATGGCCTTCAGCTGTTTAGATTTTCAGATTTCGATTTCAAATCTAGGAGCATACATAATAGTATTGAGGATGAGGTTAGTACTAATGTAGGTAGGTAGGTACCTATCTAGCTAGCAACAAGTCTCCTTTTTACCTTATAGAAACCATCGCTTAAGCATTATATGCCTAACGTTTGTAATAGTACATATGGAGCTGATTAGAGTTTACGAACAATATTATAATTATTATGATTATTGCAGACACTATAAAAGATTGTGCCTGTGTGTGTGAGACTCTGCAACTCTGTGAGATGAGATTCAAAAATTGGATGGACATGAAAGTGGAATTTTGAATTTATTCTCTCGTTCCTTATTATATATTTTATAATAAATTAGCTGATCATAGGAAGGAATTTAATTCTCATCGTCAGACTTGGCTTGGCTACATACTGACAGTCTTAGAGGAATATCATCAGCATCAGCTACCTTCTAAGTACACACGTGCGACGCTCTCGCTGGGAATTAATTACCAGTACCTACCTAGTTTCTTAAGTTATGTGATCGACCTTGTTCTTGTTCTGATTACATATTATAATATGGTATTGTCCGTATAACGCTCTAGAAAGCTCCACATTTTTATTTCTTATCCTATCACTATTTACTTCTGGGGATTACCAGTTCCATATTCCATAATGCATGTCGTCATAATCAGGAATTTGTGTGAGCATTAGTATCTGTATATAGATAATAATTAAAATAAATAGGAAAATATTATTAAAATGTGAATTTGACGGATACTCAATCTGATGTAGGTACTCACATGCATTAAATACTATTTAAGTAATTACCTATATTATAGTAAATAATAACTATGTATATTTTATCTTATACTACAAAAAAGTGATCCCTCGTAGTATAGAAGTGCTGACGGAAAACATACATTTGTTTTTGGACATTTTGTGTCAAGCCAGGAAGGATATGCTGTTGTAAGTAAGGATAAAGTGTAAACTTACTACACTTGGACTTTAACTACTACCTTGCTTATGGTTTGGTTCGTTTTCCTTGCATGCAGACTCACACAGTGATATAATAAGTATCTGTGTAGTGTGTCGAGTCAACAGTTGAGTGCCATGCATGCGAGAGCACTTATACTTATGTGTGTATGATTAATACATAGGGTTTCCCTTTTAGTTTTGAGCTCCCACCCAATTTAATGTGTTCAGTGTTGTAGGGGTAGAGAGGAAGGGATGTATAGTGGTGTGTGTGTCTGTGTGTTCACGAAGCTCTCGAAAAAGCCTCATCCTCAACAATTGCCTTTTTGCCTGATGCTGCTGCTCCTGCTGTAGAGGATGACGGTCCCTTTCTGTCTTCAGCCTCAGTCTTGCAGACATACTCTCCGTGTTAATAGTTAATGAGTTTTGCTCTTAGAGTTCCTCTATCTTCCGTCTTCTTTGCCTTTGTTGGCTGACTCGTTCCTTCACTGTGCTGTGACTGTGCTGTGTTGTGTTTTGATTGCAAGTATGTGAGCTGAGTTCGACTTCGATTAGGATTTTGTCGAATTCGATTTAAGTTTTACCAACTCACATGTAGGTACGATACTACCACCAACATTGACTATATACGATTAAGAATATATCATAGATCGAGTTCCTTAATGTAACTTGAACTGTTAACTTGACTGTCTCCGTGTTATAAGTGTATTTGTAGTTTCGACTTGGTCTTCGTCTTCGATTCGAATTTTCGTCATTTTTGGTCTTTGTATACTGCGTGTACAGATAATGAGTTGGGAGGGAGCATGATCATGGGGATGATGGAGTGAGTGAAGAACGAGCTCGGCTCTTTCTGGTGTTTGTTTGTGTTATAATATTATTTTATATGTATAGTGTTAGAAGAATATCATCATTATTACGATTACTACGATACGATTAGGATTAAGAGAGGGAAGGTGGGGGAGGAGGAGGAAACGGTTGAGTGTGCTATGCTGGGAATGCAAATGAAAGACAGAGTATATTATGGTGGTATTATATAGGTATCTATGAGTTGTCGCGGTTGCTGATGATGATGAGTTCGCGAAAGAGTGACTAATATGCTGACTCTGACTCTCTTAACCGAAACCAAAACCAAAACCAAACCACTATATCGCATCATCAAGGAAGATCGCATTCACATTCGAAATTCTTCACCTTTTCTTTGAGTCATATTTTTGTATTGTGCTTTGAGCGAATGAGAAGGCATCATCTCGGAGTAGTAGCAGGCTCATTTCGATATTGATACTACACTAACCACCACCAGCATATCCTGGTTTCTTAGTCATTCATCATCATCAATTGAATTTAAAATCTGAATTATAGCTCAATCTTGAATTTATTTTGGAAGTTACTGTTGGAATTTTTAAGGTTCTAATCGGAATTGTTCAGTTTAAAAAAAATAAAAAATAAATTATGTGTTCCTTTTTGTTCGTGCTAACTGTCAAATCTACGTACCAACGTGGATAGGGCCTTGCTATTTGATAAGTGGATAATTTTAAAAGATATATCTGTAGTGTATTAGAAATTAATAATTTAAAAGATCAAAATGGTGAAATCAAAAGGAAAACCGACGATATCATCACCTCAGAAACAGGACACTCCGAACTCTACCTTAAATAAAGGAGTCGCGAAGACTAATGGGAATTCGAATGGGACTTCCGAGAATATTTCCGGCCCGGACTCAAGAATGAAATTAAATGGGAATAATGGGAGTCATAAAGACATTGTTGACACTGACACTGGGAAAAAAGCGAAGCCCAAAGCTCCACCAAAGCCGAATAAAAAACCGGAAAGGAAATTTAAACCAAGTCCAATCGAGATCATGGATCGTGAGTCGGAAGGAGCTCAGGAGCGCCTACTAGACAATGTAGACATCGATGTTTTCGATGTGGATCAACACTCTGATCAAGATAGTACAAAATTATTTCCTAATCGAAATCATAGTAATCATCCTTTAAATGTACAAGTACAACGAACACCTATCATTGTGAATAGTCGAAGTTCGACTCCACAACCACAGGTACATAATCAACAGCAGCAACCTCTTCCTCCTCATGGCTACCTCTTCACACCCACCTCAACCCTCCCTCGAGGCTCACCATCTCCGATTTTAAATCCAAATCAAAATCAAATCATTTACCATGGGCCACGGAGTACTATTGGAAGTCGGAGTAGTAGTGTGATTAGTGGGGGAACTCTACCTTTACCCAATACAAAGAGAATACCACCGAATTTGATAGGGAGTGGAACTTATGGGAGAACCGGGACGGGTCCCGGGCCGGGCAGTGTTCACTCTCAGCATCCCACCGCCGACTACTCAATAAATACAATGAATGGACATGGGAATGGGGATGGTGTGATTTATGCGTTGAATTCCAATGGAACCCTCACACCACTCCGGAGAAATGTGGGGGGTATGACTCTTCCGAAACCGTATCCAACACGCTATCTTGATCAAACTAATACTATGACTCCTACTCCTACTAATAATAATGGACGAACTCCCACGACAGGCTTCAATGAAACAGCTGTAGCTCTCAACCAACAACGTCTCACACACAATCTCCAGATCCAGGCTGGAAATGGACAGTCAGCCAAGCTCCATCCAGGGCAGCATGTGCAGCAGCAACAGATCCTTGTCGCACCCGGCACGGGCAGTAGTCGGGCTCATGCTGCTGAGTATCAAAGACTTCATCGTGTGGGACTCATTCGTGCTAAAGCTCGAACAGATTCATACAAGGTTTTACTTTATTATATATAAAATTATGTAGATATAGTTTTGCATAGTGTAGGAAGTAGCTCCTTTAGTTTCCATTCGTTATTACTTTATTTAGCTTTATATTATGTCCTCGATTGTGATCTCGGTCTCGGTCTCGATCTCGGCTTAACTCTGACTCTGGAAACTCCTATATGGAAAGCTATGAAAATATTTTTATGTGACTCCCCCCGCGCCAGACAGAACTATCACTGCGATATGCCTTTATGCCTTACTGCCTAATTTCTAATTAGCAAGTTCCTATTATTATAATTAGTATGAGCACTATAGTCTACCCACTTTGGGCAAATTGAATGGGCAAAATTTTCCTGGGCAATTTACGAATACGCAAATTTACTTTGCCTTGTATTACATATACATACCTACCTACCTACCTAGCTTATACTTTCCACATAGTATCTACCTCCTTCACCTGGTTTTGGACGTTCTTTGTGTAACTTTGTGTTCATTTTCTGCTGGAGATAATATTTGTAGTGTGCAATTAAAATTATATGCTGCTGTGATGGTGGTATGGTGTACTCATGTAGAGTTTATAAACTGTTACTCGCGGGATCGGTATGTGCTCCTGCTAACTTTTGTGTAATCTGTATTAATTATTTATGCGGTATGCTACCTCCACACTTTACGCAAATATTTACTCATTAGCTAAAAGCTCTATATACGTAATAATAAATGTGGCTTGGAAATTTAAATAGGTGAACCTTCTGAGGCAGCCTTATTATAATTGTTGATAAATTACATGTGAAAATAAACTTATATGCTCCAACAAAAACTGAAACTGAAACTGGTATTTTAAAGCACCACCAAGTAAGTAGTAAGTGTTCGTACCAGTACGAGCACTAGCCAAGAAGCTCCAGCGTGCAGCGTGAGCTTGGAACTTTAAATCTAGGTAGATAGTAGATATAGGTAATTGTGCGTATATATGCGTGTATAGTTTGTATATGATGTTTGAATCTTTTGGAATAGAGTTGGAATCCTATGGTGAGGTTATAATTGGTTAATCAGATGTATGGATGCGGTGGTGTGTGAAAGTTAGCACATTCCATATCAATCATAATAATGACTGATAAATCTACGAATACGTCCAATTTCAAAAAATGCTGGTTCTGTTTTCTAGTTTACAGAGCAGCACAGCTTACAGTATACTGATATACTAATAGTATATAGGATAGACCTGATTTCTTGAATTATTATTGTATCTATATTATGACTTATATGGGTTATTCTTATTACTATTACACATGTTAGATTTTTAGTTGCACCTCCTCCTCCTCATCCTACTATACGGCGGGGGATTAAAATTTTGAGTTTGAATGTGTAGAATTTTAACATATGAATGAAAATGGAAACGACCTTCCCATACAGTCAAAGCCAAAAGCCGGTGTATAATTCTTTTTGTAATTTACGGAAACTATTTTCCTATTTGCTTTTGATTCCATGGAATGTGTTTAAACTGACAGATTTATTTTTACGACTCCACTCAGGGGTACGCCCAACTACTACAGTTTTATTTTATTGTGTATGATTTTTTTTTGTAGAGGAAAGGCAGAGAGGCTTATGTAACTGTAGTAGGTACCTACAGATATATGTACCGCACTCTGTGCTGTAGTAACGTGCTAATGTGATTTCAGGGTTTCAATCTTGACAATTTATTCTTGTGAAATTTAAAAACATAAAGTTATTTTATATAATGAACGTGTGACCCCACGTTGTATTGTTTGTGACTCTCTAGGATCTTGATGTGTATTATTGCGTCAGTTTACAAATTAAAGTGGAGAATAATGTGCGAAGGTACACCTTCTTGAGGATATGAGCATGTATGTACTTTTGTAGCAACATGGATTGTGAAGAAATTGTACATGCATTATATTGTTAGGTCTGGGAATAAAACATACATTATATTTAATTTGTAGTTATGTATATCGTTCTTAAAAAGATAAGTTGCAATGTTTTCTATCTACATTTTTAAAGCTGTGCTGCAACTTGAAGTAGAATTTAAAATTTTTAAACTTCAGAATATTATGTAGCATCAATGAATATGGTATGATTGTATGCTCTCTGTAATGAACTTAAAATGTTCCAGATTTTCCAGTTTTTAAAGAACGTTAAATTCTTCAAATTGGTGTTTTGACAAGGTCATAATTTGCGAAAAATCCCAGTTTCCAGGGTTTCAGAACGCTCAAAATATCCTTAAAACGTGTTTTTGCAAATAGTAAAATGCTCTTGTTAGTGTAATTGCCTACAAACTGAGCGCAATTCTAAAACTGCAATTATCACATGTGCTGTTCTGCACATTAAATAAAAGTTTTAGTAATTCTACACTAAAAGCTATAAATGGTTTCTGAATCCTCTTGCTGAAAAAATTAACCTATAGGAAATAATTTGCATTTAGGTACCTATGTATAAAATAGAAATGCTCCTTTTTTACAACCCGGTTAAATTTCAAGATAGGTTATTCTGCACCTGAAATTTGATCAGTGCGACTTAACCAGACGACCACGGTAATAAATTCTATTTGCCTCCTGGTCGTTCATTTGTTTGCACTTCTGTACTATAAATATTAATATGTATTGTAGGTCCTTACCTAGGTACATACTGTTTCCCGTTGGCGGGTTGGATGTTGGATTATTTGGAATAGGAAAAGGAATTACCGGTGTGGATTCGCTATAGTTTTATTTTTCCTATTCTTGAATCTGGAAGAGAGGGTGGAAGAAGGGCAGATTAGTCTTGTTATTTATTGTTTATTGTCGAGGACTTGGAGTCAACATAAAAATTTCCCAACGACGACGGCAGCGACCTGCGACTCAAGATATATATGTGGTAGTCCAGAAGAAGTTTAGTCCACAAGCTCCAATGACTTGCTGTGGACTAGACCACAAGATCCAAAATCACAAAAGTTTGTATCTCGTTCTGAATATATAGGATGATGTATGCGTGCGATGCAGCTGATTGAGTTTTCCTATCAACAGTTCCACCTTAACACACTGATTTAAATTTAGTTTTCGGTAGAATTCCTTTATATGGAGCCCGAATTGGTCATACGCACGGAAACTTCTTCTGGACTAGTCCAGAAGCATCTGCGGCTTGTGGACTAAACTTCTTCTGGACTACGACATATATCAGTCTTCTCTTCTATGGTCTTACTCTGGTCTAAAACCAAAGCAAAGCTTAAAGTCCAGTCAAGACTCCGCTCTAACTCGAGTCGAGATTATTGTGAGAAATCAGACCCACACAGCGTACACAGCAAAACTTTACATACGCCGAGTTTTGTATTTTTTTTACTTCTTGTGAAAACAGAAAACAAGCGGTGTCCTGTGTCTTGTGTCGGTTTCCATTTTCATGTTCATGTTATGCTCTTGACGAAATCTCGGCCTGTGTCTCTTCTACTACCTACCATTTCTATACGCCATGTGTACTGATAGTAGGGAGATAGGTGTAATAATAATAATTCTCAAAGCGATTTGATACGTACGTGAGTCTGGCTGTGTTGAACAATCTTGAATGGAAATTTTGAAATTGAGTACGTGCATGTATATACGTACAATGGTGTAGTACCTACCTACCTACCTACCTAGGTACCATGTAGGTAGGTATGTATGTGCACGTCTCTTTTTCAACTTCCTTCTCACACATTTTGGTTAGAGCTTGGCGGTATTTGATATTCCTTGTCTAGTTAAATTTGAATTTGAAATTTGAATTATATCGCTTATGATTTGCTTTGCTTTTAAAACTGAAAATGAAAACCACATCGGATTTGGTTGGATTTATCAGGAAGAAAGAGCGAGCGAGCGAGCGACGAGCGAGCTAGGAAGGAAAGAACGAAACGAAAACAAGCCCAACAAAAGAAATATAAATCATTCTCTAATGTTTTTAATAGTCGGTCTCTCTGTCACTTGGTCAGATTACGATTACGCAGTCATCATAATACCTTCAAACATGAATTAGAGTTTACAATAAATGAATTGTTTTGAGTTTGTGTACACACGTTCACGTTGAGTTTCCATATTGTATTTCTATAAATCCATGTATAGCGAGATAGGGAATAAATAAATAGGAAACTGCAAAAGGAGAGAGATAAACTGAAACGTTGAAACTTTGGTTTTGATTTTAAATTTGATTGTATTTTGATTTTATTGTATGTATAAGCTTTGACGTTGATCGAGGACGTTTAACGAAATCGAAATCGAGGAGTAAGTGTGTGTGTGTGTGTGTATGTGTCTGTCCCTTGAGAATTACAAGATACATAAATCTCATTTCTAAACTGGATCTCACATTATTATGTCGTTGTCTCATGGTTTTGTTCTTATATACACGTAGTACGTACTTACAACTTACATCGTAAATCTGTACTTTGTGTATTTGTGCATATAGCTATATACCATGATGTCATTGTGTCACCAGTATAGTCGTGGTCTATATGTTAATACGATATAATGCCGTTGCGGATACCAATACCAGGAATCCCAATGCAATGGCATTAATAAGAGATGAAATAAAATCAAGTCAATTCAATTCTACAGTGATACAGTGAAATGATGGGGTGGTGTGGTGTGGTGTGGTGTGGTGACTTGGGCTTGAGCTCACTCACTCACTGCTCCTTTCTTGAGAATTGAGAAGACACGTAGGCACAATCTATACATAATAATACATATTTAAGACCCGTGCCTTTGGTTTAGCCTTTTGTTACCTTCATAAAGGACGCATTTGGCCTGATTTGGTCTCGGTTTGTGCGATGAAGAGTTAATGTGCCGTGGCTGTATGGATATGAGTATGGCCAGGCTATGGGAAGGCATGGCTGTCCTGATTTCTGGTCCTCGTCCTGGTCCTCGTCCTATGGTTCTGGTTCTGTGTTGAAATTGAAACTTACTTTGGATTAAGAATAAGAATGAGATTATATAGAGAGAGAGGGAACATTTTATTATTGTGTCTTGTATCGTCGTCGTCGTCGTCGTAGTCGTCGCTCTCGTTCCCGTTCCTCTTCCATTATAGAACCTAGAACTATACTGATATCACCTGCATAAGTCACAGTCAAATACATGACATAGCATCATGTATAAAAAAATGGAGAAATACACATTGTAGTCCGTGTGCCTGTATAGTATGTAGTAGATCCTATTGAGTGTAGATCTCACTTGTAGATAGACGGATTCGACATGGACTTGGACTCTAAAATTCCAAAAGCTGTATACATAGAGTCGAATTGGAATTCGATCCAGCGAGAAGAAAATACATTACATAAAATATAGTGTGTGTAGAAAGGGAATAAGACAGACAGAAGACAGAGGGACCCGAAGAGAGGCACGGTCGTGGTCTTCATTATTTATCTATTAAGTAGGTATTTCCAGAGGGAATTTATGGTTTTCATTTTCATTCTGATCTGGTTCTTATATATGGATATATAGTATAGTGTTGTGTAGTACTGTAGTAAAAGTTGTGAGAGCTTATATAATTATAGTCTAGTATATATAGTGTTATGCATATAGTTATGTATATAGTCAGTGTATTTGTGTCATGTTCTGTATGCACATTGGTATAGATATACTATGTAGACTGATTGCTGACGGATACTGATGTGAGTTGTGTGATCCAAAGCGTGAATGATCGCATGGTCTTAAGTTCTCTCGTACGCTCTTTCTTTCTTGTACAGTGTACATTATTATACCATTATTATTTTGATTTCAGCTCGTTGTTCTGATCCCTGGTCGTATGTAGTAGTAGTCGTAGTAGTTAGTAGGGCTTTTTCCCTTTTGTCTGGAATATTTAGACCGTATTAGGTATTACAAGGCATTTGCCTAGTCGCCTAGTTCGTAATTTTGTAATACTCCTGCCTGCCTGTGGTTGTCTGGTTCTGGTCCTGGTCGTGGTCTGATGGCCTGACATGGCCTAGTTTGGCAATGGCAACTCAAATGGGTATTGGTTTTGGATTTTGACTGTGGCTTTTATGAAGCGTTTACAATTCCCAATTTACAAGTATCTAGCTATAGATACATGGGTAGAATGGGTACATCTGTAGAAAGTAGAAGGGAGCAATCCTGTGTATTCTATATTCAATCTTCTTGGTCTTCTTGGGTAGGTTATATCTTCATAATATCGTAGTATCCTATGCCCCGATTTGTTTTTTCCATTTTGTATCATACCATTATCATTATCATATAATCGATAATCTTTCTTACGTCAAGAGGTTTGTCTGGATCTCCTCTTCTTTTTCTCCATCTCTTCTCAGTCCTATAGTTTTTATCGTGTTAGCATTAGTCATGGGAGTGTCACATTATTTCTCTGCCCATCATGTTCTCTCAGTTTTTCTTCACGCCATCATCCCCATCGCATTCCCATTGTCATCCCATTACCACGTATCTCCAGCCTAAAAGAGACTAGAAACAGGCGCATATTTATTTTTCTGTTCGTATTTTTTGTAATCAAGGCAAATGACATGACGTTTCAATTTTATCGCGGCTGTCATGCTGAAAAATTACAAAAAAATTCGTAAATCGAACAAGGGCCACTTATGAGATCTTTATACTTGTATGTTGTACCTTATGGTGGCATTATGCATATGAATCATCTCGGGAAAATCTACAAAAATGCTTAAAAAATGATGTGTTATGTGGTATAGTAATAATGTGGTTGTATTCTGTAATTCTGTATTTTAGAATTTTTGGCTCATGTGATTTGTGACATGTGAAAGTTTTTAATTCTCAGTTCCAGTCAGTATCAATTCCAAGATGAGCTTGTGCCCTCCGCTCCAGAGCTTATATATGTGGTAGTCCAGAAGAAGTTTAGTCCACAAGCTCCAATGACTTGCTGTGGACTAGACCACAAGATCCAAAATCACAAAAGTTTGTATCTCATTCTGAATATATAGGATGATGTATGCGTGCGATGCAGCTGATTGAGTTTTCCTATCAACCGTTCCACCTTAACACACTGATTTAAATTTAGTTTTCGGTAGAATTCCTTTATATGGAGCCCGAATTGGTCATACGCACGGAAACTTCTTCTGGACTAGTCCAGAAGCATCTGCGGCTTGTGGACTAAACTTCTTCTGGACTACGACATATATAGTATTAGTTCAGTTCAATTAAGCTAAAAAACAAAGGTTGAGGGAAATTTATGGGATTTTTCAAACTTTAAGGTTTTTGTGGCCCAAAAGGGATTTCAAATTGAGAAGACGGAATTACAGTAACTATTTCCATGTCCATTTGATCTCAAGTTGTTTTTTTTTGGTGGTGGTGGTTGTAGAAGTTTTTTCTCATTCTTCGTATAGTTCGGATTCGGAACCGGAGCCGGAGCCGGAGTGGTTGGAGTTGGAGTGAGAGTGTGAAGGATGGAGCTTGAGTGGTTTTGAATGGGAAATGGTAATGTGAGTATACATAAGGGACCAAGCAGGACTACTTTACTACTACAGATATACACTCAACCGGAACATAATACATAACCATAAGAGATCAGTATAAATGAGGATATCAGTGGAGAGCACTTTTAGCTCTCCTTAGGATTTTAACTATATTATAGGCCTATATAGAAAACTTTAGAGACAGAAGTGAGAGAGAGTCATTATATAGTGTTACAGGACATTTAGTTTTAGTTTTATCGTTAGCTCTTACATTACAGCAATTAGGGAACTCTTGAGAATTTGAACTGTGACTAATTTGCCTATTGTAAATATGCAAATTGGTTCATAATACATGGCACATGGTACAGACTTACAGACTTGATAGTCTTTGTCTTTATATTATTACGCATGTAATTACACGTAGAGAGTAGAAACAGAGAGACCCTTGGAAAATTCAAATTTTGCTCTTGCTTTTCTTCCACTATTCAATGTCCATAATTCAGTCATACATACATATTTAACTATACGTCTACAACCCTTTTCTTTATCTGCGGTCTCTGTCTGTCTCAAGATGTGATATGCTGACGACGACGACAAGAACGCTGAGAAAATTCATTATACCTGAAGACAAAAATTGAAATGAAAGCGAAAACAAAAGTGCACAAAATGCATATCCATATCCATAATATTTATTTTCATATCCAGAGAGCGATTTCATTATTTCCTAATGTTTTTTTTTTGTTGCTTGCTGCTCCTCATGGGCTGTACTATGTATCTACATGTTGGAAGAGTGTACGACTCATGAAGGCTCGTAATTTCAAATGTTTTTAAACATTGAACAGCAACAAGGAACACAACAACAAGAACATTGAAAACTATGAAAATGAACAAGGACAAAGAAATAGCTTCATTTTTATGTTTATAGATATGTATCCTCTGTCTCTGATAGTATGTAGTGTATGTATATGAAAGAAAAAGGCAAGTAAAAGTCTACCAGTACCAGTGTATATAGAAATGAACTTCGAGACTGCACGTAGACAGATTGAACGACTGAGAGTGGCTTGAAATTTTCAAAGTTTCACGGTGCGTGACTTAAGTAAAAGTGTGACGTGACACGATGGTATAATAATAAAAATCTGTAGATAGGTAGAGAAAAAGAGAGAGAGAGAGAAGGGAAAGATGGAAAAAGTAAAACGTGTAGTTGTACAAAAGTCATTTTGTACATGTTTACACAGCTGAACTCCAAAGTCGATGTGGATCGGTCGATCTATTTGCTATATGTATATGTATATGAGAAAACGTCTGATCTTGGATTTGAAATCTGTAGAGGGATTATTAGAATTAGAAATACGTAGTTCGAGTCGCTTAAGAAAAAATGCGAAATAAAAATAATGCAGAGTAGCATTAGTAGAAGTGTATGGGATACGTAATAATATGTGCCTGCATAAAATAGCGGCATGCCTGCCTGGCTCTGCTCTGGCTGTACGTCATTTTTAAAGGGAAATTGAAATGTAGGAAAAAATTACATAGCTATAAGGTATATAGCCTTTCACCCTATCATTAATTTTCTGACTGGAGTTTTGGGAGCTCGAGACTTCTATACAGAGCTTGTTTTTCTAATTTGTACGTAATCTATTTTGTTCACTACACACTACAGCAAAACATCAACTCGGGGAAACTTATGAACATGAAACACTACAAACTTTTACACGAGGACATGTAAGGATTAGTGTTTACGTGAGACTTTATTTAGTCTTCTTGGTGGTTCAGTCAGATTTACAGATATTAGGTTTCGTTCTTTTTAAATGAAATGCTTACTATTGCTATATATTTTTTTGGAGGCACATGAATATCAATCCTTTATACAGAGTTCTTCTGAATTGAAGGGTACATGATTTTGTGATGGCAATATCAATACTAATATAGTAAATAATAATGTGCACTGTGCAGTTGTTGCACTACACACGCGAGTGTACGATCCAAATGCTGGGGTGGGGTATCATTATCGCTTTTTTGTTTGTTTTTGTTTCCAGCAGTCTTTCTAGGTCTTTTGAAATATTTTGTACATATTTGAAAGCTGGAATTGAAATCCAGAAGATCTATAATAATGATTAATGATATGATGGCAACGGGACTTGTTTTGGTCTTCAGAAGATCAAAATTTGTTTCCCAGATTTTGACTTCTCAGGATAGGAGTACAGCATCCTAAAGCGGCATCTCGCATAGTATCATACTATGGGGGATCCCTTCAAATAAAATACAAAAATAGAAGTAGTATCCGAATATTAGCATCATTTTAATTTTACAAAATTCTGAAATAAAATAGGAACAGTATAACACTTAGCGTAACAAAAAATTTAGAAAAGAGAAAAAGTTTTATCTAATCTTCTCATTGTAAAGCAGAAAAATTGCCTAAGTACGTCTGCGTAAGTATGTTAAAATACTTCTTCCGTATTTATTTAGTTTTATTTGCTAAACATGATTGCTTAACTGCCTGGCTCTGATTAATGGCTGTGAGTTAATAGTAAGCACTAAAATGAGCGTCGTTATCATTTTCTTATCACCTTTACCTATCTATATAGTAACCTGCATTTGCACTGGAGTACTGGAGTTTTCTGTAATTTACTAGTCGTGGTTGGCAGAGTCACCTGCGTTATCAGTGAAAAGGCGGAAAGTTTTGAATTTAAAGAGGCAACTTGAGCGGTCCAAAATCCAAAGTCAGCCAGCGTAATAATTACTAATTGCTATTTAAGAAAAATAACTGCTATAAAGTCTTTAATGGTTCTTCCAACTCCAAAGTTTGGATTTGGAATCTTCAGTCAGTGTAGCCAGGGTTGAAGAATAAGTATTAAATTATTCCGGGTGAAATTATCAACTATCAACAATGTGTATGTATTACAATCGAAAGGTAAGAAACGTGCCGACACGCCTTTTCGTGTCATATTAGAAATTACAATAATTTTTACAGCCAACAACAATATGCATATAGAGATACTGTCCTTAAGTTAATTCTGTAGTTAAATTACTTGGGAGGTTTAAAATTTAATACTGTACTGAAGGCATAAAGGTAATGGGCAGTCCCAAAAAGGTTAACGGCAGTAACCCGGCAGTTAATTATGCGTAAGCGTATTGGCAGTATAGTCGAATATTGTGAAAAAACTAACAAAATTACTCTTTATTTTGCGGTTATTGGCAGTAATGAAAATTCTCGTTCCTTGTCATACGTTTTGCATAACTAATGCATCACAACTAAACAAATGTGAATTTGAATGAGTTTACGTAATAGATGTATGGCTTTTTAGTTAAGCTTTTGCTCAGTCCGTTTCTATATTCTGTCAGAACAACATGTCTTCACAGGCGTCGTCTAGGTTCAGGACAGTTAATACTTGGAAGCTTGTCAAATCTTACGAATCAATAAATGAAGCTCAGAAAAGTATTGCAGATAAGTGGAAGAGGAGATATTCTAACACGTCAACTTTCGGGGATTTATCGGTGACTACTTCAGTTTAGTTACTACTTTCGTTTGTTCAATGGGGGTCTCAGACTTACTTACTCGCAATTCAAAAATCAGCATACCAGTGGCAGCAGATACAACCCTCTATCGTGGACCTCCCTGTAGAAAACAACATACAAATATCGTACGTGCAACCTTCAACTGGAGTTAGGATTAGCAAATCCATTATAAAGCAGATGCAACGTAAGTACAAATCATTTTCCAGTTTTGAAACTCAGTACTTTGCGGCCTACATTGTACACTTTGACTACTCTGATTGGAAGAAATCTACATGCTCATGCCCGTCATTTTTAAAGAAATATGTTTGCAAGCACATTTATGGTCTAGCAGCTAAGAAGAACCTAATTGAATTTTCGTTGGCAGCGAAAGTCGCGAGGATTGATTTACAACGAAGGAAAAGGGGAAGACCTACAAATGCTTCATTACTTTTCATTTAATATGACACCTAAGTATTACCAAAATATTTAGTCACAATAAAAGTTAAATTTCAAAATTCATACTGCCTATTGTGTACATTTAATTTCCACTGCCCATTGCCGCAAACACTGTACTGCCGATAAGCTACGCGTTAATTCACTGCCCATTCGCCCCCCCCATACTGCCGATTACCATGCAGCCCTGTACTGAATACTGAATGCTCATCAGCTGCTGAATATCCACTGCTCTAGTTCCTAGTTTTGTAGTCATTTATTAGATTCAATATTTTTTAATGTGTTACTGTAACTATAAAGCAATGACACCAGCAGACTAGCACCGGTACCGTCTAAACATTTAACATAATATTACATTGTACTTATTCCATTACGCACTTACAATTATAGTAAGTAGTATAGTTACAGGAATATACGTCATATTATACTGAGCCATCATTCGAATACTGAACCAAAAACCAACGCCGAAGCCAAAGCTAACAAAACTGAGCAGCGGGCGTCGGGTTGTCTAATACATTATGCTTGACATTACGGTTTCAGACGTGCGGTGCTGAGGGTATTATACGGAAAGACGGTTACAGCTACAAGGCTTCGGTTTAACTGAATATATACGAGAGTCTGAGTAAAAAACAACCGATACTGATACAGTCAACAATTACATACAGATACACACAGTTCACCAGTGCTATAATTATATTCATTAGTTGGACAGACAGATTGCGAATTCTGCTGGCTGAATGCTATATATAAGTATATAGAGGGCTCGGCTCATGTCTCAGTGTGCTTGACTTTGACTAGTGTAAATAATCTCTGAAAAGTAATGATCTGAACGTGACTAATTACGTCAGTGTTTACATAAATTATGTGAATGACAAGAAGTGCCCGAACACCAGAAAGTGTAGAGTCACGAATCAGGAATAAGAGGGAAGGGACGTGGAAATTGTAAACACGTCCGACGTCCGGCCTTTTCCCTTTCATTTTCACAGTTTTTATCCATATCTGCATCTACATCCTTATTTGGACTTGGAAATCAGGTTTGAGATCAGAATACCAGGAAATAAATAAATAGTCAAGAAGTGAAAGAATATTATGAAAATAATAACAAGAAATCTTGTGAACCTTAGGGAAAATCTAATTAATTAGACCTACATCCACAAAATGTTGTTTTAAATGTGTATTTCTATACCGGTACCGGGACTCCGGCACTGGAACTGGCTCGGTTCACTATTTGTCCGGCTCAGATGTAAACATTGGTGGTAAATGACTAAAACAGGAATGTGTAACAATTAAGTGACAATCTATGTTGTAATACCGTAGGATCTGATCTGAATCTCGCTATTCAAATTTTTCGGAACTTAATAACTACCTAACCTACTTAACAAGTCAAAGCATATACGCACGTTGTAAATGGCAGAATACAACTAAAGTAATAAATAAGTGTTACAGGCTTTAACAGTTGACAGTCTCATCTGTCTCTTTCCATTTAGACTAACTCGAAATTCCAAATTCGAAATGGGCTGTGGTTGTGGGTCAAAGGTGAGAGAATATACATAATTAAATTTTGTCTGCCTTATGTTCATATTTATTAATTTGCCTCTAAATTAACTGCTAACACTTTCAAAGGATCCATTTATGTATTTTTTGAAAACATACTTATTCATGCTTTAGTATTATGTGTGTGAGATTGACTATGGTTACAATATTATTTACGTGAATTATAGTTATGATTATGATAATGTTCTTTTTATGAATGGTCATACTATTATAAAAATGTTATGAATACTGATTATTACATTTTGAGTTATACGTTTGACGTTTAGTTTACACGTTGTTTGAAGGTCGAACTTGAACTAGTTTAAAGAAGATTTTTCTTTAAAGCTATAGTAGGATGGGAATTTGAAATTCCTCATATGATTTTGTTTATATTATTACGTAGTGGTGTTTTTCCGTTTATTTTTTCTATTAAGGTTGGAACGCCATACGTGTGGGTATACGTGTATAATTATTTATGCGTTCGAATTTAAAACAGTCAGTCTCACATTGATTTCATTGCCAGTCCGTGGTGTAGTGGTAGTGATAGTGATGATTTAAAAACATAAAATATGTACAACTACACTGACAACTATGCTAAACCGTTAAGCACGTAATCGTCATCTTAAATCGTCCACAAGAGATTAAACTTTTTTCATCTTCGGGGATGATGATGGCTTCCTTTCAGTCCTCCCTGTGTCTTGCCTTGTGGTTTATGGTTTATTTCATCATTTTCATGTTTTTCACTATCCAACCGAACCATTTATGACACTGGTTTCCTGTTTCTGTTTATCGATTTAAAGGAAAAGGAAAATGAAAACGTGCTGTGTGCTTTTGGAACTGAGACACTGGTTACTGGTTACTTACTATATGTATAGTCGATAGTCAGCTAGTATAGTGGTTATTCTCGAAGCTGTGCGTCTCCTTAATTTTTTGTTTGATTTTTCGATTTTGATCTCCAGTCAGTTCAGACCCGTCTGTTTCGGTCTCTCTGTTATTGCATTGTAGTAAATAACTGAGTGATATGATGGTGTAAGCTCGTAGTCTCAGAGTGACACTAACTGGTGGCTACGGCATGCGGCTTTAATAATAATATATTATGGTTTGTCTACATGGTTTCGATAAGCCTACACAACTACTATATACAAGTACTTACAGACTATACAGACGGACAATATAACAGAAACAGAGCAGACAGAATTTCAATTTTATTTTATGAACATCTTTCTCCTTTTTTTTCTATTTTTTTGTTGTCTTTTTGTATTCTTTATATTCTATCCAGTACATTGGATTGCGTTGTGTACTAGACTGGAATTTGGAGTAGAATTTTCAGTTGAAAAGACAAGGTTAGGATTTTAGGATCTGTCTCTGTGGGGATATATCATCCAATCAGATCTTGTCTCAGAGGATTTAGGATATAACATTTGAGTTTTGTGTGTTTGTGTGTGTGTATTGGTTTCTTTTTTATACATATAGTTTTAGTTTGGTTTCGGAATCAGAGTGAGTGAGTAATCAGAAACATCTATAGCTATACTTATCTACGTCGAAATATTAGAAATGTCGAAATCGATTTTTTGAACAGGGGGGATGCTTAATTTTAAAGAGTTGCTTCACAACAATCACTACATAACATTTTTATTATATTTTTTGTCTCTATCTTTCTGTTTTGTGGTGGTGCTGATGGTGGTAGACTGTTAGTGAGTTGGTTGGTTGGTTGGTTGACTGTGTAGAGGTGTGTGTAAAAGCTGAGCTCAGATGAGATTTGATTTTGATTGCTGTTCATAGCAGGAAGAAAAAAAAATCATAAAAGGAGTGAGTAGTGCATGCTTGCACTTCATAGTTTCGAGTATTTAATGGAATTGGTTCCGTGATTATGATTACTCTCTGTGTCTGTTGTGTAGTTTACTGTCCATATAGTCTGTCTGTAATGTAGTGTAATCGTCATCGTAATGTAACATTAACATCCGTTGCACTTGTCTTGTGTTTTAGCTCTGTGCAAGATAATAATATGACCTTGGATTTTGAATTTGGACTTGGTGTTTTTTGATGTATGATGATGTGAATGAATGAGTATCGCGGACGGAGTCGTCGTCGTGAATAGGTCTTTTATTTTTATTATGATTTGTGAATATGTGAAGCCTTGAATTCTTCAGGTTTTTATTACAGTAATATATAGTATATACTGCCTATATTATACTTTGTTGGTGTTTCAAAAGTGGATGGACATAACGTATACTAGTTAATACATGAGGAAGGTACTATACAGAGCCTATAGTAATACTGACTTGTGACTTGAGGTGATGGTAATTACATAGGTATATAACATGAATATATGGGAAATGGGACGGAACATTTTAGCATTGTGTATAAATTGTAATATGACAGGACAAGTTGTAATACTGCAATTTACCTGTCTTGTCGAGTTCTGGTCCTGGTCCTGGCCCTGGTCTGGTTGTGTATAGTTGTGCGAATAATAATAATTGTTATTAGATTTCATTTGGTTGGATGTTGAGAATGTAAATTGTAAATTCTTTATAAATCTATCTGTCTGTCTACGTATTTGAGTTCATAAAAGATGAGGATTTTTGCACAAGAACCATACCATAAGACATCCAGTATAGTGGTATGATCCAACAGCAACAGACTTTTGGCATCCAAAATCCGAATCTCGACAACTTTTTCTGTCATTTTTATTTTCATATAAGATGTAAAAGTACGACTGACTGCGGATGGACTGATCTATAAGCTATATAACATTGGATTTCGGATTGGATTATTAACATTAGTATTAACACTCTACTATTAGTTAGGGCTGATGAGGATGGGATGGCTCGTCAGACGGAATTGAAATTCAAAGTTTGAAAGTATTATTCAACTATTATTCAGCATGAACAATCAGAATCACGGATTTCATTTTTGATTTCAATCTTTGCCGACAGGCTTGTCTTTATTCTTTGTAAATTTTCATTTCGCTTTGGCTTGCCTTTTTGTGTATATTATTGTAGAACTCTTTTACACTCAAGCTCGGTGTTTGTCTGGCACTCTAGTGTCTACTAGCAGCTTGGTCTAGCTCCACAAATGGTATGTACAAACCTATGAATATTGAATAGTTTATAATGTGTGTAGTTCCTATTAGTGCTGCGCTATATATATTTTGTTCATATATCTGCAGTATTGTAGGTATATTATTATTCTAGAAGATTGCAGTAATAATAATCGTATAAGCTGAATTTTGAATTTAAATTTTCGACTTGAGGAGAATGACAGAGCAATTCTTCAAGATCAGGACTTTTATTGTTCCTTTTTCAAAAGGATTTTGAATGAAAGGGAAGGATGAGAGGAGATGAGATGAAGAGAGAGAAGTGGGATTTGTCAGTCGAATGGGAAAAAAATTAGTTTGTACAGATATATTAATATTTATGTAACTATGGAGACATTATATAGAGATGGGGATATGCCGGCCGATATACGCTATGCTATATTAAATACGATGATCAAGGGGAAGGGAAAGAGTCAAAACTCATAGATTTACTTTATTATTACGAGTGCAGTCCAAGTTTAATACACAACTGATATAGCCTATAGGTATTACGTAATACTGTAGATTGTGGCTAAAATATGATATACCTATAGTATAGTATGGCATGGTATGGTATGGCGTATGAATGAAACTTTGTCAAAATAATTTTTTGGTATGCTTGAAACTAATGAAGAGGGAAGGGAGACGACGTCCATTCCATGCGGCTGTCGGCATCATCTTCTTGTTGACAATATATAAAAAAAAATTGCATGATGTAAAAAAAAAACTATTTTAGATTCTTTGAGTCTTCATATTTCTTGGAGCATTTATTTAATGGAACAGTTCAATGTTAAAGTAATTATAATTATACATCCCGTGGTCCGTGTGCTACGTCATACGTGATGTGTGTGTGTGCTAGTATATTATGTACATCTTGCTAAGTGTTGTTATTATGATTGTGATTGTGATATGATAAGCAAAGTCTCAGCTTCAGTAGTCACTGCACTCAGAGTGTATCACTCCTTCGCTGCACACTCACACATCACATGTAGTATGTAGCTTAAGAGAATGGATTGTAAGGAATTTTTGTTTGATTTCGGCTTTGGCTTGTAAGATTGAATGTTGAATTATATGTTGATAGTTGACGGATCCTTAGGAAGATGAAGATTTGAACGTTTTTCTTTTAATACTATTATGCATTTGAATTTAAATTACTCAGCGTAGAATAGAAGGGATAGAAGAGGCAGAGCTAATTGCCTCGTGATTGTCTAAACTACTTTGCTCGTTTATGATGATGATGCTACTGCTGTGCTGTTCGGCAGGTTGCATTCATTCCATGCGGCTTCGACTTCATCAGTTTCTCAGTCAGTCCAAGTCGAAGCCCCGCAACTGCATTGTAACTTGTAACACAGTCTTAACACAGTTTTTCTATTTTATAAATTCCAAATTCAAAACCCAGTGGATTGTTTATTATGCGAATATGAGATATTGTTTGGTTGAGATAGCAGTGACAGTGTATAATATATGCATTTTCTGAATAATGAATGTTGAGCGTCCCTTTTCCTATATGAATGACAAATGTGTATAAAATATTGTAAATTGTTAAGTTCACAAATTGTAACTCACATGTGTAAAAGCTTCCTCACATATGTAAGTATAGAGATATAGATGGATGCCTACTCAACACAGTATGTTACTTACTTATCTATAGTGTTGTGAGAGTGATAGTAGCATAGAGAATTTGACTTATGACAATTCCATAGATGTAGCGCTAACGACAACGACAAGACGATAATAACGAGCCACCATAGCAGGCAGTCATCATCGTAATCATAAATTTATTCCATGGTTTTCCTCCATATGTATTATAAAATATAATATAATAATATATTATTTGCCTTTTGTTTTTGGTTGTTGGGATCTAAGAGTAATTTTTTGAAGGGAGCTTTTCAAAGATGATGTTGTGATTTAGTCTTGAAAAGTGTATACACAGAGTTTTGTTTTTTTTTGAGTAATAAGTACATGAGGATTTTATTACGGTAGTATAGTATCTTATTTATTATCCTCAAGTGCAATTAATTCCATTTCTTCTCCCTCTCCTTGTTTCAGTCAGTCAGTGAGTGAAAGATAGTAGAGACATGGCTTAACATGCAAATTCCATTTACATTTCCATTTAACCATTTTGCCATTTGATTTGCATAGTAATTATTTTCGAATGTTGTTACAAGTTAGATTATGCGTTATAAATGTCCTCTGTAAGCTACTACCTATACTACTAAGGTCTTTGAGAGACTGGAGTTCTTCACACTAGGCTTTATATATTTATTATGTTCCTTCTTACCTAGTTTAGCAGTGGCAATTTAACATAGAACAATTCAGCACAGGGAAAACATTCTATTTTGACTATAACTGCCTTCTGCCTCGTTTGTACAACGTGTGCATTTATTTTGTCCAATTTGCATAATGTTACTTTAGAGAGAAGTCGAGAAGTGGTAGTTGTAGTAAGTAGTAGCAGTACCCACATAAGATTTAATAATCAAACAACTACATAATAATATGCATGTATAGTAATTCGCAATAGCGATATTTTAAAGAAGCACCTTTTAGCCTTCTACATTCTGCATTGTCTACACAGTTAGTTACACACCATGGCGTGCTCCTTTTTGCATTTTTTTCTTATAATATTTATGACATGGATTGAAAATAATTGAAAATGAAAAGGTCATCGAATAATCAGAATATAAGAAAGACAAAAGACTCTTGATCAAAATGCTGACGCTGACAAATCTATTTAGAAAAATATACGTTGTTTGTATGTTTTAGTTTTTGTTGTGGATTTAATATTTTGTTGAACTAGCCAAACCAGAAGAAGTTGGACAACAAGAACAAGATTTTTTATTTGATTAATTTTTTTTAATCATAGAGAATGCTGATATAGCGGTAATATTATATATAGGCAGAGGGCAACTACTGTAGCATAGGGGGAGACAGAAGACAGACAGTGAAGAGGTATTTGAGTTTTATTATAGTTAAAGTCAGATTCAAATCAAATCAAAATAAAGGGAGATGTATTCCGATACCGATAATCCTATAATACTGATGCTGATACTGTCTAAACTGTACTGTGACTACGTGCATGTCGATAGAGATCTGCGTAGAGTTTTTTTATGACGTTGTTGTCTCTTCTCTTCAGTTCCTGATAGGGCTTACAAAAAAGAAGAATCGAATTAAATTAAATAGATTGATTCCAAGCTTGATTTGATAATGGAAACAATACGTGTAATTAGAGAATTAGATGAGGCATTGAACGACTTGAGAATAAATTCTGAATTGGGATTGGGATTGGAATTGTGTTGGGATTTAGAATCTATTGAAAATGAGTATATGTACTATAGACTGACTGACGGAGACTCACGAGTACGAACAATTAGAAACGAAACAACTACTATAATGATGTAAATAAAGAGTCAACGAGGCAGGGGCTGTTTTGTTGTAACTCTGACTTTTTGTTTGACTCCACTTTTTTTTTTTTTTTTACTATGTGTGTATGTATGTGTGTCTCTCTTTCTGATTAAATAATTATTGTGCATATAATGTAATTGAGTGGATGGAAGTGGAAATTATATATATAATAAAAAAAGCCCCAAAAAAACTGAGCTATAGTTGTACAAACAGATAATCTAGTGAATTGCAGTGCAAGTTAAGCGATTTACAAATTTACAAACATGTGTTTGTTGACATAATAAAGCGGAACCAATGTAATATAGCGGATAATCGTTGACATAGAGAGAAACAGAAACTATAATTGACATTAATAATTTGTATTTACACTATTACATTGCATTGTACTGAACTTCTATTACGTAGTATTGTTTGTACTCTCAACAGTTTTTCGTCCCCCCTCCCCTCCCCCTGCCTCTGTTTGCTCAATCTATAAGTATAAAATGGAGCTGAAGGCTATTTAGCATTTATAGCCATTTAGCATAGCATTTTTGTCTAGTGAAAAAAACAAACAAGGAGACTCTTCGTCGCAGACTAACTGACTGACTGACTGACTGACTGACGAAGAAAAACCAATTGCTCGTGTTTTGTGTGTAATGTGCATGAATTAGAGTGACAGGATCATGTTAATTTAGTTTTTGTTAGTTTTTTTTTGCCATCCCTTCTTATTGTTAGTTCTTATATGTATGTGTTCCCCTGTGTTTATCCTTTTGTTTCATTTTTTAGCTTATGTGTGTGTGTTTGTTTGCTTGGTTTTTATTTTTCGAATGCAAATTTAAATGTGTGTACACAGAGACACACACAAAAAAATACAAATAGGAAAACAAAGGATGCGATGCCGATATTATGTGAAGGGCGAGAGACGGTTACAGTTGAAAATAGAATTGTGGGAGTATATAATATTGTATATAGGATGATGAGGTAATTGTAATTAAGATTCCATTCATGAGTATCCGTAACAACTACAATTCCAAAGTGCAGTGTATACAAACGAGCTGGAGCTAAAAAAAACTACATACATGCCGGCCGCCGGTGTATTCAATATTATTCTTATGCAGCGATTGAATAATTAGGTACTTTGAAAAAAATATTGTTGCGCTTTGTAGTATTGCTTATGATAATTTGTTGGACTAGAATCTGAATGGTGATGCTGGAAGAAAGGTAGTTATTTTTGACGGATTTAAACTGATCTGTACATATTAGTTATATCCATATTTTCTGCATCGATAATCATATAGTTATTCTTTTGTTCTTGTTCGTTCAGTGTGCTTCTTGTAAACTTTGGTCACTTCAAAGTGAGGACCTGCATTACGTGTACATTGTATTGGGTAAATGTTTTTCGATCAGCGAGGTGCATCTAAACCGGAGAGGTATACATCTAACCGTCAGCGGGAAATAATTTATTTTGCAGAGACCTTTTTACGGTTTTCAGACACTTAGTAGTGACACACTTTCAAAAAATAATTTATTTTGCAGAGACATTTGGTAGTGCATCATGATGTATTAATTGTTATTAAAGAAACTAGCGAGGGAACGTTTAATAACGGGCCTTATTGGCTCCGTATATTTTTTTAAAAAAATAGAGTGTGAAAATACTAGATTTGCTTAAGAAAATGATGCGAATGGGCATTTTGGTTTGCTAGTCAGATTTTTGAAAGTATAAATTTGCTAATGGTAACTAAACGGGAGCCATTTTAAATTGACCTATACATAAATGAATTTAAAATTCTTTGGAACCCTGTAGATCCTACAATTTTTGTCCGATTTGTTCCGCTTATATTTGAGATATTGAAATATGAAATATTTTTATCTCCTTATGTAATACTAATTTTCAATTATAACCGAGCAAACAACCTCATTTTCTGAAAAATTTTTAACTTTTGAAATATCAAAAACCCAGAAATCACTTTTTAGATAATGTTTTGCGAATTACAAAAATAAACTTTTTTTTTAGATTTATCTTATAAAAAGAGAGAGTTTTCTTTGAATGTTTTGAACTGCTGGCATACTTTAGCTTCCGTAGCTAGCACCAAATCCGTTGATATATTTAGGTGACCTGACGCAACGAGTAAATATGAGATTAGCAATAATTATTCCTATTGATAAAATTTACCTGTAGGCTGGCTGCTTTAGACTAATGTTTTTGTTCGACTGACAATAAAATGCTAAAGTTATAAATATCTCTCTGACAAAAAAATTATTTAAATACTCTCATTTTGCTCTGCATATCAAATTAATCTCGTCGGCATAAAAAAATAATGCGTCGTCTGACAAAAGAATAATTTCCCGCTGAAGCATTAAAATACCACCCCATTGTATTTATAATGATATTATTTAAAAGAGTTGCTTAAAATGATTGAACTTTAATGTCGTCGTCTTCAGTTTCAACTATACTAATAATAATTTATTGCTTTTGCTTTAATATCGGTATTTGCTTTTATAACGTAAGTTACTTTTGTAAGGTGCTTATTGTATTTTAGTTTTTATCATATTGTTAGTGGGTAATTTTTGTGTGTATGAAATTCAGATTTGTTGGTCAACAACCATTTTATCCATTATTATTATTCGGATCACATCTTCATTTTTATGGCAGTATTGATTAAACCTACCTAGATTTTTATTTGTATTAATTATAGGGTACATAATTGGATGGTAGAATAGACGAGATTATTTGCTTAATTAATTTGTTCCCAATAAAATATCCGCGGGAAAAGGGAGACAATTTCAATTTGTTAATTTGTTGTTTGTTTGTTTTTTTGACAGGTGATTGCCTTCATTTGTGGCTTGTTTGCTGCAATTCTTCTGGTCATGGGATTAGCATCCTCGGAGTGGCTCCTTGCAACCGGCTACAGACAAGGTAATTTTGTTGTTGTGGCTAATTAATAATTTTAATTCTTACAAATATTTTTGTTATATTATCATCTCTATTTTGATTCCATAATAATTATTGTGGTTGATTATCCATCCGTCTGATCGTGAGTTGAAATTCCTTTTTCTATAGCTAAACCAGTTGTAGTACACATTGGTTGGCTGTTGCTGTTAGTGTTGCTTAGCATAGGTAAAATTGAAGCAGTATTTTTTAATTGGTATTTCACTATTACAGATAGATAGATGTGCAATTAAAGCTGGAGCGTTAATGTGTACGAACCTACGTAGGTGGGTAGTCACATTCACATCATGGAGTTAATCAGGTTGAGGCGGTATCATGTAGGGGATGGGGCTCAACTTGCTTATTTATCAGTGTTACTCATATATAATCTCTATATTTTCTTTCATCAATTGGAAGTCTCTATACAAACTAATTAAAAACAAATTAGGAGGACAGGCGGACTAGATATTTTACTTGTAGGCTGCGCGTGTATCGTGATTAGGTATATGCACTGATTCTTTTAAAATGTAATTATCGTATTGACGTAATGGGATATTTTATTGCTGCACTCGTCACTCCAAGGAGTAACAGCTAATTTCACATCTGCGTATAGACTATCCGAGGATTATAGAGAGTGACGATAATATTAATAATGGTATAGTATACCTGCTATATTACAGTATTGACAAAATACTTGACTGGCAGTCTTTACGATTCATATAATGTACAGCATATGGTATTTATATTTGAATTTGAAAATACTAAAAAAGCATTATTGACAGTCGACAGGGACAAGGTTGTTAACCTACGGGGGTTTAGTCAATTTAATTTTGATTTTTTTAAAAATGCCTTTATAATATTATTGTTTATTCTTTTTGTGAAGTAATTATCAGTATTATTGTATTATGCTGTAGGTATTAATCAAATGAATGGGAATTGAAATTTTCTTTACATGCCAAGGCACAGTGTCAGCTCACTATTAACCTCAAACTTAACCTAGTATTATTTTGGTGTTGTTATAAGGATTAGCGTTGGCGTTTAAGTGCTATGATCAGTTCAGGGTTCAAAATTTTCAAGTCCATGTAGGTTAAACATTTACATTAGCCGGTGTTATCTGCTACAGAGGGAATAGTATATAATTTAAAAAACAAAAATGCAGGGTTATGTATTCATTTAGTTATGTATGATTAGATGCGAGGAGTACAACAAAAAAGTGTAAGTATAGATTACGTAGGTATATGCGTTACCGGAAAAATAAAATTATGAGAGATGTGAAAGATGTGATCAATAATTGGAATGGGATGTGATCACTGTATATAATTGTAATAATTGCTGTAATTTGTAATCGGTCGTTGCTTGCTGTCATGTAGTAGCCTCTAGTTACGTATCTCCACATCGTCGACATCGACAGCTGTTCTTTTTTTTACTTACTAGTTCGGGTCTGGCAGTGGCTGATGATGATGCTGTCAGTCAGTGCTTCACAGGCAGAAGAGTCACCCTGCCTTGCTTTGATCTTTTCTGTGATGTTGACGATATTTTAGTCAGGATTGAGTTTTATTATTATTGAGTGGGCGCAATTGGATTTGGGACTTCTGGACAGCTGCTTTTCCACACCAATATCCGAAATATCTGCGTATAATTATGTATAGGTGGTTTAATATTGCTGTAAGTAAACTGTAATGTATGTACAAATGAATTTACATTGTGCATAGTCCAGGGTAATAATTAAATAAATTCACTCTACAGAATAAACTTGCGATGCTCACTACTCACGCCACTATAGTACAGATAGGTTCAAATAATTATAATGCATTTGAACACAAATTTAATTCCGTATAATATATCCAAAAAGCAATGTCCTTCTCAATGAATGCACCTATACGCCTATACCTATGCTTTTACTTCGGTTTAGTAATAAATTGCATTGGTAATTTATTCTGTGAGACCCGCTGTCAGTGGTAATGTACTCATTTAACCCTTGCCTTGGGAGCTCTTCATCCTGATCTGTTCCGTCATTATTACTACTGTCGTTGGCTTTGTTGATTTTGATTGTGGAGCCCTTCGGTCTTGGCCTTAGTTTCGGTTTCAGACCGCATTTACTATACTGCAATTTGCCATTCCTATGGGCAAAGTCTCTATTGTTGATTTTCATTCATTTGGTTGTCGCTCAACTCGGGATTCGAATTCGAATATGAGTAATTATGATTATTATTGACAGTCGTAGTCGTAGTGGGGAGAAAATTGGTTGGTTGTCGTTGTTGTTCAGTTGCCCCTGGGATGAAATCATCCTAAAATCCAAGCCAAAAATCCGCTGTTTCCTTTATACGAGACACACTGTAATTGTAACTCAATGTAATTAATGACTGGGGTATATGGACAGATATAGGCATGGAAATTATCTTGTACAGATACTTATTGTACATTTTAAATGGAACTAATGACATAGCCAGGCAGCTAGCAGATTAAAGAAACAAATTGTGACTCGATCTGTGTTCGAGGCCGAGGATTCTCGTTCACGTAAATTATGTATGACGTATATTAGGGCTTTCGTTGTCGGTCGTTTTTGAGTGAGCGTATCGGTATTTTAGCGGATTAAGTATTGGCTAGAGAAGTTTGTGTGCAGTATGTAATTAAGTTGGTTGGTGTACCTTGAGTACATATACCTACATTAATTGTATATATCTGTGTAGGGCAGCTTACCCAGTCGTAGAGAAGAGATTAGGCATATGAATAATGAATAGGAAAAAAGAAAAGGCTAATTATGGGATATGTAGTAGCTAGCAGCAGCCGCTTGTTGAATTTAGTCGGCATTTTCAATTGGAATACACACATGTATACTGTATACCTAAGTTAGTTGTAATGCAATTGTCAATTGTAATTATTTGTGCAGTGATGAGGAAAAGGATGAAGTAAATTAGAATGTGTACTACGCACTTTTATATCCTTCTCCTTCTGTTTTATTTTCCCCCGTCTTATTAAATTTACTATCATCCCCTTCCTTCGCATCATCCTCACAATCAGATTTGAAATGTAATTATTATATATGCCTATAGTATAACCTCTACACTGAAAGTTTGATACTGATTGTTTTTTTTTATTTTGAAATTGAATTGTCGAACAGGACTATTTGTCTACTGCGTGGGGAAGAATGAAACGGAGACGAACGTTCCCTTTGTCTCAAGACCAGAGCAAGCGACGGAAGGATGTCATCGTATTGATCTGAATATTCAAGGTACACCCATAATTCTGACATGATTATTTATAATTAATTACCCTCTGCCTACTCACTCAGTCATTCAGTGCACAACACATGTGTAATAATATTATGAGATCCGCATCAGTCGAGCTGTCAGAATCTTTATATTTACTATATAGTATTTTTATTATTATTTGTGACGTTTCATCTTTTGTGAAATCAATTACTGTGTGGGGTCCATGACATTTAATTGTGTAGCGTAGGTTGTAGTCTTGAGACGTGATGGAAAGCAGAGTAGTGGACTAAAAAGCTATGTGACTAAAGTACGTCCGTATCATATAAGTTAAGCTTTTCATTTTTTTAGGAACGTGATCGTTGAAATGAAATGGTATTGACGTACCTTCCTAGTATATATAATGTAATTTACCTTTTGAGCATTTATAAATGTAAATTATACAAAACTTTGAAATTGGATTATATTTTGAATTTCCAACTTTGAACTTTTATCCACACCTTACATGTAGATTTGAAGATGCCATTATTTTATATTTTAGCTCTTAAGATATATTATACAAGTACCTACCTAGGGCCTATAGTACCTATAAGGTAACTGTTATCTCGTGCTCCGTATATTATTCTTTTTCTACACCATGGTTTGTGTACCGGAACTGCCCGTTGACTTGTGTACAGAGTATATTGTGTCGAGTTGAAAGTTGGTCCTGTTTAATGTATGAGATGGAATTTGATTGTTAACTATTAAAGTCGAAAAGTTAAAGTGTTGTGTGGTGTCAGACAGAGAGTCAGAGAGAACTATTTCTTGGAAAGATTAGGGAGAGAGAGACTCCAACTGCTATGACCTTAGTACCATAGCATAGCATTACCATGTATGTTACATTGAATTAAATGGAGATTTTACTTGAGGATGGAACGATACATGACAGGAGAGTTGCAAATGTTTCGAATGTGTAATAAAATAATATCATGGTTGCTAAGTTATTTTAGCTTTTAGGAGTTTACTTTTCCTCAGCCTCCTGTTTTCTCTCTGAGTAGTAGTTTTAAGTATCAAAGTTTTCTCTCTTCATTGTCATTGTCATTTATGTGGATCTTCCTTCAGGGAAAGGTTTCTATATATTACTACGCTGCGACAAAAAGAGGAAGCGAATATTTATGTATATTTGTAGGGCGGAGGAAATTATATTTTGAGTATATGTATTGTGTGTATATTTTGTTATACTTGTTCTCACTTCTTTTCCCACCCTTGTATATATTATTCATGATATCTGTATTCTTCTATGTAACTGGATTACAGGATTATTTCTATCCCGAAATAAAAGATTACTATGTGGCTATATGTAATGTAGGTATATTCCCTATATGCATATATCTGTATCGTAATGTAAGGGTGTGTATAGCATTATTATTATATAAGACCAAAAGAACTTTAGTTTAGACTTTCAGAGTTCATGAAATTGAAATGGTGCGTGGATTCCGGAAAGCTGGACAAAATGTTTTGTATTTCTTTATAAAAATAAATAAAAAAAAAATAAGAAAAAATAAAGAGGGCAAAAGGAAAAGGATGGAGGAAATTGTAGGAAGTAAGAAATGGTTGTTAAATTAAAAGACTCTTTTCAAAAAAGGCACAAGGCTAAGATTCTCTATTTAGTCCTATATATCGTGATTCTTATTACACTATATAGCACTATATAAGCTTGTACGACAGAATTCATTGACCATTGAGACATTGTAAAATGGGGAAAGTTTATCCCTGTCATGTCATCCGCATTCTATGTACAGCAATGTGCAACGTACACATATCTCTTGTACATTGCACATTGCATTATCTCTATTGAAAATTGTAAATGAAACAAACAAAAAGTGAAATTGGTCTCTGCACTTTACACTTTTATTTTTATTTGGTTGTTTTTATTTTTATGATTTTTTTTTGTGTGTGTTATTTAGCATACACCCTGGTGGCGGCGGCTTTCTGCGTCGTCGCTCTCTTGGTGGACGTCTTTGCGACATTGTTGACAGTCTTGGGACTTCGTTGCCGAGATCCAAATAAGAAATATAAGTACTATAGAATTGCTGTCTACGTCATGGCACTTGCTCGTAAGTTATTATTTAAATGCAAATTTGAAATGAATAAAACTGGATCCTGAAAGATGTATTTAAACAGAATCCAAAGGATTTGTTGTCTCAAAATCTCTCAAAGAGAAATGTGTCTTAAAATTTTCCCATTAATGTCATATGCCATTATGTTTGTAGGATATGACGTGAAAGTCTTGTTGTTATATTCTATTTCTATTATGAAGGAAGATTTCCTGTTTTATTTGTTTAATGTATCAAGAATGGTTGAGTCGTTGAGCAGTAGTGCTGAGAATGAATTTTTTTGTATTATGTAATTTACAGTTGTCGCCGTCCTGGTTGCTCTTGTAGTCTATCCTGTATGTTTCGCCCGAATTATGGAAGGAAGTAAGTTTTGATTATAGTTTTTTGAACTTTTTTTTGTTAATGTTGTAAAAATATACAAAAATATGGTCACGTTGTTGGGGGAGCGTCATGTACGGATTACAAAATGTTTAGTTATTTTTTGCCTTTATTTATGTGTGAGAATACCATTAATATTACCATTACCATTCGAGAGCCAGAAAAGCACGATTTTCATCCGTATCGTGGTTTTTGTTTATTTATTTTTGTATCTTTAATTTTTTTTGTGTTTATAGGCAAGCGTCCATTTTGGGAATTCGGCTGGGCTTATGGAGTGGGCTGGGGTGCATCAATATTTCTCTTTGGTGGTGTGATTCTTCTTCTTTGTGACAAAGAGTCAGAAGAGATTTACTACAAAGAGAGAACGATTGTGCAGTATGCGGACACGAATAGTAAAGCTTAGAAACAGAAACTGTAGGAGTTGGAATTCGAAATGTCAAATATAATAATTCTATTACAAAAATTACAGTTACACTTCAAGTCCTGCGTGGACTTAACTTGTGACTGTCTGAGTTGTTTCAAAATTACAAAAAAAAAATTCTAACCATATAACACTACTATATGTATGTCTTTACATAAGAAATACATGATAGTTGTATAAATATATATATAGACCGGTCTTCATATATATAACAAAAACAGTTAAATTCAGTTTTTAAGTTTCTTCACTATTCATTAGTAAATTATATGAATTGTACATAAAACTTATATATTATATTAAATGTAACTTATGGTTAGTTAAAAGTTTGATGAAAAAATTAATAATACTTGTATTAGTCATGGGCAAACGCTATATAAACAATAATATATAAACATATTTAACTTTCTATAGCGGTGGCTTCAGCCAAAACGTTAAAGGCCTGATAATAATAATTTAATTGTTGCTAAAAAAATAATTCGTAATTAATTATATGATAATTATATAGACCATAGACGCTATATATAATGAAATACATACATATAACGATAAACCTCTACTCACATTGACATACATATTTACTTATTACATATATTTCCAGAGTCCCAATAATAGTTAAAAATATAATAAACCATAAAAAATCCTTTTGAACATTGCGTGTAAATAACAATAGCACTTACTCATATATTTACGCATTATTAAAACATATGCAGCTTAAGTTAAAAGTTAAAGTTAAAAAAAAACAGTTAACTTATATGCGTAATAATATGAGTATTAGATTTTTCTATATCGAGTACATTATACATTACATGATAATATCAATATCTTTCTATATAGGCGTCCAAACTTACATATAAAAACAATTCACTATTAATAACCATTGTTGTCTTTTGAAAAATTTTATGTTTGATATTTTATTTGATGCAGTCACCCAATGCAATTTTGATTGTTTTATTCTTTTTGTTTGGTCCCCGCACATACAGCCCAAACTCAAAGCTGATTTGTCAATGTAAAACAATGCCTGCATGTACTTTAAAACTAAAAATTCGGAAAATATTTTGAATGTGAAATATAGAAATTTTATTTTACAGGTTGATTGTTTGAATGTATAAGCTTTAAAAAATGGAAACGTAAATTGGGGCTGTAATCGTAAAAACTAAAAAAATATTTCAAACTTCAACTAAATTGTGCAACAGCGACCACGTCAGAGTCTTTAATATTAATCACACATTATATTGTACCTAGTGTTAGTATTATGCATTAGAATTTGTCGATGTCAAAATAAATTACATTAAAATTTTTAAGCCATTTCAACGCAACTAAACTAATCAATAAAGAATTATTCATTAATTAGTCCTAATTGAAAAACACTTTAGAACAGTGTCACACAAAGAAGCAACAGCTATGTACGTAGGTTAATTGTGCCTTTTCTAATTATATTTATCTAAAGTAATTATAATTATATACATTATGTGGTGTGTTCTTATTCATGTATTTAGTTATGTAACACAAAATCTAACGCATATTACTATGTATTATATATATAGGTATTTAAACTCTAGATTTGTTACCAAGAAACTCTCATATATAAGAAACGGATTCACGGATTGAAAAAGAAGAAGCGAGGATATACATAATATTACTAGGGTAGAATTGGAAATGGGCAACTTCAGATTCTCGGAATAAAGCTGTAGCTTATATGCTATATATAATTGTGGAAATGTATAGCAGTATACTTTACTAATAATCGATAATCAATACAGATTTAAAGCAGCGCGTAATAAATTAGCTACTTCATGCCATACTACTGGTTTAACGAGAAAAAAATTTCGCACATGTAATATTGCCATTTATTATAGTAGGAAAGGTAGTGCTGTCTACCCACATTCTTATTATATGTAGCACTTAAATAAGTACTATGTGTAGATAAATAAAAAATTACAATTTGCCATGCTATGCTATGCCATGCCAGGAGATACAATAATAATTATTGCTACTATATAATTATTCAGATCATCATTTTTGGCAGACTTTTATTGACTTGACTAGGCTATATTATTATATTATAGTGCATTGATATCGATCGAAATCAGAGGCTTCTAAATAAAAGTTATATACCGACAACTCAAACCTCTATCGTTTATCTCCATGCAGTACCTACATACTTATATATAAGTAGATTGGATTGTGAACTTTACATTAAAGAAATAGTAAGAAAGAAAATTAATAATAATGCCAATGCTTATTTAACTTTCTTCAACAAAAAATACGTACGATAAAAATATAAAGTACGATCATCGCGATCAGGAAAATCTGATTTGGGTCAGTCATTGTCAGTACACAGTATAATACGATCTGTAAGACATTCGATTTTAAATTCAAATTTGAATTGCATAATAATTTATAGTCTCAAAAATGTCATTGTTAATGTTTCTGATACGTCGTAATGTAGATTGTATTAAATACGTTTACACCGTTGTAAACTGCAACACATTATTACATAAAATTATAATAAATGAATTTACTTATAAATATAATAAAGACGGACAAGTAAACGCAAGTGCAAAATTTTCCTGAATACGCTTTTAAAAATATTTGTAACTTGATTAATAATGGAAATCATTACGAAAAAAATTAATTATTGGTGAGAATGCAGAATGATATGAATATTAGATATTAATAAAATTAGAAATTTTTTTCACAAAAATAAATCAGTCTCAAAATAACATGTAAAACCTCAAAATTATAAACTTACATACTTGTTATTGTGTAGAATTATAGTTTTTAGAGTGACCAAGAAAGTAAAACCAAGGATTTGTGTGATTCCCTTTCAAATTAAACAAATTTTGAATTACTTTTGCAGTTCACTTCAGACTTGTATAAGAAAGTGCGTATAGTGTTCGTTCAGGTATAGCTGAGTTGAGGGTGAAAATAGCAGAGTACTCATACTGATAGCAGTGAAAAAACGTCCGTATTTTTTATGAGAGATGATTAGGATGATATCAAAAAAACTTAAGCAAAATAGCAATAATTTATTGTTACATACATACTTATATATGTATCATGAAAATAAATGTAATTGTACATAATTCGTGAGATAAAATAAAGATCATTTGTCCGTTAATTGTTATTAATTATATTGTAAATGTACAATTAAACGCTAGCCTAATTGAACTACAATTTTCACTATAAATTTATAAAAATTCAAAAGGGGCAGATATGTGACAAGATGTGTAGTTTAACAATAATTATTTTGCTTTTAATAATGTACGTACCTACCTACCTATCTAAAAACCTGTCTTTGTAGATTGTAGACGTGTAGACTATATATAGAATGTCGAAGGGTGAGATGTATAGTTTCCTTTTAGTTGTATAGAATAGAAGCCACACACTCACCAGAACCAAACAAGATCTAGTCATGTCATTTTATATTACAGAGATATTGATTTTCTGAATATATCCATAGTATATTATTGAATATATAACTCAAAAATTGGCTTTGGAAATTTCTACATATACCTATGACCTATAGGTATTTGTAGCTCCAGATATTATTAAAGTTTATAAATTCAAAATTTTGAGAGTTTAATCTGATTTCTATTTAGTGAGTAAAAATATAATATTATATAAATTCTCTTTGTTTGTGCCAATTATTTTAACTTTACCTTTAAGCTGATTAATTTTGTTCTTCTATGCGTTTGCCCTCATGTTATATTAGAATACCTAGTTCATATTCCTATGCAGAAATTTCAGAAATATAATTAATGAATTGTAAATTTTTCCTGGTGCTTTATACTTTTAAAAGTATATAATATTTTCAGGTCAGCAGAAATAGACTGTTCAATTTATTACATTATGATATTTTGAATTGTATGAATTTTTGAATTAATTTACATGTAAAACCTATATACACTCACTTCTAATGCTTCCCACCACCGTTCTCCGTTCCCCGCTTTCCTTTCCTTATTCCCTGTTAAAAAGTTAATTTTGATTTCTCAATTTTTGTTTGAATTTACTCTGGTTGGTATTTTAATGAAAAATAAATGTATGGATATACATTTTTAAAACTACATCATTCAAGTATTACCAATCTAATGTCATTCTATAATCAAACTGGCATATACATACCTAATATATTTCACAAGTAACCGTTTAACCGCTACCGTACGACTTACTATATTACATTATAGTATTAAATATATTAATTTATTGTCATTGTCATAATATGATGTTATCAAACGTTTTTGCCTTATAAATGTATAGTAATAATAATTAAAATATCACAATCAAATGAAACCATTCTACTATAGATTATTACACATATGACTATGAAGCTAATGCATAATTTACATATACCAACATAATATATGTATGTATATGATGGTCGTACCCATGCTTTCAATGTAAACTTAAAGCAACATTCTTTCTATAATATATCGCTTTCTACTACTGACTCGTGTCATTTCTGTAAAATTTCTAGCAGCAGCAGCAGCAGCAGCAGCTCATTATTCCGAATAATAGGCATATATCATATGGCCTTGAGGATATTAATGTGTATATCGAATTCAAATTCAATTTAATGACATTTTGACAAATTACTATGTGAATGAGAGTGGAAATGGAAGTGGGATTCGGAATGACGATAATAATAGTAGTAATAATAATAATGATAAATTATACCCAGAGTCTGGAGAATACATTAGCTATGATGTGCGAGGGAATATTATGATGGTCACTTGTGGTGACAGTGACATGGCAGAGGCAATACTAATCCTAAGTTAAGAATTGTATTGAGTTTTGAATTTTAGTTTTTGCGAGAATAATGATTTAATTTTACTCTTGTTATTTTGTTTTTCGACCATATTATGTAGTGTTGGAATTTTGAAAAGCGTATAATATTAATTAATACCAAAATCCAAATTTTATTATGCTGTAATTTATTTCTAGTTCCTATATATCCAATATATAATTTGCTCGTTGGAGTTTATAGTGAAAAACTATGTCAATGTCAAAAATTCCGAGATCCGGATTTGAAGCCTGATGTTGGACCTATGAACATGGAACCGATATCGGTACGTACCGGGGTATTAGCTCCAGTTCCAGTAGCGGTTCAAATCCCAGTAGTTTGGAGTTTGGATGCTGAAACTGAAACTGAAACCGGTCTGGGCTCTAGTATTGTGGTGGTATTGGTTTAGGAAAATGATTGGGTTCAATATTTCGCTTTGAGTTTGCGTTTCGGATTTCGGTCCATATTACGTACTATAATACTGTTATACTGTTATATAGGGGAAAAGTTAAAGTTGTGAAGAAATATTATTATTGGGAAGCTATATGTCTGCTATATTAATACACTGAAGTATAATTACCTGTAATAATAATAATATTATTAAAATACTAATAATAATTATTAATTAAAACGAAATACTGATAGATACTTAAATTCGATGAGGATGAGGATTTAAATTTCGATATCGAAATCAATTGCTGTGAATTTGTGAATATATGTACATACAATACATACAAATATTTTCCTTGTCTACATGTCTATTAATACATAATAATTAATAATACAATTTATCTCTCTACATTACTTATACTATATAATATACTATACATATACTATACATGCATACAAATCTAAATATACCCTCCATTACTTTTACCGTCTTTTTTTTCTTGTCGTTGTAATTTAATCAATACATAAAATAATATATTATACGTAATTAATTAATAATAATTGTAAATTACATAAAATGCAATAAATATATAGTCTATGATACTAAATACATTTATGGGATTTTTTTGTCATTATCACTCACATGCTTACATATCATTATAATAGCACATTTTGGCATTCATCAGGGCCGGATAACGCAGCCAGCGCAGGCAGCCCCCGCTGCTTGAATTTTCAAAAAACATGTAAATGGAACATTTTGCAGTTTTCAAACGTATGTAAAAAAAACAAAACAAAATATTTTGACTTTTCAAAAACATGCAAAATAAATTTTTTTTTGTGTATTTCAAAAACATGGAAATAAAACATTTTCCACTTTTCTCAAAACGTGTAAATAGAACATTTGGCACTTTTCTGAAGAAGTAAAAAGAACATTTTAAACTTTTCTAAAACCTGTAAATACAACATTTTGCTTTACTTAAGAAAACTATCAATAAAATCATAATGGCGGATTTTGTATGGAAACAAATTGCTGCCTAAAATCAATTCCATCGTCCCAATCGTCCGGCCCTGGCATTTAAGGTCTGTTAGTGAATTTCTTTGGAATTTTGGTTTGAAATTTTGAGATAAATTAAAAAAGTATAAATTGGTTTTGATTGAACCTGTTTTCTTCATTTATAATCATTGTACGTATACTTATTGCCACGCAAACATATTATGTGTCAAGACTGAATATGAAATTAATGGGAATTGTAAAGTAGGGAAGCTTGGTACCTATCGGTACCGTTCTATATGCGTATCAATATGAGGTATGAGCTATATGCACACAAATGTTTTACATACAGACGTAGGACGTAGATCCCTCCCAGAGGCTGAGACTGAGAGGCTCAAGTGCTACAAATTGAACCTCTGAACTGAAGTGGCTTTTTCCCTTTAGTTGCTTTTATTAGCTCTCGAGACACCCGAATTTATACTTTATGTCCTAACTCTCTCTCCTCATTTCGGATTTCTGACTTTGACTGTAATATCATTATTACCTCCGCATTCAGACATTTTTGTGTCCCTTCTTCTTCTCCTTCTTCTTCTCCTAGTCAATAAGTTTCCAGGGAAAATTCGGGAATTCCAGATTCCAGCTTTCAGCCCCATTTCCATTTCAAATGTTCAGTAGTCCAAATCAAACAAAAGGAGATAACGTTACAAAAGCTCATTATATGCGGAGACAGAGAGAGAGCGAGAAACTGAATGAGATTTTGATTTGAAAACGATGCGCTGTGATGTTGATGGGGAGAAGAGTGTCGCTGAAAACCGGAATCAGATTCCTTTTATACTTTTGACGAAAAGTTGGTCTCATTGGATTTCCATTTGCATTACTGATATTGGCATTGACTTTGGTTGTACATGTATATGTTGGCTATTCTAAATTCTAATCAGCCTTGAAGTCAAAATGAAAATACTTCCCTATGTACTATGTACCACCTATACCTACCTACCTTCTTGATCAATATTTATTGGACCCTTAAAATTCAGTTTTAGTTTTAGCATTACGTTTGATTTTGATCGACTTTCATCATTAGCTCATTAGGAAAAGTCCTAAAGTACCCAAGAGAACTGACTCACACGTCAACATAATATCAGGAGAATGGAGATTTAATGACAAATGCTTTTGAGCTGGGAATACTGAGTCAATGGAGTTTTGGAAATTCTGGAATGGAGATTTGGATCTGGATCTGGATCTGGATGAATTCAAAGTTTGAAAATATTTCATGTAATTTTACTTTTAACTTTGAATTTGAAAGCTAAGAGGCTTTTTCTTTTTGAATGCTACGATGGGACGGCCCAGGGATCGTTTCTTCTGAAATTTAAACTATTTAATTTTAAATTTTTTCAAGTGCCGAGAAGCTTCGGGAATTTAATTCTTAATTGCACTCATAAACTTGCATTCATGAAAATTGCAGATTTTACTGCCCAGCTGTTGTACTGTTGTATGTATTAAAGTATTAGTATGGCAGACAGCAGGGCAGTTCGTTGTTTTTTTTGCATCACGTAAAAGTTTATTGAAACGTATCCGACATATAATGTAATGTCTATTGTTGGAAATAAAATAGGTACAATTGGGCTTGGGGCAGAGGTCATATCACACATACCACATTCATTTGAATAATCGCTAGCAATTTTTCATAGTAGATTTAATTACACATCAACCATGTTAATTTTTAAATGTCATTTTTTACATTATATTTTGTCTACTATAATATGCAATATTAGATATTACTTTTACACTGCAATATGACACCATGCACTGCATTAGGTCCATTTAGATCAACTGTAATAGTTTTTAACTAAAAATGCAAGTTTTACAAGCATCAACCAATTTCATATTTAGCACCATTTTTGTTAGTTAATTACTTATTATGTGGTAACTTTATAGGTACAATTTAATTAATTAATTAATTAGATAACTGCTTCGTGCTACTGATTTTGAGTACATATATACAGACTATAGACTACATATACACATATAAACAGCAAGGATAAGGATAAACTGTACTATCTATTTTGAAGCTGACTACTACTTTTGAGTAATAAACTGAATATGTACATTTAAATGTTTTTGAAGCAATACATTTCGATCAACTGCATTTAATTATTCCATTAGCTAACACAATTTCCACATAATTCTGTCAACAGTATATAACATAATATTTAATTACATCATAGTAATTTATGCCAGAGCATTAAATGCAAATTTTCTCAGGTTTACATTTAAACCGGATATACATATTATGTAGGTATAATAAGTACTATGTGTGTACATATACGTGTCAAGATTTAATTAGTGCTTCCCATTCCCGTTCCCGTTTCCACCGGGAGGCTCAAGAAGGGCAGCCTGGGGACTCCGGGCTTTCTTCGGAGACACACTTGACTGAAGTGCTTGCTGCTGTGGTGGTTGATTGTGATTTGATGGACTCCGACTTCTACGTCCAAATGGATGAGGACTCACTGACCGATGACCACTCCCCCCTTCATTCTCAGGGGAACTTTTACCACTCGCCCCCTGAGCCGGTTTGATTGTCAGAGTTGACTCCCAATTACGGAATCTGTTATTGTTAAGATGGTACAAAAATGTTAATTTGACTTTTTGATTTTTTTACGAAGTAATTATTAAGTTTCGGCCCTTTTTGAATATTTTTGGTATCCAGTATTTTTTCTATTTTTCAAGGTGATTCTATTCTTTCCTTTTTAGACATAATATACTTTAAACGGTTTAATATTTGGAATCTTTTGTATTGTCTAAAATAATTTATAGTTCAATTCTCGCTTCAGTAATGTTAACGCTAATAAAAAAAAAATTTGTGTTGGAAAACTCACGCTTACTATAGCTATCAGATGTAATATCAGTAGTACCTACAGGTATAGGAGGTGTGGATATACATATAGGCACATCTACAAGAAGAAGAAGAATACGAGCTGTAAAAGCTATACTTAACACGGAATTATTGTCTTCCCTTGATAATACAGAATAAATCACATACATAGGTATCTGCATTATGTGCTTTATTTTTCGACTTAGGATTTAGAGAGGCTCTCAAACTGGATTGGCAGTTTAATGTTACAGAAAAATCTGTTTCTTCCCTTAATTCCGCTCTGTCAATCTGCTTTAGCCCTATAAAAAGTACCTACCAACCTTTTTCTTCTTCCCCTTGGTTCGCTTAAAAGGCTTAAGGTGTCTATCTTGCTTACGCAGACTATAGCAATGCATAAGTACTCTGTAGGCTGTGGGAAGTACCTATGTAGGATTTAACAACAGAGTAGTAGGGATATTTGATAATATTGTAAATTACGATGCACGCGTATATGTATGACAGAATCGAATAAAATGGAAACAGAATCGATATGTAGATAATAAATCATTTTGTGAAAGCAAGTGAAAGGCGAGAACTAGGGAAGGAGGGAGACCTTCAGCCAGTCACCGATGATATTTCCTTATTAATATTAACCCTAACCCTAACATACTCCGTTCCTAATATTATGAGGAATGGTAAAATCCTAAATTCGAAATAACGATGGAAAAACGTCTTAAAATTTGTAACTTTGCAGGTGGTTGGTAGGTAGGTAAGTGTATGCTGTATTAAGTGCGTATACCTGAATGGAACTTCACTCGACACTTCATCGACAACTTCCTGGAGCATAAATGCTAATGGCCAGCTGATCCACGAAGCACTGAAATCAATAAAATTTACTCAAATAATATTGTAAAATAATTGATAATTTTATGGTAAATTAGGCAATATTTAATTTTCCTACTTAACTCCATTGAACATTGATTCATTTCGACATTCAGTTAAAACAGTTCAAACAATTTTTGGGAAATTTTCCCTCCTTGCAGCTTCCATATGTTTTATTCAATTTTGGTAAAATTTTAATTTTTTTTATAACGTTTAAAATTCATAGTTAATTCACGACATTCAAAGTTACCCGAAAATGGAATATTAAAACATCTTTCAAACTTTTGAAGACTTTAAGTATTTAATAATTTTGAACGACTTTGAAATATTTAAAAAAAATTGTAGTAGTCATTTTGCTAATTTTCCATTTTTGGTAAATATGTCTAATTAATTTTAGAATTTTTATTCGAGATTTTGAAAAGCATGTAAAACATAAAACGTTTTGAAAAAATATCAATGTAATATCTTTGATATATTTTAAAAGTACCTATACATACAGTATAATCACTAACTATTAAAGCTACAGCTACAGCAATTTAAGCTTTAAAATGTCTGCCCATTATTCAACCTCTATTCAAAAATCCAAACCCACTCCCACTAACTTATCCCCATTCCCCATTTTAGTCAGTTGAAAATTTCCTGTAAATTGTGTTAATTAAATAATTCTGACACGCTTAGAGAATATCATAAGGCGATATTTTTAAACCTGCACCACTACCAGTGCAGTGCGTAGACATTGTAGACATGCCTTTTTATTTCCACTGTGTGTGTGTGTGTTTAATAGATAGCCTCTTAAACGATCTTCACGCACTAGATATAATAAAGTAAAAGTACGAACGAGGAACCTAATTGAGATAAGAGCTCATTTTGTCTTGAACCCTTTTCGAGCCTCATCGTCTACATTGAAAAGTTGATGAAATGAGAATAGAGTTTGTCCGGCTGATTTATGATGTGAAATGCCAAGAGCAAGGGGAAAAGGGATGCGGGAATGCCAAAAGGCAAGTCAAGTCAAAATGTGTGTGGACAAAGGAGCTCTTTGAGTGCAAGTAAGTGATCCCATCGATTTTGTCATAAAAGTCATAAAGATTCCCCAAGCCGATTGCCACTACTACTCCTACTACTACTAACTATATAAGAACCAAAGAATCAAACAACTTCCATTCCTCACACGCTTTCACCATATATATACATTGTACTATTAGTAGTGAGTGAAAGCCGCGGCGGAGTAAGTTTAACGAAGCGAAAACGATACGAAGTGAAATGTACGCAAAGACGCAAATGCACACCAAGATTCCCGCATATGACTAATGATAATCGTAGTATCGTAAAGGCGAAGGCTTATAAAATAACACATGAAAAAAAATGTTAAGGAAAATATTGCAAAAACTATATAGCAGCTGAAAAAAGAGAAAGACTGTTTGTGTGAGGTATAAAACTTGGGAGATGGAATGGAAATTTTGTAATTTTGTAAAAAAAATGAAGATCATACATTGGACTTGGATTCTGTGTTGTTGATGTAGAAGAGCTGCCAGTATTTGAATGAGCCCCACCGTGGCCATGACCGTGATGATCTCGTTGATTGTGGGCTGTCCCCTTAACAGCTGGATGCTGTGCCTTGACAATCTTTGGATTGTAGATTTTAGGGTCGCTTACCTGCATAGTTCATATAATTTTTAATAGTAACGAATATTATATGGTGCTCTATAAGTAATTATGACCTTTTAAAAGAGTGAAATATCGTCTGTGAAGAATTAAAATGACCCATATCCATTTTTAGATAAAAACAATATCGACTATCTACAAAAATACTGAAATATATCTTGCATGCATTTAAATAGAACATTATGCAATTTTTAAAACTATGTAAATCGAACATTTTACACTTTCCAAAAACATGTAAATCGTACATTTTACAGTTTTTTAAAACACGCAAATAGAACATTTTACACTTTTCAAAAACATGCAAATAGAACATTTTACACTTTTTTAAAACATGCAAATAGAACATTTTACACTTTTCAAAAACATGTAAATATAATAGAACATTTTACGCTTTTCAAAATCTCTTAATTAACATTTTAAGCCTTTTTCTGATATCGTTTTTATGGCATAGCTCATTTTGATCCCAGCTTAAATTGCGGATATGGGTCATTTTGGTTCTTCACAGACGATAGTACCAATTTAACAGCATTATTATATTAAAATTTCAAACAATTTTAATATATTTTGCCTTCAAAATTTCAAATTTCTAACCTTTCTAATCTAATGTCAAATGATTTTTATGAGGTGTGTGGTAGCTTTAGTATTATATTAAATTTTTCAATCTTTTTAACACTGCACAGGATTAGGAAGTAGAATACGAACGTTTTAGAGTAGGTATATTAATTTGCTATTGAAAATATCCCTTTTCCCCACAATATTCAATTTTTTTATAAATTATGCAAAACTTCAAAGCAGAAAAAAGTAACTTATGCGCCTTCATACTGAGTCTGTCGTTGATAGGAATGAGTAATATATATGTATAGTACCTATATATAAACTATTTAAAAAAACCTTTGGTTTGATATAGATGTGTAAAAAGTCGTTTATGTAAAATTTAATGGTTTTTGTGGTTTGGTTTTGTGGTTATGTTTTTTGGTATACTACATAATAATAATTGAGTAGTTGGTTTTTTGGTATTGCGGTTTATGGATTGAGTTTTGAGCATAATATTATAGTATAGATTTCTTTACCATTCTAACAAAGAAGGATCGTTTGTATTTCAAGTCTGCTTTTCTCTTCTCTTCCAGCTCAGTGATCTTCTCCTTGGATTCATCTTCCTCCATTTCCTTCTCGACTTTCTCATCCTGTCAGTCCCACAGACAACCAGTGTCAAGATTATCAACATTGTGTCAAGTCAATTTCATTCTCATAATCCATCCACACTTTTAACGTTTGAACACTCAAACTCAACTACGCGCGTGTCACACATTTTAAGGGACGTACATAAATGACGCGGTATTGAAAAATCCTAATTTTCCCCTATGACCCCCTTGTCATCAGCATAACCATTACATAAATGGACCCGACTAAGCCCACTGACCCTACCGATAACATCATTTATGGACGGTCCCTATGAATTTGCACTCCCACACACACCATTCACTCCGCAATTATTCATTATTGACATTCTATCAATATTTTCTCCCCACTGACTTCGTCATTAATCGTCTTCGTATTTTCTGTCTGACTATGACTATATAGACAGTCACACGCAAAATAAAAACTGGAACTCAAGGGTACATCAACTTCCATTTCGTAGTTAACTCTTTTACGAGCGACAAGGTTAAATGTGTAGCAAGTAAATGTGTAACATGCATAATTCCTGAATTAATAATCACCAAATTATTTAAATTATTCACAAAAATTAATCTGTAGTACTACAGCTAAGGATAAGATGACATGCCAGCTTAAATTAGAACAAAAATTTAAAAAGTAATACCTCCAACCGTGCAATATTAAATATTCCATGATGCATTATTGTTATTTTATTGCATTACATTACATTACACCAAAAATGAAACAAATCAAAAATTATAATTCCATATACCACCGTGGTACTACATGATGTATGACCAAGCGAATTAAAAACGAAACTACTATTACTGAAATAATTTAAGGCATTTTAGTTTGAAATATCAACATTGTGCAAAATCGCGACATACTAACTGCATGCGAACACAAACTTATCTATTATGATTACAATTGGTGAAGTTAATTTTAATTGTATTTCCAAAATTTGATCACAATATTTTATTAGCTAAGCGGTAGCGATATTCGTAAACGAGAAGAAGGAAAGCAAAATTTCAAAAATTACTACTACATGGTAAATCAAGCAGGTGTTAATATTTAGGTAAGGTGATTAAGGTGTTAGACATTAGAAGGGTATCCAGCATTCTTGTTAAACAAAATAATTATATTATTGCAGATTGGATCACACAATACAGCACAGGATAAATAGACACAGCACAGAGCATCAGAATCAAATTTAAAACATAAAATGCGTTAGCAATTTTGAAATTGTCGTTGATGGTTTCTTTTTCGGCACAGTTTTTGCAAAAGTAGTGGAGGTAATCTATTAGAATTGTGCAAAAAGAAGTGCTATGTTAAAATGAAAATTAAAAGGAGTACAATGACAAGCGCATGCAAAAGTTCGATATTTTAAAATGTAAATTGTACACGCGCGCATGATTTTTTTAATATGAAACCAATCTAATTGTTGCAATAAAATTGGGAATTATTCAATTAGATTTATTTTCCTTGTCACCATCGCCATCCCCACTACCACACGTGTTGGCATTGGCCTTTTTCGCCGCGTCTTCCTCATGCGCATGCTCAGCCTCGTCCTCAGCCTCGTGATGTGTAATTGTTTCGAGCGGGAAAAATGCTAACGAGCCACTACGGCCACGTGAGCCGGAGGACGGCGACGGCGAACATTCCGCGGTGGCGAAGTCATCCACAAAATTGTAGACTGGGAAAAGACTTCCACGACGACTTCGAGGGGCTAAACAGCCATCATCGGACAAGTCAATGGAAGTCCTCCCAATAATCTCATTGATAATCGACGTTTGCCGAACGAGTGTATGACGGCGCCCGTTGGACAAGTCTTGGTACAACTGCTCCGTGTCTTTACTCGGTCGGCGACCTGTACTTGTGGGCGTGGTCGGAGTCGGAATATCCCCTTCAATTATTCCTACCTGTGTATCCTGATCTGTATGGAGGGCTCTCACGTCCTCCGCATACTCACGAATCACGTTCCATGCGTATTCTGTCATTTTGATTAGAAAAATAAGTGATCGAAATTAATTCGTTTAATAATAATTAGTACAAAATCTTAATTACATAAAATCTATTTTGGTTTCGTCATTTTACGTGCAAAAATTAATTTATTAATTTTTTCATATTTCGTAATTTCGTCATTTTAATTCCACGAAGTGAAAACATAGAATTAATCCCTATATTCTGTAACTTTTTAATTGCAAAAATTAATTTATTCAGTTTTTAATTTCGTCACTTAAGTAAGTAGCAAAAGTTAATTCAATTCATTTATATTCTGCAATTTTGAATCAAAATCACGCCACTGACTGACGCTTCTTGGTAACATTAATATATGTATTTCAAAAAGTGTACAAGAATTACCCATGTCTGCCTCAGTCGCAGTTTCTCTGCACACGCAGAACCGAATGACATACTTGTCATTCAAGGATGCTGGGACCATGTGAAGTTTCCCCGAAGCATTGATGAGTGATAACAATTTCTGATTTATTCCGTTTGAACCTTTCATGCGGAAGCAGACTAGACCCATCTACACAAGAAAAACAGGAGTGTGTCAATGTCAATGTTATCAGGATTAATTAATTTTTGAGGGTTTTAAAACGTATTTCCCAAGGTCAAGATACTTATAGATTTGACCTGTGAATGAAAATATGATGCAACATTTTTGCAAAATTTAAATAATTGCAGGAAAATCGTAATGATTTTGGAAAGTTTTGGAATTTGAAAATAAGTTTTTGTTTCTTTAACATTAATGGTACGAGTGCAGCCCGAAGTTTTCCGTCGGGATTTATTTGATTAATTAAGCGGTCAAACATATAAGAATTATTTCTATTGGCAGAATGTACACATAAAATGAACTGAAATTTGAATGAAAAAACTGTATAAGCATCATCTGAACTGACATTGTGTAATTATTCCTTTGGTTTTCGCATTTGGCATTTATGTCAGTCTCAGTAATGATTAATACTCGAAACCCAGACTCCAGACACTATCTGTACAGCCTACGCCCTAAAGCCTACAAATATTTGAAGGGGAAAACCCAAGTTGAGATCGGTTGAACTCACTAGTCAGTCAGTCTGAATGTCTACTAAAAGAACACATACTAAAGGAATAATCCCGGAAAAGTATAAAGCTTTTGTATATTGTGAATTGTGGATTGAAATTAATGCAAAAACAAGAAGGAGAAAGTGAAAAAGCCGAACACCAACACCAACCAAAATGCCGATAGGAATTGAGCTGCTTTTTCACGCTTTCATTCAGTACATTGCCCTTTGCATATTATGTCAGACGAAAAATTGTGGGTTGTGGATGTCAGGATTATTATGTCTATATGCCACCGATTCTGCCCTCAAAATATACACGTACATTTTGTTTTGATATTATTTCAAGGCACTTTATTTCGTTGAGAATTTGTTTTTGATTGAGTCTTGAGTGTTCTACTGGAAAATAAAATGTGTACAAAGATGTTTCTGCTCTATTAACTTCCTCTTTTCAATCTGATATTCCATTATTTCAATTCTATACTACCGAATCGACTACCGTATATAAAAAAAAATCTGGCATTTCTGGATCATTTTCTCAGAAATTCTCTTTCTACGTTCTACATTATTGGGTTTATTATTTTTTTTTACATTATTTCGCTAGATTTTGTTTTTTGAAATGCTATCAGAGTCACAGCCAGAATCAGAAGTAGAGCCAGAACTGGTGTATGGCTTTGGCTTCGCTTGACTATGAGCTCAAAAGTCAAAAATCAAATGTACGTAGCTACTTACGAAATTATAAAAAAAGTTGCCTTTCCAACCAAGTCAAACACACTACAGATATATATCTGTATGTACATAGATAGTATAGAGTAGCAGAGGGCTGACCGTTACCGTTCCGGTACCCGCTATACTACCCGTTGTTAGCATTGTCGGTGTCGGTTAAATATGGTAGCGGGTGGAAATGACAAGTGTATTAAATTCAATTGATTTATGAAGTTATATGACCTTTTCCAAGAATCCATGAATCACTTTCTAACCCTTAAATCTTTGGGAGTTGGAGTTTTTCTATATTACTGTGATATGGACTTTAAGGGTGTAATAGTTTTATTCTTTTTTTTTAAATTCAAAATTATTCGCTCCTGACATTACCTGAACTTTGTTCATAACTTCAAAAGTGTCATCTTGACGAACAAGAGCTTCAAATATTTTTGCCAAACGACAATGCTCTCGAATATATCTTCGGAGCCCTTCCACACCATACATTCGGATGACAAACCAGAGTTTGAGAGAGCGGAATCTTCGACTTAGCGGCACACCCCAGTGCTATATGGAATCAAATGGTTATAATAATGTTTCAATTTTATATGTATATAATGGCTATATGGAGCACATGTATTACACAAATCCTGCATTGAATAGCAAATAACAACGAAACTTTGTTAATTTTAAAATTAATTTTAAATTCTTTTTTGATTTTTTGTAAAATTATATACCCGGTAGTCAATGCTTTTCTGGTCAAAATTATGTTTGAGATACAAGGGGTCCACAGTGAGGGCTTGCGTTAATTTGAAACGGTCCTTAACCCTACATAAAATTGTGAATTACAAATAAAAAATCATTAGCTGTTTGCTACAGATTTAAGAGCATATCATGAGTGAAGAATCAAAATGGCCCATACCCAATTTAAGCTTGAATTAAAATGAGCTATATCGTCAGTGAAGAACCAAAATGACCCATATCCATTTTCCACTAAAAGCAAATTGAGCCACATCCAAAACGTTCTAAAAACAAAATGACCCAAATCCATTTAGTTCTAAGCGTACGCCTAAAATCCATGCAAAAAATTCCTGTCCAAACCTGCACCAAGTGCAATTTGTATTTGCATTGACTTGGGCGTACGCGTGGAAATACATGGATTTGGGTCATTTTGCTTTTAGAAAGTTTTGTATATGGCTCAGTTTGCTTTTAGTGGAAAATGGATATGGGTCATTTTGGTTCTTCACTGACGATATGTCAAAAAACACTAAATGAGATACATAATATAGATTTTGATAAGTTAAGAGTTTGAAAAAAGTACAAAAATTTTGTATTTACGTGTTTCTGACAAGTAAGAAATGTTCTATTTAGATGTTTTTGAAAAGTACAAAATGTTCTATTTACATGCTTTTTAAAGGTGCAAATTGTTCTATTTGTTTGTTTTTTAAAAGTGGGAAATTGTTTATTATATTCGCATGTTTAAGAAATGTGGAAAATATTCTACACACGAGTTAAGTTTTTGAAAAGTGAAAAATTTTCTATTTACAAATTTTTATTTTTGAAAAGTATAAAACGTTTTATTTCCGTCCTTTCAGGATCATGATATTTAAATGTTCTGTAGATAGCGCATTTTTATTTCTAGCTAAAACTAGAAATGGGCCATTTCGACTTTTCCCTGACGACATTATTGCATGTTTATATCAGTTCTTAAAGTGGAAGTCACACAAATACAAAATAACTATAGTAGTATTGAGTAGTGTGTACAATTCAGATTTGAGATTTGTTTATATTGAAAATTGAAATACATACCACATGCAAGAACAGTCGAAATTGACCAGCATCCATTTGTTCGTGTTTGTATTGAGTGAACTTGCTTTCTGTAGAAAAAAGAATTTACAATAAAATTACAATTAAAGTACCTACCTATAATATGCAATGTGATATGCAATTTATTATTAGTATTCAACTCGCAATCCTGTTGCGGTTTTAACATTTTTAAATAAGCGATACCGGCAATATACATTTCTTAAATCACCTCAATGCCTTCAAACATGTGACGAAATTCGGGGCAAATCATGGAAGAGCCCGCGTAGGCAGCATCCACATGAAGCCACGCATCAAACTCTTCACAAATTGGTCCGATTTCTTTAATGTTGTCGACAGAACAGCAGGACGTTGTCCCAACTGTGGTTGACACGAAGAATGGAAGCAAGCCATTACTCCTGTCTTCCTCCATGGCCTGTAAGTAAACAGAAAAAAGAAAGGAAATTGAAATAGGAAAATATTTTCCACATGTTTCGCTCTTTTTAGTTCAACTTGACACACATTGAATTTTTATATTGTGTTTCTAACAATCATGAAGAAAATGAAATGAAATGGTGATGTAATACAATTCCCTAGAATAATGTAGGGAAATACGGAAATACTGCCACCGCCGGAAAGATTGTAAAATTAAAGCAAGCCAAAAAAATGCAAACGAAAATAAAGGGGGAAAACTAATCTAAGATTTCTTGGATTTGTAAACGGAAGTATGTGAAATAAATTTCAATGCGAAAATTTCAATGTCAAACATTTGCCTGTCTGTCGTTGGTTTCTTTAAGTATTTTTGGTGGTTTTGGTTTTTAGGGGTTGCGGTGTGTTGACTCACCTTGCGAAGTGTGGAACCACGAAGACTAAAATTCTCATCAGGCTCTAAGATGCGGAGCTTAACAAAGGATATCATAGCACCTTTCTCAAGACATGAGTGAGCTTCTTTGGAACAGTAAGCCATTAATTTTGAGAGTAGAAATCCTTCTTCTTCATTCGGATATTGAATCTTCAATTTCTTAATTGCTTGTGCTCTCGCTGCCAGCAATGAGACTAACACACATTCACTTGCACTCGTCTAGAATTAAAATTTAATAAACAAACATCCATAATTATGTTTCACATTTTACCCACCAATTTAATTGATAAAAACAGTTAAAATTAAAAACTAAAGATAGGTAGAACAACAATACGAAGTTGTGGAGTAAAAATAATTTTTGGAACGTTTTTAACCTGAATCACACCACCACCTTTGCCATCTTCGGTGAGGGACAAGAACTCTGGGGGCAAGCCCATCATTTTCCCTATAAAACAAAATACATTCAAATTAAAGGCGGGACATGAATATGAATGTTACATCCCAGGGAAGAGACACATATTACGTAAGCAATCATTCTAAAATTTTGGAACCCACCCACCCCTATTGTCAGCACCTTAACCATTGCGTAATAAATGGCTATCTTTAACCTTACTCTGAAAAGCTGCCACCCACCCTAGTAGCTTACGTAATATGTGTCTCTTCCCGTACATCACCAGTGCACAGTGCATAGCAAAGCAAACGAATTTTCTCGTTTTCCCAAACTGGCGAACGCCAAGTCTTAAGCAGCATTTTTTGTTCTTCTTGTTTAACAACTAGAATTCGATTTTTATTTTAGAAATAAAATTATTTTAAAATGCATAAAAAACTTTAGGTTTTGATAATACAAGTTTAAAATTTTTAAATACCTACCAAACCAATCCAAAACAATTGTTTCTAATTCCGTACAAGCAGGTCCAGCCGCCTGAAAATTGTTTCAAACCAGTCAACAGTTATTCAGCGTTGTATAGTTTATATATTTCATTTTTGTTTGTTGGGGGTTGCAGAACGTCAGCAACAATAATGATCAGTCAGTGGACATTGTCTAGATCTAAATGATCGGCATTTAGATTTAAATGCCTGGACATATTAAATCTAAATGCTAAGCAATTAAAACTAAACCTCGGGCGTTTTGATATAAATTGTCACCTGACGCATATAAAATTAAAACGAGGATATTTTAAATTTTGGAATTAGATCTTCAAAAATTTTCGAGATTTCAATACCGATCATAACCAAACAGTAGAAACTGAGAGAACAAGGTTTTCTCTTGTAATTTTCGTAAAATACACTCGCGGTCAGTCAGATCTCTGATCGGTCCGCTCATCTGAAGGCGCGCATGCGCAAATACGGATTTCAAAGTAATTAGATCTAAATGCTCGGCATTTAGATCTAATTAGTTTGACGATAAACATTAAGATTTAAATGCCCAGTATTTAGATTTAAATATATTTCGTGCATTTAAATCTAAATGCTGATCATTTAGATCTAGTGAATGTCCACTGACTGATGATAGGATGTGGAATAAAATAAAGAGTACAAGTTAAGTTGTATTATTTAAGGCGAATTAACAATTTAAGTTTCACGGAGCTTATTAGTGTAGAATATTAAAATGTGACGATGCGGTTAGCCGTTGATTAGTGGGACGTGGGACATTTGCAAATATGTAACCGTTTTAAATTGGATAAATTTTATGAATTTTATTTACCCAAGAGAATCCAATGCATCCTATAGCATCACCTAGTATATCGGCTAATATCGATGGATACGAATTACCGGATGGGAAGTAAGCATGAAATCTTGGATGTGACCAGTGAGTCATCTGAAAATAAAATATTAGAGATATTTGAGTAAGTAATAGTATATAATGCGTATTAGTCACGTGTTGTTTTGTACAACTGCAATATATAGTCATCAGCAGATGCAGTTTTTATGCAATACAATATCTTAATTAAGATAAAAAGTCTAGCTAAATAATTTTTTTTGTTTCTAAAATATGACAATAGTTGGTGATTATAGCTGTAAAATATTGAGCTTGTCAAAGCGCAAAATATGTTGCAATCGACCGCTATTAGTAAAAACAGTGGGGTGTATATTTAATTAAATGAGTTTACGGAAGGCATCGAATAAAAATTAATTTTAAATTGAACAGAACACATTCAACATTACATAAGCTCACAAGTCTTTTTGAACCTATGTAAAAGTTTGATGTTACCCCAATCATAATTTTATCTTCAACATCCTTCATAATGTCCTCCCATGGTTCCGGGTTCTCCGGTGCCTGCAATGGAATTAGTTCCTTAAGGTAACCCGGCTCAATATTTGGTGTAACTCGACGTTTCTCTATTGTTTCCAAGTAATTCGCAACGTAGTCGATTAGCTCCCGTCCTCGTTGACGAAATTCTTTGGAGTCCATTATTGATGTATTGAATTAAATTATTTTCTTTTTAAATGTATATATTTTCGAGCCCTATTCCCACCGGAAACAGTTGCAGTCCTTTGTCTTCAATAAAGTGACTGCAATGGCTTATCTGTAATGATGCCCTTCAACAGATACTGGAGAACCTGCGAAAGCAATGTAATTAGTTAATTTTGACGGGGTTGTAATTTTGGTATGTAATTTTTTCAAGCGCATTTTTTATTATAATAATATTTTGATTATAATGGTACTTATATTCATATATTAAATATATGTCTAATCAGCGTTAGAAATCTCATGTCACATTTTGAATTTTGAACAAAAGTTTAATTATTTTTGAATTTTGTTCTAAAAGCTTAGGCATACCAATTACCATTACTTTTCTACATTCTCAATTCTCAAGGTGACATAAAGTCGTCTCGTGAACGCCTGCCACTTGGATAAATAAAATTTCAGAACTTGATTAATTTGTTTTCAAAGATAGAACACAAAAATTTGTTAATAATAAAATTTATTAAAATTATTCTGTAAAGTTTGGAATTTAATTTAAGAAAAAGTACTGTTATAGTTATGTTTCACATATACTTAAAAAAATTTCGAAGTCAATGGTTATAGCAACTCAACTATAGAAAACCAAAAATGTAACCGAAAGTACAGTTCTTTAATTATTACCCTTTTGTGATCTCATGGTGAAACAAAAGGAATTTTTTTGCATTTAAAAATGATCATGCTAATATAAAGCTACTAGTTACCCACCTGCTCAGTACGCGTCACGCGTTGAAGAAACTTTAAACTTAAAACTAGCCACAGTTTCACTTTCAAATCGTTCTATGTTGAACTGGGCTACTGTTTAAGAACGAAGACGAACGTTCAATGAGTAGTGAATCCATAAAGTTAGTGAACTCAATATTTTAACTAAATAATACAAATGACAGTATATGGAAATAGAAGTCGAATTCCAATTTTGATTTCCATTTCAGCTCAAGGCTAATCTTAATTGCAACCAATACCAAAGTACCTAATTACTATGAAGTAATGCTAAAAGCAAACAAAAGCAATATTTGCACCCTTTTGCAATTAAAAATCAGCGTGTCGACTGGAAACCACTAAAAAAATAAAGATCCTCATCCTTAGTTTTAGGCAAGTACAATCCTATAGTTCTACTGAGATATCATTAGTATTTACTAATTTTAGCGGTAGAAAGTTAGGTGTAGGAACTCAAAGTCAACCTACTACCACGATCTGTGTGCTGTGCGTATGTCATTTTGTCGAAAATACGTATTTCGGCTTTTTCCTTTCATTATAATTATAATTATTTTAACTTTAAATTTCCTTAGATGCTTAAATTGTGGTTATTCCAAAGTTTAATGTCTGCTACGAAAAAAATTCAAAATGCATACAGTATTTCCCTAAACGTGACCATGACCATAAAAACGCAAATTACTGGCAGCGTCATGGGGGTTTTCATTATATTTTTCTGATATTTCAGAGTAAGATATGGAACCCTAAAATTTGTATAAGTATTAAAAACGCTTCCTTCCTTACTTTCAATACGTCAGCGGAAGTAATTCGAGTTTCTAGAATGTAAATCTAGTAGGACAGTTTACAGTAAGTTGACATTTATAAAATTTGTATAAGATAGGTAGGGGTAAGCTTACGTACTGAAAAAGTGTAATATTATTATCAACATTTATTTTATTAAATACTACTGTCAGCCACTCGTGACCTAGTTTCCTTACTGGCTGCAAAATTGTATAGAAAGTATAATACCTTCAACATTTTTAAAAATTACATTCAAAATCATGTTTATTTTCCAGTTCATATTAGTGCAGAACTATCAGGTGTTGATTTAATTTTGTAATGTAGGTATGTTAAGGAACTAATACAGTGCCAAATGAGTATCCTGTGTCTATTAGGTATGTCTGACTGCGTATCACATTCATGTGCATGTAATTGCACATGATATTCTGCCTTTCGTTCCATTGAATCCACTTTCCATGAGATTAATCACAAACAATACGAAACTATAATGCAATCTGCGTTGTTATTACTTTTGTATGATATGATATACAAGTCTACGCACATCTAGAATGTAAAATATTGTTATCATTATGTATTCTATATCCCTGGCCGGGTGCTGGCAAACAAGTCTATTCTTTGTTTGTGCCTTTAACTTAATAACTCGCACTATCTTCATTACCATAGTTACCAGAACCAGGCCGGAGCGAACTGTAGGGCTGTACCGGACGCTTGGGTATTCTTTTGACGACACTCTCGCAGTAGTTTTCCGTCCTGTATTGTGGTTTGTAGGTATTATATTTATTTATTCGTGTGCGTTTTGTTCTGTGTAGTATCATCACTTTATTATTTAGTGGGTCAGTGGGAGTGCAGGGAGTGGTTTGTAGGAATTATTGTATATATTATTATTATTACGCCTCCGACTTATTCCGGCAGCGGGGAATGTGGGATGAAGTTTGGGATATCTCTATCTCTATATCTGTGTTTGCAATTTGCAATGACAAAGGTGGCGATGTGGAGTAATATGAAGATGAAATACCAATGCCAAGTCTCCAGTTCTCTCGAGTATGAGAAGCTGAAGCTGGAGATGAATTTTTGCTTTTCAAGTGTCGCTCATTGATATAGATGAAATGAGAATTGGGAGACGTGTCGGAATTTTGAGAATTCGTATTTTCCTATTATTTCGGATGTCGTGGAGAATGTTGTTGATAATATGAACGTGGAAAATACTGATGCTGGTCTGGTTCTGGTAGTGAATGACCTATTGTCGATTATCATATTATATAGTTACGCGGACACTTGGGTATAACTGATAGAACAGAACATACCTATAATAGTCCTTGGTATTAGATTCATATCTTGACTTCGTAACGTCTTCGTCGGTGAAGAAGCAAATCCGCATCTTCCCGAAATTTTCTAAACTCAAATCCTTATCTTTCCAAAAATGTTTAAAAGCAAAACCGCATCTTTTGAACTTTGGCGGGTAGCTGTGTATTAACGGCGAAATTTGCGACCGAATTATTTCAGATCCAAGGATTGTAGATACGTGTTTTTGATTCGGAGCCAACTACCGTATACTCCTTATGGAATTGATATGGAAAGATGGGGTTTGGCTTCTTCACCGACGATATATATCTGTAATATTATCCTCCCCCATTTCTTTTTTTTGAATGTGTAGAATCTAGAAAATGGAGCTGTGTTGACTGCAAATTATGTTGTGTGAAGTAAGTGCCGGGGTATTTTTGTATATCAAAGGTATGTGACTGACTAGTGAGCTAACAAGTGGTGCTCTTGAGTCCTATGAATCCTGAGACTTGAGGTTCAGGTCAATTGAATTCTATTGTGAACGTGATCACCCCTGTATCCTTGTATTGTGCTCCTCCAAACTCCTTCCCCTTCCTATTAAAACCTCTGTCGAATGCCTGAATTTGAATGGTGTGTGTGGTTTGGAATGATGAAAATTGGAATTAGGAAGAGAAATTAGAAATATATTTCTGAGGTGCTTACCGTAAAGCTTCAAATAACTCCCGGGACGAGTTAAGTCAAACTTTGCTTTAGGCCCATATGAGTTATTTGAAACTAGAGCACACAAAAAATCCTCTCCATTTTGATTCAATGATAAAGACCTCTGGGAGTTATTACAACGGTTATTTTACGGTACGTGGATATCTGTATTTCGAGTTTTGAACCTCCTGCTTTTGACGCTTTCATTTATTTCATTATGAGCACTGTCCTCATTTGGGCAATGACAGGGAAGATTCTTTCCCTGTGCTGCCCGTGTGCGTATCCATAGTTTTCCATTCATTTTTATTTTCTGAATGGGATTGACATTTTTCTTAACGGAGCACATCATCTCTTCTGAAACGACTCGGAGATATCGTTACGGCGTTGGAGGTGGTATTCTTAATTATAATCCCATACCATTGTCAATATCCTTTCGACATACTAATACTAAAAATGGAAATACTGCTGGAAAGCGGCTTCTGCTTAACATCTTGTAATAGGTCCTTTTGTTTGTCAATCGTAGTAATTTCGTCAACTCAGTTTTGCACTCTCACTGTGACGATAATAAATTCAATATACCAATATTTTAAATATCTATGTAATAATTAATCTTGTTCTTCATATTATAAATATTTGTTTTAGCACTTGTAATTTGTTTTTGTAGGGCCGCTGTATTGGCTGTAAATTCTACCTGCCGGTCTCTCTCCATGTGCTGATATTTAATTTGGATTTAATTTTAGAATGTCGAATTCAGAATAATTGTTGCCCTCAAAAATTCGGAAAAACTGTAAACAAAAAACAAGGTAATGGAAATTGAAGATATTCGTCAACAAAGTCTTGTTATTTCATCTTTACATACGTATAAGATGTTATTCGTTAGCGTGTTTGACATGTTTGGCATGTTACACTGCACTGTTGCACTGCTTCGTCTTCCTAGGTATCTAGTATCTATATGTATATTATGTATAAATTTAAGCCGAATGACATTCGGATTCTGTCCATACAAGTTATAGCAGAGCGTTTATTTCCATAGTTTAGAGTCAACAACTATATATTTTGTGATAAATATTAACATAAGTTATGGAGTCATAATGTGAATCATAACTCACCGAAGTATTTCTTTCACCATCAAAGACGCCCTTTTTGGATGATAATCATATAATATTATGGTATATTATATATGTAGATAATAATACTTCTAACATTAATACCTTCTGCTGGCTCTGGCTCTGTTCAGTGATAGGCAGGTGCAGAATGCAATGAAGAAAGTTTTGCTCCTTTTAGTTTTGTTGCTATTTTTTGCAGTACGTGTTGTGTATTAGTATTATTATTTCGTCTGTCACAGTGGTAAGAAAGTTCTTCAAATTTCAATAATTCTAATATTAATATTGTGCTGGAATATTTTTGTAGGTAGGTACCTACTTCAATTGTTTTCAGTGTGTATGAATATTGCGCTGTATTGCCATTTAGACAAATAGAGTTGTAATCACAGTGACTATATAAGCGACTTTTATTATTACTAATTTACTGACAAGGTCACTTACTTATCATTAGGCACCATATCTATGCTTTTTCTATACAAAAGAATAAGGAAGAAATTCACAAAAAATGTGTTATGTGTAGTGTGAATCTAATTTATCTAATTTACCTACAAAATATAAAAATTAAACTAAAACTTTCTTCTTTCTTTTAATTTACCTAACTATACATGTATGCACTGTTGGCTACGCTTATTAGTACATTTGGGAATGGAAATTGAGACAAGTTTGGATTTTGATCCGCAAACCGCATGAAAACGTGGTTTAATTAAGAAAGTATATTTTACTATACGGTATATTAACATAGGTAGGTAGATGTGTACTGCATATCAAAATATTGTAAAGTTACAATTTAATTCTTGGGTTGATCATGTGACTTATACAGATTCTGTCCGGATGTTCAGTATCAGAATCTTCAGATATTGGAAGCCACGGGGGAAAAACGTTCGAGCATACCTGTATACAACAGATTACACGGATAATGGATCAGGAGACACAATCAAGATCAAGGATCATATAGAGTCATTTCTAATTGAGCACATGAGAGAAACCTGTTATCAATTTAGCACTGCAATCACGTAGTTACTGAAAAATGAAATTCGGGGAAGCGTGACAATGGAGGCTGAAATGTATATAGGTAAGTAACTACATAGAGATATGCGAATGCGATCAACGTTTGGAATGCAAGTACTGGTAAGCATTGAACTGGCAATCCTTGGAGACGGACTTTCTCAATTAGAGCCAGAATCCGTATTGAAATTGAAATCCAGGAAATTGAGTAGGAACTGGAACTATGAACACGAACTTAAATACTTCGTAAGTTCGACGTTCGACATTCGACGACTCCACGTAAGGGCAAACTTAGATACATAGTGCAATTGTATCATGTGCTACAGAATGTAATGTAATCCAATTAGTGTTCTCTGGTCTGGTAATGGAAATCTCTCAACTAAAACCTTATACATGTCCTTTAATGCAATACGCTCAATTCGAGGAGATCTTAGGCGTAACAAAATAAACGACAATCTTAAGACGCTTCAGTGCATATTACACTCGTAAGTAATACAAATTATGTAATAATCAGTAAAAGGAAGTTCTGATTCTTGCAACTGACATCAATATTTTAATAAAACAGAAAACAGTGGAATAAATTTCAAAATGTAAGATTTTGGATACATTAAATCAATGAATTGTTTTTGTTTTCAAATTTTAAATTCGTTGTTTCATTTTCAAAATATCTTGTTTTATCAAAAGCTTAATTTATCATTATGGAGTAAAGGGCCCGCCTTACGCGCATATAAAGAGTATGCTGTAGGACTGTAGCACTTTTCAGACCGCTTAAAAAGTCTATTGTTGCTGTATTTTTGATCCACTAATCACAACTGTAAGTAGCATTACTATTTTCGCACTCAACAGTGTGAGATTTATACTATTGCATGAAATAACAACATTGGGTAGGATATGATTACTATTTAACACAAATATTTTACCACTGTATTACGAATTATTATTAAAATCTAAAAAATTTACCTTGGAAGAAGCCCAACGTTTTAGATTGGAGGCATGTGTCCTGCGGTAAAGAACTTCCTTTTCTCCCCCACCGAGTATATAGGGATTTCAAAATAGAGTATTTAAAAAAAAATAAGTCTTTCACTGCGTATTGTTTATTTGTATTATGTTTCGGATCGGATCACAGTTTGTTTTATTTTAATATTTGCTTACTTTGTTTGCTTTACTTTATTTCAGACAAAGTAAAGAGGATCATTACTACTAGTTGTGTTACTTTATTTTTGATTAATATTAGATTTGATTTCATTTAATTCAATGTTGTTCTTTTTTTTAAATTAATTCCAAGGACGGTTATGCTCAACATTAACCGGACGAACTGCTGATCGTTTGAAAGAACCTGATTCGGATCCAGCCCGAAGGATAAGACTAAAATAGGAAAGGAGAGAGCACACAACTGTTGACTGTTGAATAATTGAATTTAGTTATCCAGTGTCAGTGCTATAGCACCAATGTCATTGGTCGTTCGTATGGATCTTCCACCGTGTGTCTACAGCCTAAAATTCTACATCCACTTGGTGCTCTATTATTAAAGAATGATGAAGAAACAGACGGAGACGATGGGGAGAAGAATGGAATTTAGAATTGTGAATTGAAGGAGGTGGTATAGAGGTGGTGATGGAATCATGGAATTCGGATTTAGATTCATAGCTTCTCAAACGCAGTTTAGTTGGCCCTGGTCTCTTTTTCCACGACCAACCACACCACACTGGTCTTCATCAAGTATGTATCACGATTTTCGGTGCGAATTCAGTTAAGTCTCCAGTGTGGCTTCCAGAAGAAGGACCTGTTGTGTATTTTAATGTCCTAAGTAGAACTGCTGGTGCTTCATGCAGTTGGGGTAACAGTGATGCCTATATTAAATGTATATTGCCTCATCGAAGCAGCAAAAATACCAGGTCTAGATAAATACGCACTTTTAAAAAAAATCCTAAAATAGAATACACTACACATTATTAGAAATTAAATATGCACTTTTGAAATTTATACGATTACTGGTTAGTGTAAGAATTTTCTTAAAATCGTGTTGCAATTTAAAAATTTTGTGATTTTGAAAGCTTTTAAAGCTTCAAGATTTTTAAAAAATGCAGCATAGATGCAAAGCATATGCTGTTAATTCTGTTTGGGACTTTTTGTTACATTAGTTAGTACTTTTCAGAAAGAATTTAAAATATTTTGCAATGTTTAAATTTCGAAATACGCAGTTAGCACTTTTGCACTGTTCAATTAGAAGCATAAAATCGTTTTTGCGCTTTTCTAAAGTAAATTCTGATATTTATTACACTGTGAATCTATTTATTCTTAGAAACACATATGCATACTTCGAAAAACACCTAATTGCAACATTATTTAAATGGATTTGAGGTGATTCTTAATACAAAATGACTACCTGCAAGTTATAAGCTCGTGAAAAATATTTTATACAAAGGACATTATCGTATGTATTATGTACAATGTAGATAATAAAATTTGGATATGTATTTCTTTTAAATGGCAGGGTCATCTGGTATTGTACCTTCAACCTTAGCATTACTAATGTGTAGGTGAAGTCTGGTGAAGTATATATTATACCCTTCGTGTGTATTTGTAATGAATATGAATGGTTCCAAATCCAAGTCTCAATATTCTTCATCGAAGAGCGAGTTCAACGCCAGCACCAATTCCAACCTCAAATTTCTACTTGAGGTCTTCATTCCAATCCCCATTCCGAAATTCTCATCTCGTCATCTTCATTTCATCTTCAGTCCGTTCACTTCCTCCACTATTCCTCTTCCACCCCGTTTTCGTATTCGTCCTCCAGTTTTCTGTTCATACAGTCCGGAATTGGGATCGGGGTATTTTAGTCCAAACTCGACAGAGAGATGTAAGACTATTTAAGGAGTACGCGCCTAGACAAGCCAAAGCCACAAAGCCAACGTTACCAAACACCTTAAATGCGTAGATACTTAGGTATGTATGAAACTAACGGAGCGGACACGGCGAAAAGGGAAGAACTGATCGAATGATAAAGCGCAAACCGTTTATACTTCGAAAAGGGAGGATTATTAAGTGCGTTTATACCTCACGCATTAACACGTAAGTACACCTGCAAATATCTTAATATAACATCCCAGGTTGCAAATATATACATACGCAACTGTACCTGGAGTATGAAGTAGCTTGAATCATCCCTTTAGCTTTTCAACGGAAATCATTTAATTACCTGAATTTATATGTCTCGTTTTCCTTATTACATTAGAATAGAAGTAAGTAGGATAGTTTCAGTATGGAAATGAAACCGTTTATAAAAATAGCACATTTACATTACAACAAATTTTGTAATACATTTCAGGTTCATGCAGTTCTAAGAACATTTTTAGTACACACTATGCATACACAATTAATGTGTCACAGTGTCATGCAAATGGAGTATTTTAAGAGATTTTTAAAATAGATTTTTCCAGAACATTTTACTTGTTTACGTGCTTTGAAAAACGCAACAATGTGAAGGCAATTTTGAACATTCCGACAAAAATTTTTAATTTTAATACCAACAAACCACTTTCGCAACCGCAATTCAATATTTAAAGGGCTGGAAATACGATAAAATAGTCTTTTATATTTTGAATTTCTTTATAGCAAAAACTTGAATTTAGCTATGCTCACACAATTCAGAATCGAGCACATCAAATTCGTGTCTGTCGTCTGTAAAGAAGCATTCATGTATTTACACTACTGTGCTTGACTCAATGTCACGGTAGCAATCAGACAAAAGATTTAGTGCATTTTAGCTAATTAATTCGTGGAACGCCTGGTTAGGCCAATTTCTCAGGAGCCTCTTTATGTGTAGGAGTATAATAGTATGAGTATATTTGTAACTATCGATAATTTTTACATGGAGTTTCCATGACGTGCTTAGCATAGGTACTTATCTCCCAGCATTTTGGACTGATAGCCATTATGTACATAAATGTTAATGTAAGGCATGTTTAAGTAGTTACATGTTTGTTAAAGTTGTTAAAATTGGTTAATAGTCTAAATTATTTTGTTTATTGCAGCTTTTTTATACCTTGCAGGTATAGTGTTACTATACCGTGCGGTCATTTTAAAAATCATATAGAGTACGGAATAACTGGCAAAAGGCAAAAGGTATAATACAGATATGGATAGAGATAAAGACACTCGATACACAATTTTCCGCCTTGTGCGTGTTTCAATTTCGGTTTTAATTTCCTTTGATTTTCATTTTCCCTCGTAACTCTTTGCGTTGGCATTGTTCCCTTTATTTTTTACAGCTTTAATGGTAAATAAAAATCCAGTGAGAGACAACGTGAAGAATGCGTGTTGTTAAGTTGTTGCTCAGTTGTTGTTAAACCTATATCTACTACATACGTCGATAGTACATTGGTCTGATTCTGACTTTGCTGGAAAATATACATTGTCAGTATTAACGTCAACGGTATTTAGTTTGATCAGAGTTGATCTACGAAAAAGTATACATATGTAATTATAATAAGATCAGAAATAATACAAATATCTATCTGGTTCTGCGGTAGGTAGGTTCATAAAGTTGCGTCAAAGCCTCATACGAAGCTAGGGGATAAATGAGAAAAACCTGAAGGATCTAGAACTAGAAACTGCTTTTCCAACTGCCTGTTTCGTAATTTTATTGCGGCTTATAGTGACGCGACGGTTCAAGTTTTGGGGCTGGAAGGTGATTGTGATGATGGAGTATATGTGCATTGTAAAATTAAATTTAGTCTTGTCAACACAAGAACGTGTAAAATATATTCAATTTGATTGTGGTTGCATTTTAATTTAGTAATTTGAGTTTTGGAATTCCCCGTCTGTATATATCAGGATTTTATCTATTGATTGTTTTACGTATGCTTTCCTTATAATAATGATTACTATCCTTATTTTAATTACTTAAATAAAAATTAAATAAACCTGCTTAAGGTATCTTGTTGTCTTTGACAGTAAAGTGACACTGGGACTAAAATTTACTATTGATGAACTATAATTTTCATTACAAATAGTGTAAATCCCTAACCGCAGCCTAATCCAGAAGAACTGGTTTATGTGTTATCAACTGTAGCATGGAAAATTCAAAGGAACCAATAACCAAAGTATCCCTTAGAGGACATGCCATGAGATAATAATAGTTTGTAGGTACCTTGGTTAAACTGACTCAAACATACAGTATATAGACTTCAATATATTAGACTATTTTAAATACTGTACTTATCTTTCGCTGCCTCTAACCTAAGCCTAAAAAGTTACTATCTGCGATAAAAAACAAATTCTTTCACAAGGAATGGGGCTTGCAATGTATCCAGTAGAAAATGAATGCGACGAAATTCACATTTTCTTCTGTCAATAGAATGTAACACGTATACATACATATATCACATTTTTTGCATAGGCCTAGACTCTAGACTAGTCAAACTAGTCTATTAAATATGCATTTTTGAGCGCAGTAAAATTCAAGCTGGTCCGTCTGTCTGTGGTACCTTCGGAGATAAAGATGAAAAGCAGTGGCTGCATCACGTCTATGCAGCAACACAGCTGCATCCTCTGGTCAAGATTCACTGAGATTTGAGGTTTGGCAGCTTCAGCACTGGGAAGATTCTTGTGCTGCTTCTTTTTTTGTGCCTCACTTTATTTTGAATTTTGGTTGACTTTTAGTATGTAATTGGGAATTATATCAAGTTCCTTAGAATTTCTTTAAAATGTCTTTGTCATTGTCAAATCCATTGGCAGCTTTTTTAAAACCACAATTCGTTGGAAAGGTTAGTAGTAAATTTAAGACTTGTGTTCGTCCTTTGGCTAGTTTAAATGGAAGGTCCAGTACAAACGTCGGCATGCAGTGCCGTATTCAGCTAAACAATAATTATTATTACTGTGAAAGGTCAAATAAATTTTCAACATCTTCGTCAGTGCAAACCAAGACCGTCGTAGACGGGATAAAGCTTCACTGGAAAAAGTTTGGAAATGGACCACATGTTGCTCTGTGCTTACCTGGACTTGTTGGTAAAAATAATAACCTTTTAGTTTCATTTCCAATATCGCAGTTTCATTAAATAATTTTATATAATTTAAACACTAATACTGGGTACTACTGTATAAAATAATGTATACATAATAATTTTGAACTTGGTCCACCACAGGTTCAATTGCAGATAATTTTCTGCCTGTCTCAAAGAAAATGGATTTAGAGAAATTTACATTGATTGCATGGGATCCTCCAGGCTATGGAAAAAGTCGCCCTCCAGACCGTGATGTTTTCACGAAAGAATTCGTTCTTGCAAAGGATGCACGCTTAGCTGCAGAACTTATGAAGGTTCGTTTTTATATCCATTTCATACCTTTGCTATTATCAACTATTATAGCACCATGATTTTGGAAGTTACAAAACATTTTAGTTTCTAACTGTGCGTGTTTTTGAAGAAGTTTGATATTTATGTATTTGGTATATGATATTATATTACTTCCCTTATATTCCGCTAACTTTATGCCTTAAAGCCAAACAATTTAATTTTTAGCTTTTAGTTAAACGTATAAAATTCTAATGCTGTTTTTGTTTCAAATTCTTTCTATAGGAGCTAGGCTACGAAAAATATTCTTTGATTGGATATTCTAATGGAGGCATAACGGTAAGCACATAAATATCTGATAAATAAATTAGCATAAGTTTTATTTGAAAGAAAAAAGGAATAACTATTTGTCATCGTTTGAATTTTTCACTTTTCTCAACTTAACTTTACAAATACATCCCTGTACATATAATATTAGGGGGCACTAATCGCCGCAGCTTTGCCGGACAAAATTCATAAAGTTGTAATGTGCAATTCTCCACTTAAATTTAATGCCCGTTCCAGAAATTTAATGGAAGGTAACTTTATATTTCCTATGATTTTTAATTTTTGTTTTCGTTTTATGACGACACTATGAGTAGCCATATATTGATTGTCCAACTTGTTAATTGTGTTTATTATTCTCTCAAAAAAAGTAATGGTAGATTTAGATAGCTGGACTGACTCGACAAGAAAAGCTCTGCTTCGAACCTACGAAAGACCATATGCAATGAAGATGCTAAATGACTGGAAAAAAATGAACGAAGAACAAGATGGAAAGGACAACTTCAACAAATTCTACTCAACAGAGCTCAAGAAAATCCATGTACCCACACTCTATATTAAAAGTATGGAAGATATCCTGGTTTCTTTGGAAGATGCAGAGGAGTACGGGACATTAATAACAAATTTTAAGTAATTCAATTTCTACACCCAATTTTTAGTTTTAAAATAATCAAAGACAACGAATAAGATACCAATACCTATTACTTATACTGAATACTGATAGAGGTTAATTTCAAGTGCGAAATGACAGGTAGTGACAGGAATTGGAATTAGATTTAAACCAAAGCATTAAAGTTTTTGCAACACGAACCGTTTTTTTCGTTTGCTACGAATTTATTCATTACAACTTAAAAATATAAATTATAAATTTTATATTAAGACAAATAATTTCCACTATGCTAATTTTATATATCAAAATAATATCGCTTCTTGTTTCATTTCGTCCCATTTGTGGTTCCACAGTCATTTTCGTGCACCCCAAACTGGTTTTAATTGCACGATAAAAATGCACAAGGGGGTATATGCATGTCGCATGTACTGTTATGAATTAACTCGTGTGTGTCTTTGAACTTTTAATTAATCAAGTTTTTACATTTTTCCAGGTTGCACAAAGTCGCTAAAGGGGGACACGATCACCTGGAATTTTTGAATGAGTTTGTTGCCGCGACTGAGAGTTTTCTTACTGCCTAAAATACGAGTGTACACTGATGCAATTGTGATTAATTGTGGCGTATGTAGATAGGTACTTATGATGAGGCAATGCTTCATGATCGGTTAATCGTTTCTAAATTTGTATATAATCATAATTATAATATGATGCTATTGTTTGTAAGTAATTATTACTATAGTATTTATTAAATATGAACTACACGTGCACTCATGTAATAGCAAGAATCATTCTGCACTTAACTACTTCACGACTAAGATGCTATATGGAGAAGATAACCCCTGTTGACAGCAGTTAATTAAAGTAAATTTGAACCGTATTTTGTAATAAATCGTATATTTTAGGAGGGCACGGGTACTGGGGTTTTGTATGAGTACTAATTATTTTTAAGGGCACGACATGAGATAGCTACATAGGTATAAATGGTATCCTCATAAAATGTAACGACGACGCCTTGTATAACTTGTAATGTGCCCTATATATTCTATGCGATAATTTTGTTTTATTCTTTAATATGACTATGTATTACAACAATAACCCGTTAGTGATTTAACATTATTAATACTCCATGTATTTAAAAATCTTTTATCTTGACAACTGTAATTACCGTGGTGTACTTAATTGTGATTGATGTGATTGTAGTCAACATTACACAGCTGTCTTAATTAATCGTGTCACTGAATCTCCTTCGAATAATACAATACATAGCTGACCCCTTGTTCCCCTTACTTATTAACATATAACTTTACGCAGTTCATATTTATTGGTTACTTTATTCGGACAAAGTGAATTATGTATTATTTTTAACTTTAAAGTCGATTTATACTTTAAGCTAACACAAAGTTGGTTGCCTAGAATATGGGAGCTGTTAACATATCTCACGTGCCACACTTCTTTCTTATTTATTAGGCACCGAAATAACAACCCACTTACTAAGGTAACTTACTTTGTTATTAAATTTTTAAATGCGTGTATTATTCGAACTGTAAGTAGCATTTTGAAACACGTCTCTATTTAGAAAACTAACCTTTCGCAGCAGAACGGCTATTTGTGTTTTTTTTGTTTAACATGGGACTCTTCTACAGCATCGAACATCGTTACTGAACATATAAATAACAGCAAAATTATGCTCTGCTAAGTACCTACCTATTATAGGTACTATTCATGGCGGCGGTAAACGAGAATGGCGAAGTTTCGATTAATTTTCCATGTAAACAAACAGAAAACAAATCGAGACTCCATCCTTGCCAGCTGCCACTCTCGTTTACCTCCACAGTACTTGCATTTGTTACTCTGCACTTTTGTCGTTAACCTAGATACTTGTGATAGAGACCAGACTTATATTATGCTGCTCGAGAGAATATTTAAAACTGACAGAAATTAATTAGTGCTTAAAATTTTTTATTATATGAACTATATACATTATATTTACAAAACAAATATTTCTTAAAGTCTATAAGCCTGTCATCTATTTATTAGTATTTATATTTTTTATAACCTATGTACATAATTTCCATCCGCTGCGCTGCTCACACTTCACACAAGTTCCACGCTTTTAGCTCAGATTTATCGTTAGTGTAAACAATTCACAGTTCACATTAAGGTAAGCTATGCAGGTCTGACCTGTTCAACTTCAACATAAAAAAAGTGTAATAATTATTTTGCGAAAGTCAAAGAATTTACATTCTTGAATACAATACATTGAATAACTGCACTGTATAATAGTGCATTACATGTATCTATAATAGTCAGCGAGCTCAGGGCCGGACGAAGGATCCTTCAGCAATTTCAATTGCTTTTAGTCAGCAATTTCAATTGCTTTTAGTCAGCAATTTCAATTGCTTTTAGTCAGCAATTTCAATTGCTTTTAGTCAGCAATTTCAATTGCTTTTAGTCAGCAATTTCAATTGCTTTTAGTCAGCAATTTGTTTCCATATAAAAACCACCATTTTGATTTTATGGTTGATGGTTTTCTTTGGTAAAGCAAAATGTTGTATTTACAGGTTTTAGAAAAGTTTAAAATCTTCTTTTTACTTGATTCTGAAAAGTGCAAAATGATCTTTTTACTTGATTCTGAAAAGTGCAAAATGATCTTTTTACATGTTTTTGAAATGTACAAAAATTTTTATTTTGCATGTTTTTTAAAAGTTAAATTATTCTTTTTACATATTTTTGAAAACTGCAAAATTTTCCATTTACTTAAATGTTTTTGAAAATTCAAGCAGCGGGGGCTGCCTGCGCTGGTCGCATTATCCGGCCCTCTGTGAGCTTGTATGTATTTAATTGCATCCTATTTTGTCTTGAAATTTCTTGTCTGAGGCTCCCAAGCGTGGGAATCAATCATTAGAAAGGAAATATATGTTTGTCTATTATTTTAAGACATTGCTTTCCGTTAAAAAAAAGTGGAGTCTATATATTATTATTGTATTTAATGTGATTACGATTATTATAATTTGTTCTGAGAGTTTTTACAATCAAGTGCTAAATATTGGTAAAAAACTAAAGACTTCATTACAGAAGCCAAACACAATTAATTACATGTAATAATTAATTATATAATACAAAAAATATAGTTAATAGTTAGGTAACAATAAGGACCTTACCGTGTCTTTTACTGCTACTTATATCTCTATTATAGTGATTGCGACTCTAAAAGTAAAAGCGGAGTTAAGCGTCTGATCTGATATTGAGTTGAACTCGAGTCTCCATAAGCACTCGGAGGTCGCAGTATTGCCTGGGGTAAACGGTAAACTTTTGAGTTCGAATAGAACGTTTTTGGTCGTTATATTAGGAGATATACGGTACTGATTTTTTGCAAGATAGAAAATTTAAAAAAAAACGTATTGAATCAGAAACATTTAATTCGCTGTGTGTTATTGTTAAAATATCTACAAGGTTTCAACAAACGGTGGATTTTATAATATATAGAAATTAAAATCCAGAGAACAATACAAGTTATAGAGCGTGTGACTGCTGCTCTTCAACAACTTGAGCTAACTGTGGGCTGTTGGGAAGTGTTCAGTGTGACTTGAGAACTTCGACACTTCGTGCCGTTTGTTTTTATTTTTCACTCTTGGCCTGCATAGGCTCAACAAAGTCATATTAAAAATTATAATGGCAATTCAAAATTCACTTTGTTTGTTCTCAAAACCGAAATTCCGGGCAAATTTTAAGACGACAAGTGGAATGTACTTTCGTACTATTACTAATTTTACAAAACCGTTGACACACCCCAGCGCAGTACCAATATCAATGTCATCGGCTAACAAACTAATCCGGAGTGGTTCTTGCAACCTAAAGCACTTTTCAACAACACCTCAAGCACGAGAGAGAACAGTTGTAGACGGAATAAATCTGCATTGGAAAAAATTCGGAAATGGACCTCACATTGTTATGTGTTTACCTGGACTTGCTGGTATAATATAATTCATTCGTAACATATCCTGAATTCTGTGTGCTATCTTTATAAGCATGATCATTTTCTCACTGATATTTTTTTAAATTTTGTGCAAATTATTTTAAAATTAGTTAAGTGTCAAATTTTATTTTTAAACTTGAACTTTTCGTATTTTGCTACTTTTAAAATTTATGAATAAGTTTGTATTGAACTTGAATTATGACTTTTCTTGTGTTTCATTAATGAAATAACACAAATTGAATAAAGAATAAATGTATGCAAAAATGGCAGCATAATATTATACTGTCATTTTGTATCAAGTTTACCTGTAAATTTTGAGGGTCTAAATTAGCTTTATATAAGATAAAGTTTAATGAAAACCATTGCATAGTAGCCTAATTTGAATTTTAATTATTTTATTTGAAAACCTTGAGGCTCAATTACCGACAATTTTCTACCTGTATCGAAGAAAATGGATTTGAAAAAATTTACTTTAATTGCCTGGGATCCTCCAGGCTATGGAGAGAGTCGCCCGCCAGATCGAGAGATCCTCACAGAAGAATTTTGCTTATACACAGATGCCCGACTAGCTGGTAAACTAATGAAGGTTTGTCTTCTATAGCCAATTTTAGTTTTGATATTATGGTTTTCGTGATTCCACATTAAAGCCATTTTCCCCTCTAAAAATGGCTTTGAACTGTATCCTTGTAAGCTACTGCAACAACTTGTACACAGCATATTACATCTATTTTAAAATGATTTAAAAAGTTAAACATCGCTTTTTTTAAATAATTATATTTAGGAGTTAGGGTACGAAAAATATTCAACTCTTGGCTGGAGCAATGGCGGTGGAACTGGTAAGAATACGAACAAGTGAATTCAAGCAGAAGTCTTAAACAATTATGTACACGATAATAACTGTATTTTACTGTATTAAATATTTAGCGTTTATCTATAATTATAATTATTGCAGGAGCCTTTATTGCTGCCATTTCACCCGCCGCAGTTCACAAAGTTGTAATGTGTAACTGTCCACACAAATTTAATACCCGAGGCATAAATATTATGGAAGGTAAATTATGGAGGGTTATGAATTTTTTCATAAAAATTGTACGAAACATAATATCGTCATTTAAATTTGAGCAAGTATTTTTTCAACATTATTTTTACTGAATTTTAAAATTTACACAGCAATGGTGAATTTGGATAGCTGGACAAAGTCACAACGAAGGGCTCTACTACGAACATATGAAAAACCGTACGCCCTCAAATTGTTACAGGACTGGAAAACATTAGTTGAAAGAATATCTGAGGAAAAAGATTTTCCAGCATGGTTCGCGGGAGTAATGGCTAAAGTTGAGTGTCCCACTCTGTTTATTAGAAGTAAGGGAGATATCGTTTCGACTCTGGACGAGGCAGAAGATTTTGGGAAATTGATCAAGAACTACAAGTAAGTATAGACATTTTACATGACCAAACCAATAATTCCTACCTATCTACATAATTTAGCAACCTTTGGCAATTTAATTCTCAACGGAATTTGACATGCGATATACCATTTTGAAGCTCTTAAAAAATAAAAAATATGAAATTCGTTGAAACTTTAAAATTATTTAATTTACTATTTTTTTTAACTATAATTAACTTTAAATGTGCAATTTAAAATTGAAGCTTTTGTAATTTGCGCGTCAATCGCAATATATATTGTTCTTCTCCTCATTCCTGTCATTTTGACCTATCGCTTCTCTATATTTGAAGAGAGTGATCGGTCGAAATTTGACATTTTAGGTTTGGCGGGAAGTTCAAATTTTCAATATTCCCTTATTTCTACATACCAACATAATTTATCTCAGTTTTGCATTTCTCAATGGCATTTGACATGCAATATATGATTTTGAAGCTCTTAAAAACAAAAAAATTATTTAAAATTGTAATTTATTACTTTTAATTTTTTAAAGTTATTATTAACTTTAAATTGGCAATTTTTTAATACCGATTTTAGAATTTGCGAGTAATACCTCATATTACTGTTAAGGCTGCTATGAAACAAGGGCTTTAGCCCTTGTTTTTGCAATTAACAGTTTACAATAGTGCAATGCATAGTATTATTAAGACTAAATGAGACGACCGCGCGGTTCTGAGGGTCAAAATTTAAATAATTCATTTTTTGACCTAAATGCCGGAGTAGGGGATAAAATTTGCAATTTTGCTAAATTTTTGTTACTCCAACTTTTTCCAGATTACACATAGTCCCAAAGGGTGGACACGACCATTTGGAGTTTCTGGATGAGTTTGTTTCTCTCTCCGAAGAGTTTCTCTTGGCAGAATGTTGATACAATATTGAAAAGCTTCAACTTACATTAGTTATTAGGAGAATAATATGCCAGTTTGTAAAATTAACTCGTTTATAATAATAATAATTGTAGTACTTTTTCCATGAGATTTACAAAATTAGTATACATTGTTATATGTATACCCGTCCGCAAGGAAAATGATGTTTGCAGAATTCTAGACTTTGCCTTTTATAATTATCTTTTAATACTACTTTATTAGTGGCGAGATCTCTGATATTAAAAAAAGTTCAGATCTCTATTGTTACAACGCGGGGGTTAAACTTCCGAGTTAGAATAGAACGCGGGACGTTCTGTTACAAGATGTGCAGTAGATGAAGTAATTATTAGTATACATTAATTTAACAATAGCGGTATTCATGATTCCACTTTATCAATTTTTGGCGCTAAATAGTTTCGCACTATAACGCGAAAGTCGTCTAGAATTTTGAACACCCCAGCCTTTAATATGTTATAACGTTCGTGGTGGTTTTGTTGCTATTGGTAACAAATGATGCATAAATAACATCGAACCAAAAACTATTATTATTATTGTTTTTAAAGTTTGACCGTAATTCAAATTTATTTGTTTAAAACATTGAATGTAGTCAAGTTGCCGTTTCCACGGCGACAAGTGATAGTCGCTATATCGCACTATATCGCGCTTGCTTTGTGACACTATAGTGCGAAGGTGATATAACGCCAAAAATTGATAAAGTGGAATCATGAATACCGCTAATGTTTTTGGATAAAAGTAATTTTTGTTATTTTTTATTTCAATACTTTTCTGAGAATAGTAAAAAATGTTTCAGTCAAATAATTTTTAAAAGATAAAACTTCTCAGTCAACTGTTCGATGTTTAAAAAGAAATGTCAAATGTTGGAATTAATAATAATAATAATTTATTTCATTTAATTCGAATTGGCGTCAGTCCAGAGTAATGTTCATACAAAATTTTGGAATCATTTACAGATTAGTATGTATTATTAAAACAAAAATGTGTTCTTATTAGATGCTCTTAATATGCAAAAACGCACTTGTGTAAATTTAGTTAGTTGTACAGATTTGCAGCATGCTTTTTGACCAAAGATATGTAATTGACATTGAATAGTCGTCGACGGAAATTACATATAGTTAATTGCACAGATTTGAAAATATAAACGGCGGTGAGAGAATTTCAGCAAAAATTTCTGTATCCACTAACTGTCCACTATAATATTACTGCGTTGAAATTTAATATTCAGATGATGTTTCGCATTTTATTATTTTGTGCTTGAGTAGCACATGGGAGTGGGTAGGAAATGTCCGGGTAGCATACACCCTATACAGTCAACATTATATAGCTGTAAAAAATAAAACTATTATTTTACTTAGCAGTTAGTGTATTGATTACAATCATAGCCATTGTGAAATATTAATTATGTTATTTGAAAATTTTCCTTTTTTCCTTAAAAACTATAAGGCAATACTAATTGTTTTACACATTTTTAAGCGATATTTAAAATATAATTACACACCATAATATGGTTTGTATGCATTATTCGTTACAACAGACGTGTAGAAATGTAGCATGATTCTGCCATTATGGCGGTTTTAACGATATTTTGAAGTATCAAAAGGAACTTGACTATGTATAGCATATATAATATTATATGGTAGCAGGTTTGACACTTTTTTATTTGAAACGCATGACATGCCATCCGTAGGACGGGCTTCGCTGTTACTTATGTACTTTGCATTACTCCTTATGAAATCTTGCATCTTTTAGTTCTTAAGTTTTGAGTTTTGAACTAGTGTTAAAGGATACAGGTAGGTACACTAATTGTCCTTTCCTCCGGAAGATAAAAAACGTGGGAAAAAGGAAACAGTTTTTTTGCCTCAAGCGCCACTTAAATGCGGTTTTAAATTATTACCATTACGTCTTACCTTCATATTTTTGTATCATTTGCTATGTGCGGATATTTTCCCCATGGACATGTTTCCTCGGACACTTTCTGCCCGGACATTATCCCCCGGACGTTTTCTCCCGAACCAGTAACAGCGGAAATTTTCCCCCCAAGCTCGTATTTAAAATACTATAATTCCCCTTCTCGCCAAGTAATGTAAAGTCATATTACAAGGTTCAGTAAAACGTGTTATTTTTATTTCGTTATAATTAAGTGATTCATAGGAAGCGATCAAGCATACTTGAAGAATTGTATTCCTACTGAAGAAGTAGGATAGCACACATATTTCTGTTTACTTAAAAGTTTTGGGATAATGCTCGGGGAGAAAATATCCGGGGGGAAAATGTTAGGTAGCCATCATTTGCTCTTTATATCTTGCGTTATACTCGACATTTACATGTAAAAAACCTGGCGATTTCAAAAGAGGAATAACGCTGAGCTGATAGTTGTAATAGATGTAATCTACAAAAACAGAAAAGCAACTTAAGACTTTTGTCGTGAGAGCTTCTATTCTCTAAACTCTAAACTCTAACTTTCACATGTTCACTTAATTCTTTCAACTTATTTCTATTCCTTAAAAGTATTGAAAATTTTCAAATTTCAAAATCAGAATGACAGTAATAAAACGTTCTTTACAGTTTTTAAAATCAAATTTAAGTAAGAATATCAGTAATAAAATTTTTCCTGAATTCTCGACAACACCACCTGCTACGAATAAGACGTTGGTTGATGGAGTAAATCTTCACTGGGAAAAATTTGGAAATGGACCACACATTGTTCTTTGCTTGCCCGGGCTTGTCGGTAAAAATTCTATATAACTCTCCAAATCACTATTCTACAATTTAGGTTTGTTTTATTAGTAATTATAGGAGTAAAATGGGAGCATTTTAGATGGGAAAAAATGCAATGTTACTTCAGCAAAGATTATCTTGTAAGAAAAAGTTATTACTCGTAATTTATTTAGAATTTTATACTTTTATTGATAAAAATATTTAAGTCATTAAGGACATAGCTCCCTAGCTAAAGAACCCTAAAATCAACATAATATGTAAGTAAGTGATCAAACATAAGAGCCTACTTTATACGTTCTAATTTTGCTTTCACACAGGCTCCATTGCCCAAGATTTTGTACCTGTCTCAAAGAAAATGAATTTAGAAAAATTTACATTGATTGCATGGGATCCTCCAGGATATGGAGGGAGTCGTCCACCTGAACGAGAGATTCTTACGAAAGAGTTTTGTCTCGCGACAGACGCACGACTAGCGGGTAAACTAATGAAGGTTCGGTCTGTTTCAAATATTAATAATAATAATAGATATTATTTTTAAAGTATGAAAAACGTAATTTTACAAGCATATTATTTAATTTGAACAAAACTTGCAATATTATCTTTTATCTAATCGAACATAGTTAAGCATTCGATTTAAAATATTATATATAGATTTACCCAAACGTAGTATAGTAATACGTGCTATAGAAAATGTGCTAATAATTATATGCATATGTTTTTAGGAATTAGGGTATGAAAAGTATTCTACTCTGGGTTGGTCCAATGGAGGGACCACAGGTGCTTTGCTAGCTGCTCAATTCCCTGCTGCAGTCCACAAATCCGTAATGTGCAACTCCCCATGTTTATTTACAGCCCGCACTGTCAAAATAATGAAAAGTAATTTCACATTTTTATGAATTAATTGAATGATTTTTAGAGACGTATAAGACATATAGCATTTTTGTTCATTACGAAAATAGTAATGGTAGAACTAAACAACTGGACACCTTCCCAGCGAAAATCGCTGCTTGACGTCTACGACGAAGCATATGCAGTGAAAATGCTGCATGACTGGAAAAAAGTTATTGAGGAAAGCTCTAAAAAACCCAGAGAACATTCAAAATACATGACTTTGGAAATGAATAAAATCCGGGCACCTACACTCTTTATACGGAGCATGCAAGATATCGCTGTTCCTATGGAGGATGCAGAGGAGTTTGGGAACCTCATCCGAAATTTTAAGTAATAACTTTAAATTTTATATAATTTCAATATAATGTGCATCATTTATTTTTTTTACATATATTTGAACGAAATTCCTTAAGAAGTGTATGTACCGACCGGGCGGTTTCTCTTTAAAATTCGTTTCAGACTACACAAGGTTCCCGAAGGTGGTCACAACCATTTGGAATTTTTGGATGAGTTTGTGAGCGCTGCTGAAAATTTTCTTTCTGCTCCAAAATAGTGATGAATGATAATAATATAATGATTATTAGAACTGTAATGAATTGTTAGCTCTTAATTTCAATGCGTGAATCCAATAAAAGTTGATAAAACAAATAAATATCATTGCCTTTATTAACCATTTACGTATGTAGTTATACTTACAATTTTATAGTAAATCATTGTACTTTAAATGAATATTATAGTTTAATTGAAAATAAATTCGGGTTTACAATTCCTTCCCACGTTTTTCATATAAGTTGTGTTCAAGGTGAAACTATATGCAGGTAGGTAGGTGCAAACTAATTATTGTCCTGTCATCTCGAACAGAAAACGCGTGTGGGAGGAAAAATATAAACCAACTTTTTTCAAGTTTCACGTCTACCCATGCAAGTTGTTTCAAATAGTTGAACTCCATGTGTAGGTAATTATATGGCTGTGTTTACCATCACCATCTGGATATTATAGTAGTTACCTGTGTGATTTTCATTTCCATAAACGACTCAAAAACGCGACAAAAAAACGCAATTATGAAAAATTGACACACTAAAACAGCTTTAAAAAACGAAATATAGCGGATTGCTTATAGTTAATTACAGATTTCTGAAAAGAGAAGCAGTGTGAGACAGGGAGTCTCAGCTTTTCCATACAGCATTATTAGTTTTCAATTTATTAGTTCTATTCGTTAAGTTAAAATCATTGCAACTTTTATTTGTAATTTGAATTCAAAATGACGATTCAAAATTCTTGTTTATCCTTTTTGAAATCCCAATTAAATAGGAACTTGAGTAATAAAATGGGGAGTTTTTGTGCTGACCGAATTATTGGTCCAATAGTTGGATTACAAAGTAGAAATTCTCTACGTGAATTATCGACATCGTCCACTGCTATGAATAGTAAGACGTTGATTGATGGAATAAATCTTCACTGGGAAAAATTTGGAAATGGACCACACATTGTTCTTTGCTTGCCTGGGCTTGTCGGTAAAATACTAAAAATTGATTAAAATAGCACATAATAATTAGACACAAAGAGCGCGATGACATAATTTGTTTTAACGAAGATTAATTGTAAAAAAAATGATCAGTAGTTAAAAATTCATTCTATAAATAATTATTTTTAATTTGTCTGCTTAGGTTCCGTTGCCCAAGAGTTTGTACCCGTGTCCAAGAAAATGAATTTAGAAAAATTTACTTTAATTGGAGTGGATCCTCCAGGCTATGGAAAAAGCCGTCCTCCAGACCGTGACGTTTCTGGTGAAGAATTTGTTCTTTCTAAGGATGCACGGTTAGCTGGTAAACTTATGAAGGTTGGTGAATATTCTATCGAATGCGTTTTAATTTAAAAATTTGCCTTTTAGGTCAAAAAGTTAAGTTGCGTAGTAACGTTTCTCATAGAAGCTGAAGCATTACTACACAACTGCTATAATTGTTTTGCACTCACATCTCTAAGAAACTCATACGACGTTGAAGCTAGAAGCTGAAATAGTCATAAGTAATAAGACGTGTGGATTTTGTCACAAACATCCAGAGGACAAACATTCTTAAAATTTAAAAATTGTTGCTGTTTTAGAGCCCAAGGCGTCAGTAACAATAACAATACGATTTATTATGTTTAGGAAATAGGATATGAGAAGTATTCTATTCTGGGACAATCCAATGGAGGAATCACTGGTGCATTGATAGCTGGAAGTGACCCGAGCGCAGTTGATAAACTTGTCATGTGTAACCCGCCACTTTCACTGAATAACCGCACTGTCAAAATCCTGAAATGTAAAAACGTTATTTTGTATTTAATTGAATGTCCCAATAATTATTATTAATAAAATTAACAACTGTATTGTGTGAAAAAATTTGCTTTGTAACGCTAAGTATGATAGTAATACGGCAATTACATGACCGCTTTAAATACTACAAATATTTATTAACAGTTGATTAACATGGGAACCGATAGCTTTCCTTCTTGATGATGATAATTTTAAAAATGTATTGTTTCTATAAACAAACAGTAATGGGTGACTTGGACAACTGGACATCGGCCCAGCGAAAAACATTACTTGAAGTCTATGAAAAACCATATGCGGTGAAAATGATAAACGACTGGAGAAAACTGATTGATAGAAAATCTAAATGCAAAGTATTTAGACAGAAATGTGTCTAATTCTATTATTTCCAGTCTGTATTAATGTTAAGTCTAATAGGCATATACATGAACATTTGTATAACCTATAGGTTTCTAATTATATACTGCCATTCTGTTTAATTAATTAAGCATTGGTTTCTTCTGATTAGTTAAGTACTCTTCCGTATAATTAATTAAGAAGTGAAATCTGTCTAATTAGCTTCCGTATTATTAATTAGGAAGTGACTTCCGTGTAATTAATTAAGAATAATTACGTTACTCACTGGTATTTCTTACACGTTCATTACTCAATATGATATTTCTTACATGTTCATTTACTCATGTATTTCCTAGAAATTAATTAATTGTATAACTTAATTACCTATTAGTCATAAATTAAGTTACTAATAATTAACGTTATCAATGTATTTCCTAGAAATTAATTAATTTAAATAACTTAATTAACTATTTGTCATCAATTAATTAACTGTTAATTAGCTTTATCAATGTATTTCCTAGCACGCGGCTGAGTATATAAGCTCAAAACAATTTGAAATAAATCATGCACTCCTCACTTACACTGCATCAACTAAACAGTCTCCAGAACACGAAGTAACCACTTATTTAGCATTGTACCGCTTGTACCTTGCAGTTACATTACTCACACTAATATACATTAGACATAGTTACGCCACTATCCGTAACTATATTGGCTCCCCGCACAAACCTTCGATACCCGGTTCTCGGTTTCTTTGTGTTCTTCTTTGTTTTTTAGGGGTGGAAGACTGCTCGTGCGTTTAAACGGCTCCAGCGATCTTTCCATCCATCTCTACTCCGCTTTACGTACTAGAATACCTTCTTCAACTGGACCAGGCTGATTCTACCCGTTCACCTCGAGTCGACGCGTCGTGGACATCGTGGGATTGACATTCTGGCTTCGACTACTCTGGCTTGTTTTGTGTCACGTACAGCACACTCTATCTAACACTTCTCCTGATCAGTCTAGGACCATTTGACTATCAGGGCAACACCAGGTTCGTACACAAATACGACTTATAAAGAGTTACGGTACCCTATTAACGTACACTCTCCTTGACACTATCCCCCCCACTACTTTCGTGTCCATCACTTACCCCACCATGATGGATCATGCAACCAGGAGATGAACCTACGCCTCTTCAGATACGGCTTTTACGTAGCAATAACTCCAAGGATCACGAACGATCACCTCAAGTGGCCCCAGCCCCATTAGAATATAAACCCAGAGGTCGTAAGAAACAACCGACATCTGAGTCCGGACAACTTTTACCAGGCTTTGAAGACAGCCTAAACACCTCTTCCTCAAGTCGTCGAGGCAACAAGCATTCAAGGAAAAGGCTGCTGCTCGCAGACAACGCAATCTTGAACGATTTCATCAAATCGTCTCTGAAGTCCATTAGAGACGCAACCTTAACTTTGTTGTAACTCCTTACCAACTCCTCAATAGATTTGAATTTCAAATAGCCACAGCATTTAATGAACAATACGCTAATGCACAACTTGAAGACGCTAAATATCAGTACCTAGAATTCCGTGAACGGCAAATTGCTAAATCGCTTACATTACCAGCTCACCCACTAGTTGTCTCTTCTACTTTGTCACCTGTTCGAGCGCAAGCCACATCCTCACGGCCATCTACTTCAGCCAAAACATCGTTTTACAGTTACGATACACTAGCACTAAAACCGCAACGAACCAGCACACCAAAAAAGGATTCCGGGTATCAGTCTAGATTTACCCTAGCCGAGCTACCTGACTACAGTAACAGCTCTGAGTCATCTGATACCGAAGACGACGAAGACACTCTAGAAGATATCGACGTTGCCGACATCACTATAATCGACACAATCAATCACACAAACACTAACACTACTCAACAACAGACCTCAGGCAACCCAAACTCGGATCCTGCAGACTCTGACGACGAAGCGGAACAACCAAACCCGGACAGACAAGAAGACAGACAACCGTCAGACGACGTTCCATCAACACCAGACTACCAACAAAACAGTACCGGAAACGGCAACACTCAAGGCCCGCCAGCGCCGCCGCCACCACCAGGCCCTACGGCTCCACCTACGCCTCCGCCTCCACTGACGGATATAACAATGGCTAAAGAACTTCACCTAGCCACCCACAATGCATTGGAAACCCGGATTGCGGTTATCCAATCACGGGTGACAGCACACTACGCTGATCCTCCTACTCTTCTAACGGCTGTTGACGTTGCGCTCTACATTGAAGACCTCAAAACAATGGGACCAGAAATCTCTAATCAAATGACAAATTGCTATAAATTGTTCAAAAACATTCCGGCCACACAAAGCGTAGATGAAGATCTTCAACTCACAAGAGCCCTTAACACTCAAACAGATTTAGATGACGCATACAATAAAGTTCGCGTTGAACTGGTTACACTATCTCATAAGCTCCAGTCAGCAACTTTAGTCACTCAATTGCAAACACCAAAACTCAGTCTGCCTACGTTTTCAGGCCTACACAATGAGTGGGCCGCATTCAAAGGTCAATTCACAGCACTGGTAATCTCCTCCACACATTACGCTAAAGTGGACAAGTTACGACTTCTACTAGACGCTCTCAAAGATAGCACAGCAATTGAAAACATTTCAGATCTTCAAATAACTGAGGGAAACTGGGAAATTGCATGGACCCGGATGGAAACAAGATACAACTCTCCAAGGGAGCAAGCAGCATTGTCAATAAAACCATTACTTGAGCTGCCGGCAATGATGTCGCAGTCAGAAAGCGGACTTCACAAACTAGTTAACGTAGTTCGGACGACACGAGCTCAATTAGAGCAAATTAACTTGGGCAATGTTAATGAAGCAGAGGTACTTTACCTTCACTTTATCATGGCCCGCCTGGATAGCCGCACTATTTCGGAATTCAACCAAAGTCTCCCAGATAATTCAATTCCAACTTTAGAGACTTGTATTCAATTTTTATTAAAAATGGCAAAAAACATAGGCATGACACAAGAAATCAAAATCAATAGCTCTATAGCACCACCTGTACACCATTTTCATAGCTCTAGAGAGAATTGTCTAGGCAACACAATGTACTCTGACGATTACAATTCTGGTGACTCTACAACCAGTTCTACATCCAGTGACACTACCACAAGCAACACTAACAGTGATTCTTCTAATAGTCACACTTCGAGTGAATCCAGTTGTGACGAAGAGGAAACCCAACCTTTAATTCAAAGTCATCATTCAAATAGGTCTCACCAAAAACCCTATTCAACTAACCCTAATCGGCTTGTAATGCATGCCACAGTTGATTCTGCTGGAAATACTTCGTGTAACTCTACAGTACAGAATTCAGTCGTTTCTAGCCTTGAGAATAAAACAAAGAAACAACTTGTTCCACAAAAACATGCACAGTCTGTCACAAAGCGCGCATTGCGGTTCCATTCTCCAGAACCTCGATGCAAACGTAACTCAGAAAAGCGTCAAATGTGTAAGGTTTGCGCAGCCATTGATCATCGCACCCGAGAATGTTCCCTTTTTCTCAACATGGACCATACACAACGCATTAGGTGGGTTGAAACAAGCAACAGATGCAAAAACTGCCTACTAGACCACTCAACTAAAGATTGCACTAGCAATAAGAGTTGTTCAATCTGCCACAAAAGACACCATACGCTCTTACACTTTCCAAAGCAACGCCATACAAACGTTTACTGACCTCAACGATGTTTATGTTTTGACTTGCATATTCTGTTACTTTGTTCTGCACTTCTCATAACCCTGTGGTGCATTCGACACCTTGTTTTGTATTTGCTTCATTCTTAAAATGACTTTGCTGGCCAAATTATTTGATTTATATACCTTATATATATCAAGGGCGGGAGTATAGACAGAAATGTGTCTAATTCTATTATTTCCAGTCTGTATTAATGTTAAGTCTAATAGGCATATACATGAACATTTGTATAACCTATAGGTTTCTAATTATATACTGCCATTCTGTTTAATTAATTAAGCATTGGTTTCTTCTGATTAGTTAAGTACTCTTCCGTATAATTAATTAAGAAGTGAAATCTGTCTAATTAGCTTCCGTATTATTAATTAGGAAGTGACTTCCGTGTAATTAATTAAGAATAATTACGTTACTCACTGGTATTTCTTACACGTTCATTACTCAATATGATATTTCTTACATGTTCATTTACTCATGTATTTCCTAGAAATTAATTAATTGTATAACTTAATTACCTATTAGTCATAAATTAAGTTACTAATAATTAACGTTATCAATGTATTTCCTAGAAATTAATTAATTTAAATAACTTAATTAACTATTTGTCATCAATTAATTAACTGTTAATTAGCTTTATCAATGTATTTCCTAGCACGCGGCTGAGTATATAAGCTCAAAACAATTTGAAATAAATCATGCACTCCTCACTTACACTGCATCAACTAAACAGTCTCCAGAACACGAAGTAACCACTTATTTAGCATTGTACCGCTTGTACCTTGCAGTTACATTACTCACACTAATATACATTAGACATAGTTACGCCACTATCCGTAACTATATCCACTATACCCAAACTACATTGCCTTGGAAATGAATAAAGTTCAGGCACCCACACTTTATATTCGAGGCATGAAGGACGCCGTCTCTCCTAATAAGGATGCTGAAGACTATGGGAAGATAATCAAAAATTTCAAGTAATTTATTTCATGATAATACTATTTTTCAATCTTTAATCAGTAGGGTGAAGGTGCCTAATTGTGGCCGGTGTCTTAATTGTGGCCACCGGCTATATAGCTGACACTAGTCCATCTATAAGAAGATTGCAATTTTGTTTGTACAGTTCGGCTTCCCATCTACTGATTCTGCAACTTTGAGTTTCAAAAGTGTCTAACTAATACGAATTTAATCCGCCGGCCACAATTAGGCACCCTCACCCTATTTAAATACATTTTTCGGGAATGTTTTTACCAACATATTATATGCCTACTTGCGGAAGTGTATTTATTAAGTTCTATTAGAGCCATACAATGTTTGCGTGTTCATCTTTGTGTTGAAAAAAACACTACGACGTATTATTTGGAACAATTTTTTAAAAACTGACTTTTAAAATTTTTCTCCTCATACATTGAATTACGAGTTTTATATTTCTCCTTAAGACTACAAAGTGGTTTTTTTCTATTGAATTTTCTTTCTACTTAGGTTACATAAAATTGCCCACGGAGGTCACAGTCATTTGGAATTTTTGGACGAGTTTGTGGCAACGGCTGAAAGTTTTTTTAGTGCTGAATAATAACGATGACTATTTAAGACCTAACTCAAGGAAGGGGCACCGCATACATGTCACACCCAGATTTGAAAATCACTACTGTGTCCAATCGTTTAGCCCCCCTCAGAGCACTAGTTTTAAAAAATCGATGCTTTGAGTTTTTGCAATCATAACTGTAACTCCTAAAATTTTTTTCTGGAATTTTTTAAGAAACATCTTTTGAGGCTCTTCTAGTGTTCTAGGTACTTATTTTTTTTTAAATTAAAAGTTTTGAAGCTTGAACTACATTTGCAAATACTGTTGCAACTAAGGTTATAAATAAAACATGAAACCATGAATAACGTTCACAAACGGTTGTGAAACCATTCTGAAACTGGCCTGTTTCATTGGGAACTAATCTCATGTAACATAATATTAAAAGTATATATATTGTACTAGCTTTTATTTCAACTTTCAACGTATTCGACGTAGACCCTAATAAGGTTGATACTGCAAAATATACTTGTGCCCAAAAAAGATGAAGGAATTTTTTAAATTGCATTGATTGATTGATCATTTTGTTAGTTTTTATTTGTTGGAGGTGATAAAACCAAAAACCTACAAGGTACATCTGTAAAATCGAAATATGAAATCATTTCTTTTCATTGCCTAAAATAATTAATTCATAATTTCATATATCCGGAGAAATTTCCCAGCTAATAGATAGCAGTTGCAACCAGTAAGTAAGCAAGTAATAAAGTGAATCCAGTAGCAGTAAACAAATAGATAATCATTACCCAATAACAATAACTTTTTACCTATCTAGTTATACTGGCAATTTGAGCAACTCATAGGTACAGCCAAAGTCCCTAAATAGGTATACGCTGAGAGGTAAAATTGAAAGTCAAATCCTATTTATTGACCTTAGCAGCATTTCAGTAACTTCATGTTGCTGTTTCTCTTTCAATTTTATTAGCAAATTGGTGCAATTTAAATGTAAACTATTTTAAATGAAAATTAATTCGGGTTTACATTTACTTCCCACGATTGTCAGTGTGTACATACGTGTTGTTGTGTGCAACGTGATACATACTATACAGGTATAGGTACTACATTGCAAATGTCTTGTCGTCTCAAACAGGAAATGCATGGGAAAATATGAAACAACTTTTTGTAAAGTTCCACGTAAGTACTCAAGATGATCACTTGGACGTTATGCATGATTTTCATTTGCACATATTCTAATGTACAACTTAAAATTGCACTAAATGTAATAAAAAACAGGACACAAACGAGCTTTTAAAAACAGTATATAGGGATTGTTTAGTTAATTACAGGATTCTGAAGAGAGAAGCAGAGTGAGACGTAGATTTTCAGCTTTCCACAGCTTTATTATTTCAATTCACTTCTATTCGTAAAGTTAAAAGTATTAAAACTTATTGGCGTTTTAATTTGACATTAAAATGACGATTCAAATTTCTTGTTTACTCTTTTTGAAATCTCAGTTAACTAGGAACTTGGGTAATAAAATTGGGAGGTTTTGTTTTGACCAAATTATTAGTCCAGTAATTGGATTGCAAGGTACAAATATCAGTTGTAAATTTTGGGGGTTTCGTGAATTCTCGACAACACCCACTGCTATGGACAAGACGTTGGTCGATGGAATAAATCTTCACTGGGAAAAATTTGGAAATGGACCACACATTGTTCTTTGCTTGCCTGGGCTTGTCGGTAAAATATTAAGATTACAAACAAAAATATAATTACTTATAAGGAGCGCGAATGAAAACATTACATACAGACACTGTGAAAACAAATTCAGTAGTTAAAAATGTATTGTTATAGTTATAATTCCTCGCTGAATTTTTAAAACTTATCCGCATCGAGCACACATGAATTTTTTGCTTCAATCTGTTATCCATGCTATTTTTGTTTGTTTTTGTACGATCGACAATCGGCCGTGACCCAAATAAATAAATATACTATAACGATACGTTTGGTGAATTTTTTAATTTGTCTGCTTAGGTTCCATTACCCAAGAGTTTTTAGCCGTATCGAAGAAAATGAATTTGGAAAAATTTACTTTAATTGGAGTGGATCCTCCAGGCTATGGGAAGAGCCGTCCTCCAGACCGTGACGTTTCTACTGAAGAATTTCCCCTTGCTAGGGATGCACGGTTAGCGGCTGAACTTATGAAGGTATAGAATTACATTTTCAAATGATTTTTGCAAGACTGTGTTTTACGCCTCAAGACGTCATTCAATAAAATGTATTATATTTTGTTAGGAAATAGGGTATGAAAAGTATTCTGTTCTGGGGAATTCCAATGGAGGAATCACTGGTGCTTTGATAGCTGCTAATGTCCCTTCCGCAGTCCAAAAACTCGTCATGTGTAACTCATCCCTTTCACTTAATAGCCGCACTGTCAAAATCCTGAAACGTAAATAAATGTTATTTTATATTTAATTGTATGATTCAATAAAATAATAATTAATATATATAGCAGCCTTAACAGCAAAATTAAGCATTTTGAATTTGCCGCAAAATTTTAGCTTCAATTTACTTGGTTTGAATTAAAAAATGCAATTAAGCGGCACAATGTTTTTTGGGTTATTTTATCGATCGTATTTATAATTAACTTCTGTAATACAATCAAAAATTCAAAATTCCAATTTTTGAATTTACCGCTAATAAATTTAATATTGCGTTAACTCAAGATTTCGACCGGTAAGTCAGTAAACTTACACAAACATGATACACCATTTGAACGGTAACGATAAGGCAAATCTAAATAACTTAGTGTGCACGCACGATAGTTATTAGGTTTTAAATGGTTTCGAAAGTACCTAATTGCAAATTAAAAAATGTAAACGGATTGTGTCGAGTGATATATCATTGGAAAGCTCTTTAAAAATAAGCAGACACCATTTTTTTTTGTTTTTTGATTATGGCCCATACAACACATTTTAGGCGGCATTTCAAAATCAAAAGTCCGTTGTCTTGGAAACGCTTTGTTATAATGGACGCCCATTCCATTATTTGAATTCTACTGGTGATTAGCTTTCCAATGATATATGGCTCGATGAAATTGGTGCAGTATTGAAAGATTTTCAAAATTCCCGTAAATTATGTAGATTGTAGGTAACAATTTTAAGAACATTGTATCGTGTAGAAAAATCTGCATTGAGCCGTCAAACTTACTTTATGACATTAATAAAGTAATTTATTATGACAGCCTTAAATCCTGTTTGATAAATATTTACTAACAGTTGCGTAAGGTGGAAGGCTGATTGTTTTCCTTATTGACGATGATAAATAAAAATGTATTGCCTCTATAAACAGTAATGGGTGATTTGAACAATTGGACACCTGCACAGCGAAAAACGTTACTTGAAGTCTATGAAAAGGCCTACGTAGTGAAAATGATAAGTGAATGGAGAAAAAAGATTGAAGAAAAATCTAAATGCATAGAATTTCCGAAATACTTTGCGTTGGAAATGAATAAAATACAGGCACCCACACTTTACATTCGAGGTATGAGGGATGCCTTGTCTCCGATTAAGGATGCTGAAGACTATGGGAAGCTAATCAAAAATTACAAGTAGGTAATTTATTATATTATTTTATTTAGCTCCGCATAGTATAATTTCTATCTACCAGTACTCAGATAATTTGGCAGGAATGCTATACGACGACCATGTGCCTATAGTCGTGATAATTAATACATTTACAAAGTTCTACTAAATAATTGCATAAAATATTAGCGTTTTCATCTTTTTCTTACTAAAACAGTAAAAGGTTATGGCTATTTAGGATCAATCTATTTAAAACTGAAGTTTGCCATTTATTTACTCACTCACTTAGACAGTTAAGTAGGTGTTTCACGTGAGTGAGTACTTAAGTACTGAACTTTTAAAATGAGTTTATTTTCTCCGTAATAAAACTACACCGAGTTTTGCTTTCTATTGTATTTTCTTTCTAGGCTACACAAAATTGCCGAAGGAGGTCACAGTCACTTGGAATTTTTGGACGAGTTTGTGGCCACAACTGAGAGTTTTCTTAGTGATGACTAATGTGTAATAAAACGATTAACGATTACTATATAAGACCTAGTATGAATTTTGAGCACAAACAAATATTTTTTCAAAATATAGCTGTGTACATATAATTATACAGTTCCAGTATAATGCAGTTTCAATTTGTTAGGTTTGTTTGAATGATGTGATAAAACCAAATAGTAGTATAGTGCGTATGTGTGATCGGGTTCATTTTTTTTCAACTTTGAGAATCTGTAACGTTTTTTTACTTCCTCTAAATTCACTGTTTATGTACTCAAATACTAGCCAGTTCATTCTCTATGTACCCTTAAAATATCAAACCGATAAACTGAAAATTCAAAGACTTATATCGAATTGTATGAAATAACTTCGATAATTTTCGAAATTACAAAAACGCTGTAAATGTGATCACCGTGTCCCAAAATGTGATCATGTTAAAAATGCATTAATATTACAGTGAAAGTTACAAAATCACATGTTTTGGGGTGGTCTGCAAATGGCGTCACACAATTAATGACTTTTTTGTCCCACTACTATTTCATCATTTTAGGGGTTGCCCTTAAATGATGTCATCGAAATACCTCCGTTTCTACGACCCTATGATTACCCTGTCATCAACCGAACCATTGTGTAGATTAGACGGATATCTTTAACATAGGATGTCGTCAATTTCCTAGCTGACCCACTAACCGTACCCCTGACATCATTTACGGATGATCCCTTACCATTGAGTAAGAAACTACTTTAAAATGGGATGTCATCAGTCATCAATATCTGGGTAGACCAGCTGACCCTAGCGATGATAATATTCTTTAATAAAGGACGATTCTTAAGAGGTTACCCATAAATGATGTCATCATCTGGGTGGGTAAAAAAAATAAACGAAAATTCGCCATCTGTAACTTGTGATAACAGCAATTGAGTAAATGATCGAGGAATTCCTCCTGAACTAGTGGATTTATCTTGAGTTACACACGCCACAATAATGCTAACGAAACACAGAATTTTAATACCCTCCCATTTTTCTAATTTACAAAAAGCAAAATTTACTGTAAGGGATGGTTTATGTTACCCAAATTAAAACTTTAGGACCCATTCACCTCTATGTCATGACATCAACATTACTTAAACCGCTATATGTAATAGTTATGTCTTCAAAATCTGATTGGACCCACACCATACGGCCGACATCATTTATGGACGATCCCTAATGATGTAAAACAGCATTGTCAAATTATCTTAATAAGCTGTTCCATAAACTGAGTTGATTCGATGGTTTTTAGCCATCTCAGCTCTGATCACATTTTGGGCGCATAGAATGATCACATTATATCACAACTCCAAGGATAGTGTACTATATATATACTATATTATATATATACTATACATATTTCATATTTGCACCCGTGTTTTTCATTTGAAATTAATTCATCAGTATTTCAATTCTTGACCTTTGGTGACCTCTGCACTCTGCAGGTCAACTTCACTGTTTTTATTTGTGTTTTAAAATTTATACTTCACCCTAGCTTTGTATGGAAAATTAGTTTTCAATTTAAAAATTTTTCGCTAACTTTTATTTATTTGACCTTTGTAAGTCATCGCAGGTCAATGAAATTATCCTTAGCACCATTTACTCCATATAAAATTATTTATTTTAATTATTTGCACCTGTGTTTGTAATTTCTATCGAATCCATCTACATTTCAATTATTGACCATTGGTGACCTCCAGATGAAAATACATTGTCCACGACTGTTTAGAAATGTCAGGACCACGTTCATACAAAATTTCAGCCAAATCCAACAAAAAAGTTTTTGTGACAATCCCACTTTTTTGGAAACAGCATTTTACGCGCCACATTTCTGGCGGGCCCTTTTTGTTTCTATCTCAGGAGACTCAGGACAAACAAGGCATTTGGCATTTCAAGGCAAGACAATGTTTTGAACCGCAGAACATTAGTCAATTACGCAGCACAGTGCAGCGTAGGCAAAATTTGAATCTAGAATTTTGAGTTTAATTTCATTGACTAAGTTATTTGGATTTTTGACTTTTTGGCCGATTTTGGTCTAAATTAAGAGTCTTTTTATTTCATTTCATTTAATTAAATAAGTCGGATTTATAAAGGTGGTAAAGAATTTAGGTTATCCTACAAAAACTTTATTCCTAGCCGATTGACACATTTAATACTTACATCGTCCGTCATCCCGAAACCACAACTAACTTAAATCACAGGACCGCAGTTGGACGTAATGTCACTGGACAAATTGTTAAAGGAAAGCACGGGGGAGCACCTGTATGAGTATTTGGAAGCACATCCGGAGGAATACGATGTGGCCTTTTGTGTGGGTCCACAGAAAATTATCATTCAAGGTTTGAAAATTGTGCTCAAGGCTACATTGCCAATTTTTGATTCTGAATTTAAATCGAATGGTATGTGGGAAACGGAAAGTGTAAGATTGGAAAATGGCCAAGAGCGAACTGCAATTCTCCTTCCTGATCTCGACCCGATTGCTTTCGAATTGTTCATTCAGGTTAATGAATTTTAATCATCCTAGTCTAGAGTTCTAGCAAATTTATAAGGTTAATTCAATACAGCTTGACTTTGTTTATTAACCCAGCATCCCTAAATAATAATTCCAAAGCTTTGAAAACAGGAGAAAAAATTTTTACCGACCTCTTTAATTGCTTAGTTTTGATTTTGTAATCAGCAAGTCGAAAATGTTTTTTAAATATATATTGTCGAAAAATACATGATTTTGATTTCAGCCCGTTCATAATGAAATGTTTTATTTACTCGGATCGGGTGCCTAAAGTTATGCTACGTTAAAAATTATATTCATGAGAAGAAGACCCGCATACTATTACATACCCGCGTACTGCCATAATAGTTACTGTCAGGTCTAATAGAGAAAAGTTAATAGTACCAATTAAATACTTTAAAATAAATAATCGGAAGCGAAGGAAACGAAAATTAATAGTTACAAGCGTAAATCAAATTAATTCTTACGTACTTTTAATAGATGTCTGTATTTTGTAATGTTTCAGCTAACGATACTGGGCGATTGGTCTGTGGACGCTTTGAAGGTCTTAAGCTTGTCACCAAATGAATTATTTAACTTGCTCTTGATCTGCAAGAGGCTTGGTCCGAAAACTGCGACTCAAGTTGTTGAAGAATGTATTCAAGGATTTCTTTGGTTTGTGCTTGCCGTTCACTCAGTGTACCAAAGTGGTGCACGTTTATTTTTTAATATTATTTGTGTGACCGAAACGTTCTAATTGTTTTTATGTTCAGTGATTGTTTAACTTTAAATCAAGTCTAATAAGAAGTTATTTTTAATACTACAGGTCGTTTCATGAGTTTAAGGATACTGAAAAATTTCTGAATCTGTCCCTCGCTGACTTGAAGACTATTTTGGGTAAAGACGAAATCCTAATGGATGAAATGGAGATTTTTGAATGTGCTAAGAGGTAAGATATTTTCCATGGAAGCGTTTGTTGATTAAACAACGTGTGCACACTATACTTGGTTTCTATTACATTTAATTAATTATATTTACACTTTTACGAAACCAATGCTCCATGCCATTACGCCGCATCCACTGAAAAGTGTTTAATTAGAATAGATTAAAACAGGAAGTACGAAGTACACATTATTGGTGTATTATTTGAATGAAATTGATAATGCCGCTTTATCAGAATTATTCTTGAAATATAGGGTAACGTTTTGAATAAAATACTAACATATAACACTATTTTTCCATGCGTCCTCTTTTGAAAAAGGTGGGCTGTGTTCCAGACCAAAATACCTGGAAAAGAATTAAAGGACAAAAGCATTCGGGAGGTTCTTGGAGATTGTTTCTTTGAAATTAGGTTTCCTCTCATGGCAATTGCAGATTTTACAAGAATAGTACATGAACACGAAAACATTTTGACGCAAGAAGAAATTTTGTCAATTTATAAGTACATAGGATCTGATGTTGACAAAAAGTAAGTATCGTAAAGTGTTCTTGGTTCAACAGAGCAATATGTAGCTTGGCATTACGTCGCGGAATAGGGACTATCAATATGAAGCAACAAGATCCCTGCGCCTTGATATCGGCAGCGGCAACTTTTTGTTGTCACTCCATATCTTACAAAATTAGAGATTGGAACAATCGTATAATTATTTGGTGCACTGTACATACAGATGCACAAAACAGAATAAAAACTCTTAAATTATTGTTTTACAGAATAAGCCACAATGCAAATCAGCTTCTCTTCAAAACTAAACTACGGTCTTTGTATCCAGTTTCTAAAAGGGAGCTTTTACCAAATCCTCTGTTCCAACAAAATTCAACCTTGAAATTATCACCACGACAAAAGCTGACAGTACCATCATCGTCATGTGAGCCTCTATTATCCGTCAAGAATTCGACCGTGTGCATTACTGGAGATTCTGTAATCACTGAAAGTCCGCCATATGTGTGCGATGGCAAATTTTGTAACTACGTCAAGTAATTTATAAAAAGAGGAAAACTATTACTTAACATAAATAACGATTATTTAGTATTCAGTGAAATTAATTCTCCCATATATAATATATATGGTTAACAGTGTGGATGTGGACCAGAAAATTGAAGTTAATGGACTGGGCTTTCTTGGACCGGTATCAAAGGATGCATTCTATAATGTCATCGTTGAAATCACAGGTCGGACAAATGGTCAAGATAGCTATGCTACTGGGAAGTTGCAGAAAAGGATTCGTGCAAAGAAAGGTCAAATCTTTCATTTTACTTTTGATAAGCCTATCACACTACACCCCATAACAGAAACTCACTGGGAGAGATCGTATGACATCTGTTTTGCAATAAAGGTAAATCATTGGTTTGCGTTTGATTCTGATTTTAAGATGTTTTGTTTTTTAACATTAAAATGTTATCACTTGTGTATATATACATATCCTCCGTGAATCAATTTATGTATATGATGGATTTGATTTTTATTATTAGGGTCCCAAAACTTTAGCAGTTGAAAGAGTATCGGGTTCAAGGACAACTGCACGTGAGGATGGGGTTGAGTTCAATTTCTTTTGGGAGAGCAATCAACTAGCGGATATTCAGTTCACAAAATTTTAATTTTGCTGCTCGAGCTAATTAGGTTGAATTTGATTTACATTTCTTAACCAAATCATTTATTTAGAATATTATCAAGTTTCAACCTAAAGTTTTTGTTTCCATAGGGGTTTGGGATATTATATTGATTTCTGAACATGTAATTCTGACTTTGTGTTTCTGATGCTATTCCTGAATAAACACTAAAAATACTGTTCTCCTAAACTTGTCACAGAATTATTTAGAAGCTGTGGTTTGAAAATTAATATTTCATTCAGTTATAGAAACAACAAAAATATTCTTTTCTATTACGTACAGCTTCAGTTTATTTTCATTTGTCAATTTATTATTGTAAATATTTAATAATGCACTCCAAGTAAGAATAGTTTTTAAAAGGACACTTCAAATTAGTCCCGTATGATTTTACAATTGAAATCGAAATATGTCATACAGAACCCTCTGTTATTTTTGTAATAATTTTTTTCTAAACAACTTATTGTCATTTCAAACGGTGCTTATGGTTAGCAGGAGAGCTCATGCAGATTTGTTTCGAATAATTATTCAACTGATTTCATTAATTCAAACTGATTTCATTAATACTAGTATTATTATGGAGTAAAAATTAAAAACAGTAAAGTCATTAAACAATTTTGTAGTCGTGTATATTTAGAATTGGACTATGGCAACTTTACCGCGGTTGGTTTTAGCCTAGGAGTCATGATTCTTTCTATTTTCTTCTGTGTAAAATTATTTTATAACCCAAGAGTTCTGACAGTGAACAACTAAATCAAACAATCAATCAATGACTGAAACATTATTAACGGTTGGTTTCCCCAATGTCCGAAAACGATTACCACGGTGAAATATGAGCGAAGTATAGTGTCTTAAAATATTAAAAACAAGAATTCATCGTAACTAGCAAGAACTCGTATAGAAAAGCAACATTAGACACGCGATGTAAGAAGAGCGTAAATGGCACGCATACAATCAAGTAGTTAAACCCAAATTAGCTGTACTTGCTCTTTGTTTATTTAGTAACGTTGTTGAAAAATAAGTAAAGCTACGCATTAATGTGAAATTACTTGAAATACTGAGTTATACATTGTCGCTCATCAAAGTTGCGTAAAACTTAAAATAACGTCACATATTCTAATATTCTTATATTACAATAAAATTGCAATTCTCCTAACAAAAAAAAGCGTTTTACTCAACAAGGAATACGCGATGAAAAATCAAAGAATTGACAAATTCAGGTGAACAGATGCAATGTGTAAAAAAGATTAGCTAGGTACAACAACACATGTGACGTTGCCAAGCCATTATAAAAACATCCGTATTAAACACATCGTTATTTTAAACTTGAAAAGTTGTATGGGCTGGTCGATTTTCACATAGTAATTTGACCTTTAATATTTATTTTTATTCTAGACTTAATTTTCCAAAATTATATATTGCTATATGCCAGTGTCATCATTTTCATCTGCCGCTATGTGCGTTTTAAAATTTAAAATTACAAAAGACGGTATATTAACTAACGATAAGTATTCTTGATTCCTTTTCAGTAGAAAGTGCGTGAGAATTCAGTTATGCGGTGTCACTTTAATGTGCCATTAGCGATCAATTTATTTCAAATAATAGTGCCCACTCATCTCGGGTTTCTATCCATTTTTTTTCATTGTGCGTCTTCAAGTTAATCTCTGCTTTGTCCATTATCACGAATTTAGTGTTGTTGAAAGTTAGCTAAAATTGCTCCTTCGTGTTCTGCTAATATTATATTCATTACCTCGCTAGGCGAAAAAAAGAAGCTATGCGAATGTAGGTACCTATTTATCTAGTTCTTATGTGATTATGTCAGTGAAAGTGTTCGCCTTTCTGCACAAGCTTAAATTACTGTCCAATTAGCAGTAATGGATTCACTATTCCTACACTATTTACATCTAACTTTGTTTTTATAAAAAATGTGGTTAACTCGTCCCAAACGCTTGTTCGCTTCTAGAAAAACGCAGATTCTAAACAGTCTATGGTAATTCTTCCAAAGTTTTGTGTTTAGTGTAAGTTTGTACCTTGCGAATAAATCAACTAGTTCGGCACTGGATCTAAAAATGACATTTCTAAATATAATGTCTGCATTTTCAAAAGTAAGAATCCCAAAGTGTAACATGCTTTGTCACTTTGGGGAAAATAATAAACGGCCAAAACTCCGTTACTCCGGTCTTCAAGAATTCTCAACATCCTCAAGGGTTCAAAGCAGAACACTGATTGACGGTGTCAATCTCCATTGGGAAAGGTTTGGAAATGGTTCACATGTTACCCTGTGTTTACCTGGATTAGCGGGTACAATTATTATGTAGTTTTCGTAGGATTGTATTCATAAAAAGTATCTAGTAGATTTCTAATTTCATGTATTTATTGTGATTTTGTGCATTTTCACTTCTAAAACAAAATATATAAATAATTTAACCCACAGGATCGATTGCTCAACATTTTCTACCTGTGTCAAAGAAAATGAACCTGGAAAAATTCACACTACTTGCAGTGGACCCTCCAGGCTATGGTAAAAGCCGTCCACCGGACCGAAACGTTTTTACTGATGAGTTTTGTTTTGAAAAGGATGCGCGGTTGGCTGGCAAACTCATGAAGGTGTTGGCAATTCTTTGGGCATGAAAAAGATTTTCAATTTATAAAGTTTCATTTACCGCGATGTCTATGAGGCAAAAATTTTGATATCTAAAATATTATAGGAAGCATAAAATTTTTGGGAAATAGTTTTTTCAAATTACTAAAATTATAATTAATTTGGATTCAAAATTAAAAGTTGATGTTTCAAAATATCTATTAGAAACTAGGCTATGACCAGTATAGCATCCTTGGTTTTAGTAATGGAGGTACGACTGGTGGACTACTCGCGGCTGCGTCTCCTGACTCCGTTCAAAAATTAGTCATGTGCAACTCTCCTCACAACATAACGGCTCAAACCGTTCACATAATGAAATGTAATAATAATTAATCATTATTTGAGTAAAAATTTAAAATAATATTCTTCTTTTCCATGTCATAATATGCAATCGCTTGAATATTAATATCAAAAGTAGTAACAAATTTCAAAAATTGGAAGGCTGATCAGCTAAGTTTCCTACTTCAAGATTATGAGAAAGATTACGCACAGAAAATACTAAATGACTGGTATAAATTCGTTGAGACACATGCTGGAGATGTTCTTTTTTCCGAGAAAGTTCACAAACAATTTGAAAAAATCCGTGCACCTACACTCTTTATAAAAAGCGTCAATGACCCGTTTATCCCTTTTCAGGATGCTTTGGATCATGGGATACAAATTAAGAACTTGAAGTACGCATTCTTACATACCATAATATGGACGTTTATAATTAATTTAATACTTTTTTCTTAACTTTATTTTACATCCATAGGCTACACAAAGTCACCCATGGAGGTCACAGTCATTTACAATTTTTGGACGAGTTTGTAGCTGCCACTGAAAGTTTTCTGTCGGAATAAATTTTACCGCTTTGGTAGTTAATTAAATTTATTAGATCATCAAATGGGATTAAGTGTACGTAAAGTGTACGCATATCGTCTGTGAAGAACCAAAATGCCCCATTTACATTTTTAACTAAAAACAAAATGCACTATCTACGGAAGAAATTAAAATAACATGTTCAAGAAAGCATGTAAATAGAACCTTGTGCATTTTTCAAAAACCAAATAAATAGATATTAGATATTTTTCCCTTTTCAAAAAGCATGTAAATTGAACATATTGATATTTTTAAAAACATGTAAATAGATTATTTTGCACTTTTGAAAAACATGTTAGTAGCACATTTTGCACTTTTAAAAAACACTTAAATAGAGCATTTTGACTTTTTCAAAAATATGTAAATAGAGCATTTTGACTTTTTCAAAAATATGTAAATAGGATATAAGAGAGAAAACTTTTTTAAGTCATTGCTGCACACTTGCAGTAGCCATAAGACTCAGTATACAATAAGTTTTTATAATATGATTATAAATGGATTAATAAACTTTTAAAGCTTTAATGTAGGTGATGATTATACATACTTATAGAGCCTCTAGGCTCTAATGGCATATATCATTATTTCCGTGATAATAGATCCTGGTAACCTAAAACTATTTATAAATTGTTGGAAAAACTTGGTTATAGTTCCCCTTGCCCCTATGTAGAGACCAATGACTTCTACTTCATCTAACTCTAGACTGATCTTAAAGTAGCTTCTACAAATTTCATAAATCCTTTTCTTCGTTCACTAACGTGGATTGTTCTTCTGCATTGCCGTATTCAAACCGTATAGTAGGATCCAGAATGTATCTTTGTTTTTACCATTTTAAAAACATGTAAATAGAACAATTTGCTTATTTTATAAACTCGTGATTAGCATTATAACCATGTATCTTATTTACTGTTTTTTTGACATAGCTCATTTTAATTCTATCAAGAATTGGAAATGAGTCATTTTGGTTCTTCATAGACGATATGGCATTTATTACGGATTAAATGTGTCACGACTAATGACGCGACTACGAATCTTATTATTATCTTATCGTTGCAGAATATTTAATTAGGTGCTTACGTATTAATTTATAACTTTGATTTATTCGTTACTTTTATTAGCAAATAAACAGGCTATAAATAAATAAAATACGAACAAAGAATGAACATTGAATGGAATGATATAAACCATTTATTGCAATTTTTAAATCATTATGAGCGTTTCCAGACCTGAGAATGGATAGTAGTAATAGGTTTTAACCCAGAATAAAATGCTGATGCAAGAAACGCTCAGTTTCAGTCAGTCATTCTATTACCTACAATTATTGATTGATTTCAACACTTTTAAAGGATTTACAAGGCAAAAATAAGCATGATTTAACTATTTTACTTTGTGCGGTTTCAAAATCTGAACCAAAAACGTCCCATATTAGCAGGATATGTTACCGGTACCGTGTATAACACATAGCTTCAGATCCAATTTTTTGAGGCGTCAACGATTTTCCACATCGTCACTGAATTACAGTAAAACCTTAGTCGACGGGATAAATCTTAACTGGGAAAAGTTTGGAAATGGACCACACGTTGCTCTGTGTTTACCTGGACTTGTTGGTAATCCAATGTAGATTTAATTTAATTGCTTCAATAAAGTTGGTCAAAGATTTTCTAGTTTGTAACTAATAATGTAATAAATTTTCCCTGACTGTTGAATTACTGAGCTAAACCCAACAAATGAGGAGCCATTTTGAAGCAGTTTGACGAGCACTGCTACCAACCGAGCCTCGCCTCAACAATGAAAAATTAAAATATTTATTCCTACGTCAATTTCCGGTTTTCGAAAAAAAAGCTACGGCTGACCTACGAAACAAAAAGCAGGGTCAGAGTCATTCGTATATCTTAACTTTATATTTTATCACCAGGTTCCATTGCCCAGCATTATGTACCTGTTTTCAAGAAAATGAACTTGGACAAATTTACATTTCTTGCGTGGGATCCTCCAGGCTATGGTAAAAGTCGTCCTCCAGACCGCGACGTTTCTACTGTAGAGAACCCTCTTGTTAAAGATGCCCACTTGGTTCGTGAACTCATGAAGGTATGCACTTGTCTAGGTTTATCTCCTAATTTTGAAGTTAATTATATAAAAATATATCATTAGAAATTAAAAATCGGCTTGTGCCAGTGCCAAAATACTTGCCTTTTAAACTTCAATAAAAAGAAGCATAGTTGATTACCAGTTGTAATACCTGATGTTTAGAAATTATGCTATGACAAGTATTCAGTTGTTGGACATAGTGGAGGTGGTATGACTGGAGTTTTTTTGGCGGCGGCTTATCCTGATGATGTTCAGAAGTTGGTTATATGCAACACTCGGCTCAAGACAGACGCTCGGATGGTCAAAGTATTTCAATGTAATGATTTATTTTGCTTTTTATAGTAATTATTTCATTTGTATCTGGGCATGGAACTTTAACTATTAAGTAATTTATTAGAATTAGTTTTGTGAATATTTAATATAATATTGTTTTTGCATTTCTACGAAAAGTACTGTCAGACTTGAAAGTCTGGTCAAAACCACAACTTGAGGCTCTCCTTCAAGACTACGACAAACCCTATGCAGAAAAAATGCTTAAAGACTACGCAAAATTAACTGAGCAACATAGCAGAAGTGATGACGCAAACAAATTCTATTGTGCTCAACTGAAAAAAATTCTTGCCCCCACTTTGTATATTAAAAGTATGGAGGATGGCCTAGTGCCGATTGAGGATGTTTACGCCTATGGAAATTACATTCGTAATTTTAGGTAAGTCGTGCTATTGTTGTCAATGATCAATGATCATTGATCATTGATCATGACACAACCAGGCATTGAACAAGTTTCAATGGTTAAAGGTGTTGCAGGTCGTATAAAAAATTCCATATTTTAACTTGCTTAATTTATGACATTAAGAAATTTAAATATTGATTGAACGAAATCGTATCATGATGTCAAGTACCACAATTGAAATAATGTATATTTTTGTAAGGAATATTCTGAATTTTTGCTTTATTTTACAGAGTTCAGAAAGTGGCCAAAGGCGGTCACAGCCATTTGGATTTCTTAGATGCCTTTGTCACTGCCACTGAAAATTTCCTTACTGAAATATAGTGAATAGTTATGAATGTGTCATCATTTTAAAACTAATAAACAACCCTTCAATTAACTTATCCGACGTGCAAAAATGATTTCCGAATTGCTGTTTTGCTTTTAAGCATTTTACCCTATTTACACCTGAGGACACGACGTACTACGCGCAGTACATAAAAGCAATTTAAAGTATTTATTTTAATTTGCCTACTAATTTAATTATTTACGAGGAATTTAACTAATGCTTCAAATACCCACAGCCTTGTGTACCGTAAGGATTCTACTAGAACGAGGGTCCTCAATTAAGCCGAATGCCATGCTATAACTGCACTCACATACAAAATACTTTATTTTCATTGGGCGCGGGTCTCGATTACCGCTCGAGTCGAGACAAAAATTTCAGAAAACTATAAAACTGTCCTCAGACTCACAATCAGTTAGAAACTTTACGGTACTTACTTACTTGTATTCACATGTTACAATATATTTTCGATATATACCAATGTGTGTACTTACAGATTGCACACGGTGGCAAACGCGGGTCGCAGCCATTTGGAATTTCTGGATGATTTTGTTTCCGCAACGGAAAACTTTCTGTCTCCAAATAGCAATGAAATGAATATTGCTTTTATGAATTCTGATGCACATTTCTGTTGAGTATCGTAGTAGTAGTGTATTTAGTCGCACATAACAGCATGCGTCTTTTTGAAATTGTTGCTCAATTTTTGGTCACGCTGTGTGTGTAGTAAAATACGATATTGATGTAATAAAGTGTTCATGTAATGTATGTATCACCATTACTGTAATAACATCAAACCAGCGCAGACCGCCAATGGGCCGATTGGTGCTCCAACTAAGTTAAAAATTATAAAGCTTCGCCTTATTAATGATTCTAGTCCCTGTCTAATCGACCTGAAGAAATTAAATATGCTAGCACCACATTTCTTCTTAAGGTTTCCATGATTACTTCATGCGAGTAAGTACAACGACGTCTGCGACTTATTGTTGACTCGAACTCCATTTCACCGGACCGTTAAAAAATTCGTTAGTTTCAAATCACAAATAATTTTAATGGTTTAACTCCAACAGCTACTGTTCAAGTACAAATGGCTCAATTCTACTCGAGTCAACAATATGCCAAAACAAGTTTGCATGCGTTGATACATCAACGGTTGGGTTTCCCTTGCGGTGGCGCCGCCTTTGAGTTAGTAGATACCATATGAACTAAGAACTAAGATATCCTTTAAGAACCCAGGGAAATTTATAGATGTCCTTGTAGAAATCATGGGCATTTTATATTAATGTCCTTGATACATTTAAGGTAACGTTAAATATGTCCTTTTCGAACCCAAAGTAAGGATGTCCGTGTAGTATTTAAAAATCGTTAAAGATGGCCATGCAACCGTAAGAAATGACAGTCATCGGGGATGGAGGCATGGAAAATTGACTTTTTATGATTTTAGTTAAAAAAGGCAGCGGCAGAATTTGATAAGATTTAGGTAAAGTATTTAGTAAAGCATCTGTGTCAAGTTTATTGTGTTATTGCTTTCAAAATTTTATTTACTAGGTCTTACAGATTTAAAAACCGAAAGTTTGTCAAAAAGCTACCACATTTAGGAGACCTTACCCTAGTCATTGTTTATTGGTTTTATAACGTTTTTTATTTTGAGAGATTGGAAAGAAGAAGGGAGCGGAAGTCAATTAAGGAAGGCGAATAAATTTTAAATCTTTCTTGTTGCATTATATATATTTGTATGTATCATCTTACGTAGCTTGTGGGATGTTTTAAAAGGAAATAAAACTGTTCTTTTACAGAATTTTTAAAATTCCGGATTGCTTAAGTTATTAAAGTTGTATTGCATTATAGCCAGATTACGTAATAAAATTACATAAAATAGACTTTTCCTATTTAAAAAGCCTATTGCCGCTTCTGGGTGAGTATACTAATACTTAAATGCATGCCACTTTCTAGTTGGGAGAGGTTAGTCACGACATCTTAATAATTAATCAAGTCTTATTGTTAGTAGTAAATTGCCTATTGTACGAGAACCTTGAAGTATCAGAGTTCGGCACTGAATCTAAACATGACATTGCTAAATATAATGTCTACATTTTCAAAATTAAGAATCCCAAATTGTAACATGCTTTGTCACTTTGGGGAAAATAATAAACGACCAAAACTCCGTTACTCCGGTCTTCACGAATTTTCAACATCCTCAAGGGTTCAAAGCAGAACACTGATTGACGGTGTCAATCTCCATTGGGAAAGATTTGGAGATGGTTCACATGTTACCCTGTGTTTACCTGGATTCGCAGGTATAATTATTATGTTGTTTTTGTAGGATTGGACTCATAAAAACGTATCTACTAGTTGATTTCTAATTGTATTGATTTATTGGGATTTTTTGCATATTCACTACTAAAACAAAACACAAATAATTTACTCCACTACAGGTTCGATTGCGCAACATTTTCTACCTGTGTCAAAGAAAATGAACCTGGAAAAATTCACACTACTTGCAGTAGACCCTCCAGGCTATGGTAAAAGCCGTCCACCGGACCGAAACGTTTTTACCGATGAGTTTTGTTTAGAAACGGATGCGCGGTTGGCTGGCAAACTCATGAAGGTTGACAATTCTTTGGCATTAAAAAGTTTTTCAATTACCGCGGGGGAGGCAAAATTTTGATATCTAAAATATTATGGAAATCATAAAACTTTTGGGAAATAGTTTTTAAAAATTACTATTATAATTAATTTGGATTCAAAATTACAAGTTGATAAAAAGTTGTTCAAAAAATATCTATATCTATTAGAAACTAGGCTATGACAAGTATAGCATCCTAGGTTTCAGTAGTGGTGGTACGTCTGGTGGACTACTCGCGGCTACGTCTCCTGACTCCGTTCAAAAATTAGTCATGTGCAACACTCCTCACAACGTAACGGCTCAAACCGCCCACGCATTGAAATGTAATAATAAAACTATTAATTATTTGAGTAAAAAGTTGAAAATTATTAATATCCTTATTTTCCATGTCATACAAAATCCGTTGAATATTATTACGCTATATGCTTCTTTCAAAAGTAATGGCAAATTCCAAAAATTGGAAGGCTGATCAACTAAGTTCCCTACTTCAAGACTATGACAAAGATTCCGCACAGAAATTGCTAAATGACTGGCATAAATTCGTTGAGACACATGCTGAAGATGCTCTTTTTTCCGAGAACGTTCACAGACAATTTGAAAAAATCAGTGCACCTACACTTTTTATAAAAAGCGTCTATGACCTAATTGTCCCTTTTCGGGATGCTTTGGATCATGGGATACAAATTAAGAACTTCAATTCAGTATACTTGTATACCATAATATGGATGTTCATAAATAGTTTTATACTTTTTTCTTAACTTTATTTTACTTCCAGGCTACACACAGTCTTCCATGGAGGTCACAGTCATTTACAATTTTTGGACGAGTTTGTAGCTGCCACTGAAAGTTTTCTGTCGGAATAAATTGTCCAGCTTTGGCAGTTAATAAAATCTATTAGATCATCAAATGGGTTTGTATGTGTACCAATATGACATTCATTGTGGATTAAATATGTCACGACTAATGACGCAACTAGAAATCTTATTATTGTAGAATATTTAGTTAGATACCTACTCACTCAGTAATTTATAACTTTGATTTATTCGTTACTTTTATGGACAAATAAACAATGGCTATAAATAAAGTTTAGAGTACGACTTAGGAGTAAGCATTTCATATAGAATGAGATAAAACATCTATATTGCAATTTGTAAATTAAAAATCATTATGAGCTGAGCATTTCCAGACCTGGAATTGATAGTAGTAATAGGTTTTAAACCAGAATAAAATGCTGATGCAAGAAGCGCTCAGTTTCAGTCAGTGTCATTTGTATTACCTACAATTTATTGATTTCAACACTTACACATTACAACGGATTTAAAATACGAAAATAAGCATGATTTTACTTTATGCGGTTTCAAAATCTGAACCAAAGAAGTTGTCCCATATTTGCAGGATATGGCGCGAATGTATATTCTAATTCTAATACATGTTAATTAAGTAAAAATAATGTAGAATACTGTATCAGATACTATATTAAATCTGTTTACAATGCGTCGACCATCGAATAGTAAAACTGTGTGAGACATAACCGAAAAGGTTCGAGAGCTCAATACACATACATTCGTGTAGATATAGATGTCGTTTTAGACCTTACAAATATCTTATTAATGTCTCTATATTATCCAAGGAAAACAATAAAAATGCACTTTTAGAATAATAGTAGCCAAGGATATTTTAAAGAGATCCTTGTAGAACCCAAGAATGTTTTATAGATGTCGTTGATACATTTAAAGTAACGTTAAATATGTCCTTGTTGAACCCAAAGTACGGATGTCCTTGTAGTATTTAAAAACCGTTAAAGAAGACCATGCCATCGTAAGGAATGAGAGTCATTCAGTCATCGGGAATGGAGGTATGGAAAAATGACTTTATGAGTTTAGGGGAGAAGGGGTAAACATCGACGATTTTTGTATGACGTAATAATTGCAAGCCACCTTGGTTGGATCCCGGAGAAGACTACGGAAGTATATTTATGCTAAGTAATTAATCCTTGCATCAGGTACAAATAATATAGTTATATTTTATTACTATGTATACGTACGTAAGTGCGTCTCTTAGGTGTGTGTACGTCACTAAAATTTGATATTAGCACTCAATTGTTAAGAATTTATATATTTAGGCTTACAGATTAACTATAGAGCTAATAGTGTAGTCTACTGAATAAATATATCCGTATGTATTGTATATTACTGCGCTGTGCTCTGTTTGCGTGGTAATGGAAGTACATACGGTACGATCGGTAAACGGACATTTTTCTCTCTGACATTTTCCTCCCAGCTCGTAACCGAGAACATTTTCCTCCAAGTATCAAAATAACTCTACTAAAATAAACTAGTGTATCGATCCACAAAATTTATATATGTACTCGTAAACGTTCCCAGGAACATGGAAAATTTCTTGCCTGAAGTACGACGCAAGTTTAGTAGCATTTCCTTAACAAATACGTATTCAATAAAATGCTAAACTATTAACCACTATTTCATCAAACTGGGGAAAAGATGCATTTTAGTTCTTCAGTTAGTTAGTTATGAAATGAATGCATAAATTTTCTGGAAAGGAACACTCGTCGAAACATAGATACACTTAATTCCTTGACAGAAGTGATTTTGATACTGGGAGGAAAATGTCCAGGAGGATAATGTCCTGGGGAAAAATGCCCGGGAAAGAAAATGTTCAGAAGGAAATGGTCCTACAACCCATAAAATCACATATTGGTGCTAACAAGAAAATGATGTAAAAAAGAATTTCGTAGGAAAAAGAATTAAAAAACGTTTATTACCCACTATTTGATTACATAAAAACCTTCGATGGAAGCTTCTATGCTTTTTTATATCGTGCTCGATATTTCAAGTCCAAGCCATTTTGCTACTGTTATTATTTTTACTGTCGTTTGAACCACTGCTTGCAAAAATGCAATCAAAAATTGTCTATTCTCTAATTTCAAAACTAGGATCAAAATTCACAAGATCACCAGTACCAAGTAGTTATAACGTGTATAGTAAACATAATTTAAGTGAAACATTTTCTGGACGCAATGGTTTTTCAACTTCGACGGCAGTTCACAATTTAACTTTACTAAATGGACTAAATCTGCACTGGGAAAAATTTGGAAATGGACCACACGTTGCTCTCTGTTTACCAGGGTTTGTTGGTATGGAACTAATTTGTTTGGAATAATTATACAACCTATTTATAACCATGGTTCCGTGTATCTTCCAATATAACAAGGGGCTTCGTAAGCTTTACATTTCGCATTGGGAGCCAACATGTTCAATTTATAGCATAATGCGGTGTGTCTAATAATACAACGCTCCATTCGAATATATCCGCTTTATATAATATTGTAATCTGCTCAAGCATATATTTTCTGCTTAAAAAATTTACGTATCAAACACAATGTAGATATGCTTAACCGTAAATACTTGCTTACATGTACTTATGTACACCTTAATTAAACTGCACGCAATTCAAAAGTTCAATACTTTTAAAAATACGCGCTAATAAAAGAAGTGTTTTTTAAATGTGACTGGTAGGCTCCATCGCACAACATTTCGAGCCTGTATCGAAGAAAATGAACTTGGACAGATTCACACTGATTGCATGGGACCCTCCAGGCTATGGGAAAAGTCGTCCACCAGACCGGAAGCTGTCTATGGAGGAAATGCCTTATTTCTCAGGTGATGCCATCTTAGCCGCGGCACTCATGAAGGTTCGTAATTTATCAAATATAAACGTTATGCAAATCATACTCTTAGAATTTCATTTGGGTGGATTTTTTTAAACTATTTTAAAGGAGCTGGGATACGACAAGTACAGCTTGATCGGTTTCAGTAATGGAGGGGTAACTGGAGCACTAGTGGCTGCAGCTGAACCAGCCGCTGTCGAGAAGTTAGTCATGTGCAATTCTGTTCTCAATTATGATGAACACGCAGTCAGAGTTTACACACGTAATAATCAATATATCGTTGGTGAAGAGTCATTCTGTCGTAAGTCCAGTGCACAGCTAAAATCATTCTGTCGCAAGTCCATACGATTCTTAAAGTCATTCTGTCGCAAGTCCATTCAATTGGTAACTACTGTCAAGATCGCTTCCGCGTTGTCCTATGCATTAGGGGAGGGGGGGGGGGTATATTGCTGACTGTGTTGTGATCATGATGTACACTTAGGGGTCGTCCACAAAAGACGTAATAAAAATTCCATTTTGCACTTTTGAGAAACAAGTAAATAGAACATTTTGCACTTTCAAAAAACATGTAAATAGAACATTTTTCACTTTCAAAAAATATGTAAATAGAACATTTTACACTTCTGAGAAACATGTAAATAGAACATTTTGCACTTTCAAAAAACATGTAAATAGAACATTTTGCACTTTCAAAAAACATGTAAATAGAACATTTTTCACTTTCAAAAAATATGTAAATAGAACATTTTACACTTCTGAGAAACATGTAAATAGAAAATTTTGCACTTTCAAAAAACATGTAAATAGAACATTTTGCACTTTCAAAAAACATGTAAATAGAACATTTTGCACTTTCAAAAAACATGTAAATAGAACATTTTGAAATTTCAAAAAACATGTAAATAGAACATTTTACACTTCTGAGAAACATGTAAATAGAACATTTTGCACTTTCAAAAAACATGTAAATAGGACATTTTGCACTTTTAAAAAACATGTAAATAGAACATTTTGCAGTTTTTGGAAATGGAATTTTTATTAAGTCTTTTGTGGACGACCCCTAAATGTACGTCATAAGTACAACACAGTCAGTAACATTACGTCTTCTGTGGACGACCCCTAATTGTACATCATGATCACAACACAGTTAGTAATATACCACCCCCCCCCCCTCCCCTAATGCATAGGACATCTCGACAGTAGCTACCAATTGATTGGACTTGCGACAGAATGACTTTAAGAATCGTATGGACTTGCGACAGAATGATTTTAGCTGTGCACTGGACTTACGACAGAATGACTCTTCACCGACGATATGTATGAATACCTAAATTAATAAGGATTTCGAAATCACACCCTTAGTTCACTGCCCAACACCTCCATCAAAGCAACTTCTAACTATACTAACTACTTTTTTAATTGCTATTATAATATCACTCTATTTTAATATCTATATAGGGCTGTAATTATAAACATTTTGTGTTCGCATCTGTGACAAGTGTTGTCAGACTTAGATAATTGGACAGAGTCGCAGCGGAAAGCTGTACTTCAAGACTATAACAAAATGTATGCAAAGAGAATGCTCTGAGATGCCTTAGACGCGTGCAAGAAGTGGGCCAGTAACAGAGATTATTTTAAGTCCTATACTAAGGCTCTTGAATCCATTCGTGCCCCTACACTTTACATTAACAGTAAGAACGATGCTATTGTTCCAAAATATGATGTTGTCACGTGCGGAAAGCACATTGGGAATTTCAAGTAAGAAATAAAAAAAAGATTATTCAGCCTAAAATTGTGTTACTGCATGATATATGCTCGAATTCTCAGAGGTGGCCTCATTTGTTCATGTATTGGTATATTTATTTGTATTCTGTGGTAAACACTCAATTTAAATATTTTTTCGTGCAGTCGAATATTTAGAGACATTTTAGGCGCCTTTATGTTTTTATAAGACAAACTAGTATTGCGTTAGGACAGAATAATTACTGAAATTAAGAATAGTACCCTGTGAAGGAAATATCACTGGAAATTAAAAGAATTTTTCGGATGACTGAAGCCCGTCACTGAAGGTTAAAATATATTATTTCACTGAAAATAAACGGTACTGATGTAAAAATGTATTTCACTGATTGCTTAGAGTAAAACCTAGCCGGGATTTGATCAATTGAATTATTTTTAAGAGGATAAGATTTACACCTCAGTGTTACAGGGTTTGGTTCCCGCGTGAAATTGAGTTTAAAATAATTCCCCATTGGCACTACCCCTGTGTGGATTTAGGCCTTTGTATTTAAGCCGTTAATTAATTCAAAAATTAAAGTTTTACTTTACTTTGTTTTCAGGATAGAATACGTTGCAAGAGGAGGTCATAGCCATTTGGAATTTTTGAATGAGTTTGTCACTGCGACGGAAAATTTTCTCACACCATAATTAGTATAAAATATGAAATGGCAAATAAGTAGAGACCCGCTGTTAATAATTCGTATGAATTTTGATGTGAAATTTATTAAAACTGTAACTAATTGTTACATATGCGTGGGGTCTGTGTGTCCAATTCTTTCCAGAAAACATTTTTGCGTTCGTATGTAGGAGATTCCATTTTAATTATTTACACTCCTTATTTACTTATAATTTTACTCATTTAAATTCAGATTTAATTTTAAAATCTGCAAACCATTTTGTTCTGATCGCAACTATACATGTTTAACCAGGGCCGGGCGAAGGAATTGCTTTTAGGCGGAAATTTGTTTCCATAAAAAAACTACCATTTTTATTTTATTGATGGTTTTCTTTGGTAAAGCAAAATGTTGTACTTATATGTTTTAGAAAAGTTTAAAATGTGTTTTGTATTGATTCAGGAAAGTGCAATATGTTCTATTCACATGTTTTTTGAAAAGCGTTAAATGTTTTATTTGCATGTTTTTGAAATGTACAAAAATTTTTATTTGCATGTTTTTGAAATGTACATAAATAAATGTTTATTGACATATTTTTGAAAACTGTAAAATGTCCTATTTACTTACGTTTTTCGAAAATTGAAGCAACGGGGGCTTGCTGCGCTGGCCGCATTATCCGACCCTGTGCTTAACTAGTTGTTATCGTAACTGTTGTTTTTGCGGATATTAGTCTTGAAGCCTGAACCTGCGTTCTGGAATCGTTATGCTGGTAGTCACCTGACTCAGAAAATGCTTTTTACAGCCCTTCTTTTACAGCCAAGTTGCTTATTGCAAAACATATGTGTTGTATTGCTTTTCTGTACTCTTTCGGACATTACAGACACATTTTCGACACATTATGTGATAAATAAATAGGTGAATCTTTTTAAGGCATGTACACAATTAGCGGCATATCACATACAACATACAACACCGACCGACATTAGTTGACGCAATAATTTCAAGCCAAGTCCTTGGATCCCGGAGAAAACTACGGAAGTATATTCATGCTAAGTAATTAATCCTTGCTTGAGGAACAGATAATATAGTATAAAAGTAATGGAACCCCCCCCCCCCCCCCCGACCTACCACCTAATTTGTGCACGCTCCCACAGTAGGGTACACAATGCAGTGAAAAATAGAAGTGGAAAACAGGCTTCAAGAATAATGAGAACCTTTTTTTTAATGATTTGTGAAAGGTGCTGTTTGCGTAGCACCGGAAATACATACGATTGATACGATCACACGGATGCTAAGAAAAAAATGGTATAGTAAAAAATTTGTAGGAATCAAGAATAAAAAGATGTTTATTACCCTCTTTTTGAGTAGATAAAAAGCTTCGATGGAAGCTTCTATTCTTTTCCAAATGGTTGTAATATTGTGCTCGATGTTTTACGTATAAGCCGTTTTCCTACTATTACTGTGTTTACTGTCGTTTCAACCACTGCTTTCAAAAATGCAATCAAAAATTTTCTATTCTCTAATTTCAAAACCAGGATCCAAATTCACAAGATCACCAGTACCAGATAGTTATTACATTCATATTAAACAAAATTTAAGTGCAACATTCTCCGGACGCTATGGTTTTTCAACTTCGACGGCAGTTCAGAATGTGACTTTAGTAAATGGACTAAATCTGCACTGGGAAAAATTTGGAAATGGACCACACGTTGCTCTCTGTTTGCCAGGGCTTGTTGGTATGGAACTAATTTGTTTTGAATAATTATACAACCTATTTATAACCATGGTTCCGTGTATCTTCCAATATAACAAGGGGCTTCGCAAGCTTTAACATTACGCATAGGGGACCAACATGTTCAATTTACAGAATAATGCGGTGTGTCTACTAATACAACGCTCCATTCGAAGATATCCGCTTTATATAATATTGTAATCTGCTCAAGAATGTATTTTTTGCATAAAGTACTTAAGTGTCAAACACAATGTAGATATGCTTAACCGTAAATACTTACTTACGTGTACCTATATAAACCTTAATTAAATTGCACACGCAATTCAAAAGTTCAATACTTTTAAAAATACGCGCTAATAATTTTTAAATGTGACTGGTAGGCTCACTCGCACAACATTTCGAGCCAGTATCGAAGAAAATGAACTTGGACAGATTCACACTGATTGCATGGGACCCTCCAGGCTATGGGAAAAGTCGCCCACCAGACCGGAAGCTGTGCATTCAGGAAATGCCCTATTTCTCAGGTGATGCCGTCTTAGCCGCGGGACTCATGAAGGTTCGTAATTTATCAAATATAAACGTTATGCAAATCATACTCTTAGAATTTCATTTGGGTGGATTTTTTAAAACTATTTTAAAGGAGCTGGGATACGACAAGTACAGCTTGATCGGTTTCAGTAATGGAGGGGTAACTGGGGCAGCAGTGGCTGCAGCCGAACCAGACGCTGTCGAGAAGTTGGTCATGTGCAATTCTCTTTTGAATTATGATGACCACGCAGTCAAAGTTTTCAGAAGTAATAATCAATATATGTAGTAATATGTATAGGTATGTAAGAATACTTAATTCAGTTTATACCGTCTTGTTTCAAAATCCTCCTGGGTTTTTGTCATTGTAATTCCCGGGTCTAAGGTAAAATTTGACTTGGTTGATTTGCATATATGGTTCGAAATTTTAGAAATTAGTGCTGAAGTAAAATGAAAATGGCGATTAGGTGAATGTATACAAAATTAGCTTCATTTAACTAAATTTTGTAACAACATTATATCAGCTGTAATCTGAATCTACTTTACTGTGTATGCTGTATTAATACAAGTTTTGTGTTCGTATCTGTGACAAGTGTTGTCAGATTTAGATAATTGGACAGAGTCGCAGCGGGAAGCTGTACTTCAAGACTATAACAAAATTTATGCAAAGAGAATGCTCAGAGATAAATTTGACTTGTGTAAGAAGTGGGCCAGGAACAGAGATTATTTCAAGTCCTATGCTAAGGCACTTGAATCCATTCGTGCCCCTACACTTTACATTAGCAGTAAGGACGATGCTCTTGTTCCAAAGAAGGATGTTGTCGCGTATGGAAAGTATATTGGCAATTTCAAGTAAGAAATAATAAATTATATTATTCAGCCTACAAATAGTGTTACGGTATGGTATGACTTTGCACTTCGCACAACTATGCACTGTGCATCATCGTTTAATTTAGTTGGTATTTTAGTTCTTCAGTGATATATGCTTTAATTCTCAGAGTCGGCCTCATTTTTTTATGCAGTGATGTATTTATTTGTATGCTGTGGTAAATACTCCATATAAATATTTTTTCATGCAGCGGAATATAAAATTTGAAATGAATGAATAAAATGACATAAAATTTATTAAAATTCCAAATAATACCCTGTTAAGGAAATATCACTGCAAGCTAAATGATTTTTTGGGGCACTGAAACCCGTCACTGAAGAGTAAAATAAATTGTTTTACTGATAATAATCGGTACCGGTACTGATACACTCCAAATGTATTTACCAAGCAACTTCAATTATTTCGAAAAAGATAGGATTTAACTACTCCTCAGTATTACAGGTTTCGGTTTCCGCGTGAAATTGATTTTAAATAAATTCCGCATTGACACTACTTCCTCCCGTGTGGTTTTGTGTCTTGAAGCTGTTAAATAATTCAAACATTAAAGTTTTACTTTACTTTGTTTTCAGGATAGAATACGTTGCAAGAGGAGGTCATAGCCATTTGGAATTTTTGAATGAGTTTGTCACTGCGACGGAAAATTTTCTTACTTCATAATTAGTATAAAATATTAAATGACAAATAGGTAGGGGCTCACCCGGCTCACAGTCAATAACTCGTATGAATTTTGATGTGATAAAATTAATAAAACAATTTATTATTATTATTACTATTTGGATTTTATTCAATCAAAGAAAACATCAGAAAAAAAAGCAATAAAAAAATTAGCAATTATTACATACGTGTGAGGTCTACATATGTGTCCACTTCTATCCAGAAAAATTATTGCGTTCGTACTGATATCTAAAATATTCTATTCTAAGAAATTATTTGTTTACACTCATCCTTATTTTCTTAAACTTTTATCCATTTAAATTCAGACTTAATTTAAAAATCAGCAATTCTCAAACAAACAGTGATTGTTTTGGCAGGTACTGGTAACAGGTTGATTTAGTTAGAGTGTACTCTAAAGTACGACAACAAAATGTAGACACATTCCGAGGAAGTAATTATAATTAAATTAAAGTTGTGGGGTTGGTAGTAAAAAAAAATTATTAATGCTTAGTATACATAATTATACTATAGCAAAATACTATAGTAGATAATAATAATTATTGCTGGTTATAAAATTACATACATAACAAACAACACAGGACTAAAGGATAAAGTCTAAAAGTAATTTTAGGATTGAGAGTATATTATGCTTGATTGACTGAAATTGAAAACCCTGTCTAAAACAATGAATTTATGAGTACACAAATATGCATGACACGTAAGTCAATTATAAACCTCTTAAGCCTTATCAAATCATTCAAATAAAAACATGACACGACTCTATTGAAATACCCTAAAATTATGACAAACAAGTTTATCTTAAAAAGTGAAGGTCAGCGCGTGACAGTGACAGTCGACGGCATGAACTAACTAAATAAAAAAGCCAGTGATAATGACACTTTCTTTTTCAGGATTTACTAGTTAAAACAAGTCTACAAAATTTAAGTTAGCTGTAATAAAACTTGTAATAATCATAATTTAAACTAATTATTGTAAGACAAAGTAATGGCTTCTGAGTTCCAGGGAAAGCGTGTGCTAGTGACGGGTGGAGCACGAGGTAATTTTATTAGAATATTATAATTACGTGTAATTAATTATACATACGCTACTGCTTTTTCTTACACATTTAAGAATACAAAGTATATGTAATAATATAATTGCAATTTTTTGTATGCGCCCTACGTTGTTAAGGATTGGGTGAAGCCACAGTCTCTAAATTTGTCGAACTGGAAGCCACTGTGTTTGCTCTGGATCGAGAAGAAGACCTTTTAAAGGAATTAAAGAAAAAGTTCCCAGAAGTGACGACAATAACGGTTGACCTTCAAGACTGGGAGGGCACTCAACAAGCCATTAAGAATATTGCACCTATTCATCACTTGGTGAATAATGCAGGCATTGGTGTGGCTCATAATTTGCTCACAGTTGATGAACAGACTGTTAATAGGTGAGTAATTTTTGTAATTTAGAATGATTAAATATTATTTCCTATGGTCCATTTAAATATAGTTTTTGTAACTATAGTACCAAGCTGGCTTAGTTTTAGAGAACCATATCGTGAGACAAGAATCAAAATGACACATATCCAATTTAATCTAAAACTAAAAGAAGGTATGTCGAAAAATCCACGTAAAATGAAATAGAATCTAATGCGGAAAATGTTAATACGAGTTTTTTAAAGATGCAAATTGTTCTATTTTTACATTTTTTGAAAATTGTGTAAAATGTTCTATTTACATGTTTTTGAAACTTGTGTAAAATGTTCTATTTACATGTTTTTGAAACTTGTGTAATATTTTCTATTTACATGTTCTTGAAAATTGTGTAAAATTTTCTATTTACATGTTTTTGAAAGGTGCAAAATGTTCTATTTACATGTTATTGAAAATTGTGTAAAATGTTCTATTTACATGTTTTTGAAAGGTGCACAATGTTCTACTTACTTCTTTTCGAGAAGTGCAAATTTATCTAATTACTAGTTTTCAAAATCAATTAATCAATTATATTTTTATATTTTTGTAGATAGTGCATTTTGTTTTTTGTTTCAGCTAAAAATGGACATGGGTCATTTTGGAATTTTGGTTCTTTACAGACGATGTGCAAATACCTATTACACAGTATTAATTTCTGGGGGTTACTTTGATAAGTCATGCCCAACTTTTACCCTAACCTAACCATTACCATAATGAAATGTATAAATAATATAGGCATATGCCTTCCCGTCCTGGGCATCCCTTATCAAAGAATAGCCAATTTCTATTCATTGTGATTTGCATTATGTTACAGAGTTTTCGACATAAACTTCAAGTCAATTGTTTGCGTAAGCCAGACGGTTGTCCAAGGATTGATTGACAATAAAGTTGAAGGTGGGACTATCGTCAATATTTCGTCGATTGTAAGTTGAAGTTTTGTAAATATTTTAAAACTAGTCATGTATTTTTCAGTACAACTAAACTTTGTTGAGCAGAAGCCTTGTATGGTCGTATTGTCATTAGTCTCATTAGCTTGAATTTTTTCTTTGCATATAATTATGAATTTATTAATTGACTGATGTAATTTTAAATAATTTTGCTTTCTAATTTATTTATAATCATGGTTTTAATTTTTGTGTGTAATTATCTATATATCGCCGGTGAATAAGCATTTTTGCCTAAGTCCAGTCCAGAACTAAAAGCATTACTGCCCAAGTCCATGCGTTTTTTAAAAGCACTTTTGCCCAAGTCCACCGAATCCTGTGCAGGTTTGAACAGGACTTGCATGGACTTAGGCAACAGTGCATTTAAGAAACGCATGGACTTGGGCAGTAATGCTTTTAGTTCTGGACTGGACTTAGGCAAAAATGCTTATTCACCGGCGATATATGTATTAGCTTGCGACTAAGCCCTACACATCAGCCTCGATGTACTGCTCTTCCAAAGCAGCCACGACAATGCTCACAAAATGCATGGCCCTTGAATTCGCAGAGCACAATGTCCGTGTCAACTGCATCCGTCCAACACTCATGGCCACTGGTTTAGTTCCCAATCCAGTTGTGATGCAAGCAATGCTGGATGAAGTTTTGAAGAGACAAGTTATCAAGAGGCAACTTCAAACAAGCGAAGCAGCTGACATTATTGTATTTTTGTCATCGAAAAAGGCTGCTATGATCACAGCTGAAGATTTAGTTATTGATGGTGGGATGTGTTGTTATTAGTACTTAACATGTTTTTCTGCTATGAAAAAAAAATTCTATCGATTTTGATGATATTGATACCGGTTGATTATAGCTATCGTATAAGATCTTCAGAATGAATTCAGATTAATAACATTAAGTGCACGCAACAAATAATATTTGCTTTAAATTCTTTGTGATTTTATAATGTCTTGTAAGTATCTTTGATTTTCCTTCCAGACTTAAAAATAAACAAAATTCGGCAATTTTCAATACACTGCTTTAGTTTAATTTTAATTTTGAGGTTGTACAGTTAATAACACACTGAATACATACATATTTCCAATAGCAGCCTACTTGGTTTGCATTAACTACTAACCGTATTATTATTTTTAACTGAAGCAACAATATAGGTCTAAATCGATGAAAAATACACTACCACAAAAATAGAGCGTCATTAAATGACGCTCTATTTTGTTATCGCCATCGCTACGTACCTATTTACTCACACGCAAGGTTACATGCGTTTCTATATACCGTTTTCATTTGCAACTCATTATTGATGCTTCTGGTAGTAATAATAGTAATCAACAAACAGTGTATAATTATACGCAGTACTTGCGCCTTTTGTATGGTAAATTAATTATGTCTGCCTAGCCCACCTATGTAGCTATATTATTATAATGGGGTATTTCTAGTCTGTTGTGGCTTAGACAGCAAAAGGAAATGAAAGTATACTACTCCTATATCATAAGATTATGCTTTTATTAATTTCCATTTAGACCATGATACGCTCAAATGCCTTGCCCAGTAAGCGCGGTTTTGTGAATTGGTTTTCTGTGCTTATGAAAAAAGTATTTACTAAAACTGCTAATATTTTGTAACACACTCTATTTTGAAATGTAGCCTTTCACCTGCCACTTGTCACACATGCGTGAATTTTTACTGAGGCACTTGATTATTTTTAATATTGTAGTTCCAACTTACATAGCTTCTTTCTTTTTAAGCTGCCAACTTTCATTATACGATTTCCCAAGTATAATATCGTGAGTGAAGAATCAAAATGGCCCATTTCCAATTTATGCTAGAATTAAAATGTGTTATGTCAAATAAACTACCTGCATGAGATAGATGCTTAAAACTTTAGTAATGAGATTTTGCAAAGTTCAGAATATTTTATTTTCATTCACATGCTTTTGAATAGTGAAAAAAGTTCCATCTACAAGTTTTTGAAATGTGTAAAATGTTCCATTTACATGTTTTTGAAAAGTGCAAAATGTTCTATTTACATGTTTTTGAAAGGTGCAAAATGTGCCATTAATATGTTTTCGTAATGTGTAAAGTATTCCATTTACAAATTTTTGAACAGTGCAAAATGTTCCAATTACATGTTTTCGAAATTTGTAAAACGTTCCATTTGCATATTTTTAGGATCTTGATATTATTATTTGTATATTGTAAATAGTACCTTTCGCTTTCAATAAAAAATTGATATGGGTCTAATTTTGCTTCACTAACTATATTTTGTATGCGGTTGTATCATTTTGATGTTTTCTATTGCGTTGCGTTTAAAATTCTATATATACAGAAATAAACGTGCCTAACCATAAATGAATTCATTGTTGTCCCAAGCCCAAACCCTACATCCTGTCATTAGAATAATTTGTAAATACATTCCTAATCTCTATAAGTACCATTGTGCTTTACCAAAGGGCTTCATGTATGTTTAGGTCTATGAGCATGTAAAGTGATGGCGTGTATTTTAAAATTTGCAAATTTAATAATAGAAACTAACGCATTTTTCTATCAACATTCAGGTGTACTAATTGTTATTTAAACAAAACTTCAAGAACCATTCCTTTTCATACAAAACTTCTGTTCATATTTCATGGAAATACCCACCCACACACCAGTTGTGCTGAACACGCAGAATAACAGGTCACGATCACGCAATGTATAAAACCTAGTTTTATTTTTGCAGCGATTCACTTTGACTTGATGTATACAGGAAAAAAAATCATCACTCTAGAATTTAATTAATTTCTGTTTCTTAAGCTTTTTTTTATTTTGATTATTAGTGAAACAAACAACACTATGCAGGGGAAATTCGTTTTTCTACTTGGGGCCGTAGTGTTTATGGCAGTAGCTTTCACTGAAGTGGTAAGACTTTTAACATTCGTTCAGAATTTTATATTCCCTTATCATATTAATGTACACACAAATATTTTCATATTTAATCGAATTAAAAAATTTTATCGTTAGTATGCATAATTATTATTCGATAGAAAGGTAACAAGACCGTTGCCGGTACAGTCGATGCTGAGGAAAAGGAAGCAGATGAAAACGTGAAGACTCTCGTAGGAAAACTTGGTCCATCCATCAAATCAAAAATTCAAGAATCCAGCAGCAGTTGCTCCAACAATAATAATGACAACTCAAACGATACAACACCAAAATGTATGTCTCCATCAAAATTTGAAGCAATCTCATTCAAAAAACAGTATGTTTCCGGAACAAATTATTTCGTCAAAGTTCGAGTTTTTGATGAGGCTGGGAATCTATTAGGAATTTATCACGTCAAAATTTATGAGCAGTCCTGGACTAACACCTTAGAAGTCAGTGGTATTGTGGGTCCTATGGATGAGAAAGCTCCTGTTAAATATATTTAAATTGCAATAATTAATTTCAATTACGATATAAATCATCTATGTATGTACCAAAGTAGTGTGTTATGCCTTCATTTCCTACATACGTAACTGCATTTGACCAAAATTAAAATTCATAATGTGTAATAAATTCAACCCTATACTTTTGTTCATAATTTTTAAGATTTTTATGCTCTGTTAAAATAAAGTCCAGTGTACTTCATACCAGTGTTATTTTTCATAAAATTACTTTTTCCATTTTTTTCAAGGAGTGCTACTACAGAAATTTGGAATAGAATTATGATTGACTATATTATAGAATTAGGAATTAAATTAAACATGCGAAAAAAATTTAAATTGACGTGAAATTATAGTAGTGAATGGCTGAATGGAAAATTATATCGCGGTTGACTCATTGCACCCAGACGGTTGTAGCAGTCCCTTTTAATTTAATCAATTAGTCAATTAATTTAAATCATGACTTTACCAACATCATACCATATCATATATGTATGCACATCATATTGGAATCATTTAAAAGTTTCAGACAAAGCCCTCATCTCACATTTATAAGTACATGACACATTAATCTAATTTAAATGTTCAAATAGGTGACAAAATATTGTGATAAATCAAAATCGATTAAAAACACGGCAATGAATTGATCTATCTTACTCCCTGCACATTGAAATGGACTTATAGTCTATGTACATAATATGTAGCGACTAGTAATTTTTAACTCTTGAGTTCAGTTGAAGTAAATACCACTTAAAAATGTCAGATTAGTTCTGATTGATGGTTAAATTTGTATTCAACGGGATTATTGGAATAACCATGGAAAATCAATACATGTATAAGCGCATGTTATAGGAGCAGTTATGTGTTCAATGTTTGATCGTTTAAGTTTAAGATAAGCTATAGGCTCACAAAAATACTTAAAACATAATTAAATACATATTTTAAATTAATTAAATACTTCGTTCCAGTTAAATCTAATTCTAGTCCAGGTTTTCTACTCCCGCGAGCAATATCAGTACATACAATAATACCGGAACGGAACCAACATGAAGTCGTGGATTTTACAAGTAGCCATCTTTGGCATTCTCAGTGTTTCATGTAAGAAATTTTTAATTATTACCTTACCATAAATAAAAGCTATTCTTTAAACAATAGGCATATACATAGCATTAAATGAGTTAATTTAATTATTTCTTCATTAATTACCTATGTATCGTATTGTTTTTTATTGCAGGCACGTCAGCTGTTTTCTGGGATGATTTCAGAAGTAAGTTTTCAAAGATAAATTGATTTTATAATAGTAACATAATAAATATGCAATCAGTAATCCATCTGGTATAGCTCCTATGAAATAAAATGTGCACATTATTGCGTTGATTATAATACATGTATGATTTTCATAGTCACTTCTGGAACGGATCTGTCAACAAGTTTCCTCCGCTTGGCCAGAACTTCGACAGACGCCATTTTGGGAAATTGGACTGCGGAAGGAACTTTGGAGGAGTGTGACAGTGGTGCTTTCAAAGGGATCCGATATGTTGACCCTAATGATGACTCCGTCGCTCTGCTTTTTGACAAGAATGGAGTGATTGCTGGAATTCAAGCTCAAATCCCACATTCCCAAATTATCAAGCCAGAGAATACATTCAGATTTGAGAGAGTCCCCATGTTCCAAAACATCACTCTTCACGGAGAGCAGTACTTTGTCCTCACTGCCTACTTTGTTAACCCATGTAAGTCCCGAGTCAGTTTCAGTGTCCATTGGCCGTTGCCGGTGTCGTACACATACAGATGTCGTAACATTTTTTATGTCAAATAGTGATATCTTGCAGATAAAAATATAATTAGTGAGTAATACCCAATGAATTTAGCTTTACTTAAAAGCCCAATAATTTACATGGTGATTTTTGTATTTGTTTTAGTCACAATTTGCACTGAGGGTCGTACTGAAGAGGATCTTGCCTCCGCTGGAACAGGCACTGGTCTATGGTTCCAAAATGGACCTACTGCTAATTTCTTAATTGAAGTCCCTAAAGATCGTTCTGCTGGTTGGGCTAAAGGATGGTCTAAGAATAACTGCTGGCGTGCTATGGGTAATTTTGAAATACTAATTTACAACATAATAAAGTTCAAACTTCAAACTTATTTCATGATCATTAGCGGTATTCATGATTCCACTTTATCAATTTTTGGCGCTAAATAGTTTCGCACTATAACGCGAAAGTCGTCTAGAATTTTGAACACCCCAGCCTTTAATATGTTATAACGTTCGTGGTGGTTTTGTTGCTATTGGTAACAAATGATGCATAAATAACATCGAACCAAAAACTATTATTATTATTGTTTTTAAAGTTTGACCGTAATTCAAATTTATTTGTTTAAAACATTGAATGTAGTCAAGTTGCCGTTTCCACGGCGACAAGTGATAGTCGCTATATCGCACTATATCGCGCTTGCTTTGTGACACTATAGTGCGAAAGTGATATAACGCCAAAAATTGATAAAGTGGAATCATGAATACCGCTATTATTTACTTTTTGTCCTCGTCTTAGGAAACCACAATTTCTGGCAAACTGAAAATTATGAGAATCACAACTGTAATGAAATCCGGCCAACTTTTGTCCTCTTTAATGAAACTGATGACTCTATGCTCGGTTTTGGTTTCACTATTCCCGGCGCCGTTAACTTACCCCGTTTTGAAAGTCCACCAAATGCCGTCATTGGGGTACGAAGAATTATTTCTTAATTAAATATCCAAATTATAATATTTTGATTTAACATTTTATTATTTTTACAAAAATATTTTTAACATCCGTATTATTTAATTCCATTGATCAGGCCATCATCAATCCTACACCACCTTGCTTGACCGCAATGAACGACCGTGTTGGAGCTGCCACCCTTCACATCTACTTTGTCAACAACCCATGGCTTATCGCCTGCCAGGAGTAAACTGACGCTACCTCCACACCTACTGAGATGATACATTTCTGCATAGAAAAAGTGTTCCAAATCCTATAATAACCCTTAAAATTTATTTATTATCCAATTCCGAGAATAACTGTCAAAAGCAAAACCAAATTAACAAGAAAACTTGCTCCTAAGTTAAATTATTTTATGATGTTCAACTATCAAAATCGTAACCCCTTAAAAAATCAAAGAAAAAGTATGTGGAATAAATGAAAAAAGTTGTTTAAACTTGAAACTATGTATATTGTAAAGATTCATGTATAAATGAAAAGTATAGTGAAGATATTATATCTTAGTTATCCTCAAGTTTCATCATTCAACAGCATAGGGCAAGCGATCAAATATCCCTTTGGCACGTTGCATACATATATACCGTACATGCACAGCTTATAGTTGTTTGCCTATATCTCAATTACTATTACTGCAGAAGGGAAAATTGAACTACATATTACTACATTAATTTGTACGCAGCAGTAAAATAGGAGAGGCAGATTAAAAAGGATCATAATTTTTCTATGCACAAGAAAGCTCCAAAAATAATTTCGAATAACGAGAATAATGACGAGTAATTTTAGTTACAGTATTATACCAAATTTAATTAAACATAAATTTTTTTGTCTCACAAATTAAGTTCCGTGAGCACTTACAACTTACTTTCCCCATTGCCATAACGATTTGGTAAGATCTATTATATTGACAAAACGCGCAGTATGAACAGGAACTCACAGAAATTGCTGCTTTGTGATTCTGGAAAAACCTGAAATGTGCAATTATTTTAATGAAAAGCTGCATTGCTTATCTTGTGTGATTACTTAATTTCAGTGTAAGTCTAGGAAATACCAGAGTAAACAACAATAAAAAGTGATTGATATTTCAAAGGACAAGACCCTACAAGTCAATCCCAAATTAAGTAATAGAAATAAATCGAGCAGCATTTACTATAAAAGTAAACAGTGATTATTTTATTGAGCGCTTTTTATAAGTACCAACCAACATTGATGATTTTCCTATTTTTATTATTTATGTATCTGTATTTTCACTTAATGACTTATGAAGCTATAGAATAGAACTAATAGTGATTTTTTTATGTCTCTTTCCAACATGTTGATTGTTGGTTACTCAACGCAACTTTTTGGACACGTAGTATCACAGTAAAAACATGGGACTTATCATGACAAAATACGAAAACATGCAAAACATTTTCTGGATCTGTCACTGCATGTGTTTCTCGTTAATCTGGTATGTGATTGTCTGCAGTTTATAATAATTATACATAATAGAGGTACAAGTCATATTTTACATAGGTTAAACCGAACATCACAAAGACCCAGTAGTGTCCTCACTGCTTCCAAAAGTATAACACACTTACAAGAAATGGCAACAAGGACACCAAAAATACGAACAGTAAAGTAAAAGTAAAAGTAAAAATACCGATAAAACCAAAACCAGGTAAGGAAAAGTGTGTTTTACTGAAAATAACAAAAGACTAAAACCAAAACTACTGATAAAATGCTCCCCCGAAAGCATCTTTGTACAAATTACACAACTTTTGCCATCTGCTCATTCTTATGCTTCCTTCCAATCCAGTTCAACAGACATTCAGGAGAATTCAAATTTCAAACTTCAAGAATTCGTTATTGGGTCAACACTGTCTTAATCTCTAATTCCGGTATGCACATGTGCTACATGTACATCAAACTAATTCTCTGCGTTGTCAACCTTGAAACTGAAACGTACGGGGTCCTTCATCACTTGCCATTTCACATAATTTGCCTGAATGGGTCCACATTAGTTTTCCTCTGGAACTACATCCTATTTCACTCGTCCCCCGTCGATAATCTCCTCATTTTTAATGATCTCTACTCATCATCCATAGGAGAAGCTTCAAAATCTGAAGAAAATCAAAAATGGAGTTTGAAAACAAAAACGGCTCAAGAAATACTTTTGGAGCTAATTCCACTCATGCTCTTCGCGTCTAGTTTTCTCTTCGCTGCAATTTATTTGTACGAACCACACGCACCACAATTTTATTATTCCTCGCTACCCTCTGAATTTCAAAACCGGTCAGTTTTACTCTGCTTCGTGGTATATGAAGTGCTAATTTTCATTTTCTGGCTCAGCACCTGTAATTATGGGATTTTTGTCATGCTCTCCTATTTTCAAGCTGTGGACGACCTACACAAAATTTCTCTGGAGGACCTAAGGTAGGTAGTACCTGTGTTTTTGCTTTTTTATTATGGATGTCGTCCAATGTGCTTTAACTTAAAATTTTGATATCTATGTATTTTTTTTGGTGGTCACAATTTATTTACAGGAAACTAAAATCAGTTGGAAGATCCATGAGCACTCTGCGCCTTGCAGCCATGAGATGTTACATCTTGCACTGGAAGATAACACAGTTTAATGCACTCTACGCCCCCGTCATTTTAATTATCAAAATTGCGTGCATAATAATATCTATTGTTGGATTTTATTTCTGTATGATTTTAATACATTCTGAGCCACTCAATGCTACAGTGATTAGCTGGTTAGGCGTTTACACGACTATTATCTACACAGTCGTCTTTGACAAAGCATTCACCATCCCTGAGAAAATACAGGAGTTCAAAACGAGTATTCTACTCGCATCACAAGCATACGTTGTTTTTGATGATGACAGAAAGTATTTTACAAAGTTTGTAAAATCCATCCCGAATAATCTAGGGATTAAAGTCGGCAGCTCACAAATTCTAGAGCAGACCTGCACTCCTAATTTTGTCCATATTGTAATGCTAGTTATTTTTAATTTACTTATCACATTCAATTAATTAAATTTTCCAATTCAGTATATTTTTATTTTGTATTTAACCAATGAAGCAAAGAGGCGAAGAAACCCATGACAAGTATAATAATTAGTCCTTAGATTAAACCTTCACATATAATTCATTGCTTATGCTTCGACTTCCAATGTCAAATGTCTTAAATTATTCTTCGGGTACATGTATTTAGTTAACATTGTACGGGATTGCAGCAGTATAGATTAAATGAATAAAATGACTGTTTAATTGGTGAAAATATTGAATTTTTTTCTAAACGCATACATAAAGCATGATTCGTTAATTATTAATGACCGTATAATCATCGTAGCACAGACGGTCGTATAGACGGAACCAATCTAAAATCGAAAATATCCCGCGACCTAAATGCTACTTAGGTACATAAGTAAAATAAGTAAGTTAAGATACATGCAGAAAATCTATATATCACGCTAAATACGTAAAGAAAGTAAAAATAGTTTTGGACTGAAGGCCTTAGACGAAAGTCCGCCGTCCATGACCATGGCATGTCTTCCATCAATAACGTATAATATTAATGACCGATTTAATGGAATTCAAAATACCAATGTACTACTAACAATAAATACCATATCACTTACTTGTAACAAGGCAGAAATTGTTTCATAAGGCAAATATGTCTATGAATAATGTAACTATTCAAAATATGCCAAAGTACATAGTAGTAATTTGTATTTCTGAGCACGCTCTACACATACAAAAAACTAGACCGAGTCCAGAACGCGCATATTTATTTAGTAATAATTATGGCGAATACCATAATGATAATTATTCCTCCAAATTTTTTTGCAAACTATATAGTTTCAAGAAAACAATATTGCATTATATAGTACTGAAATTTTGTAACTAATTTTTTCAATTGCATCTTACGTACTATTTCCGACTGGTACTGTAGCAGCGAAAGTACGCTCATTATGTCATCGAACATAATATTGCGCAAATTATATTTCCGCTACACGATAATGCTATATAAAAGGCTTAGCATTTAGTATAGTGCAATTGTTGTCAATAACTAATCATGGGCGTTTAGCTTTCATTTGTGAAGATTTTGCTAAGTCGACATTGTCATAAACTAAAATAAGCATGTCGTAGTCGTAATAAAGCTTTAGACGTTATATAATACACATTTAGAAAAAAATGAATCATAAGTCAAACCATTTTCCATAGATGAGTAGGTGCCCACTTTTATACAGGGTGGGCCATTTAATCGCAACGATTCTAACAGGCTATAAAATCCAAGTTTATTGTTTAAATATAACGAGCATTATACCAAAATAAAGGAAATTTCTAGGAGATTTGTTTGACTCCTTAATCATCAAAATCGGTTAACAACAAGTTTCAAAATGGCCTAACTAACAAAATCACAGTTTTTAGATGTTTTAGATCTTAAAATTATTTTTAACAACTTTGATTTAAAATTAAAGTATCCCCACAGAACAAAATCCGTCAAAAAATTAACAATTTGCACATTTTTAAATTTAAAAACTAAAAAAATTTTAAATTTTAAAATTTCAAATTTTTTTTTAAATTTCAAAATTTGTTTAAATTTTCAAATTTTTTAGTTTTTAAATTTTTAAATGCGTAAAATTTTAAGTTTTTGGCAGATTTTGTTCTGTTGGGATTTAAAAATTTTTAAACTAAAAAAATTAAAATTTTAAAATTTCAAATTTTTTGCAAATTTTAAAATTTGTTTAAATTTTCAAATTTTTTAGTTTTTAAATTTTTAAATGCGTAAATTTTTAATTTTTTGGCAGATTTTGTTCTGTTGGGATTTAAAAATTTTAAAACAAAAAAATTTTAAATTTTAAAATTTCAAATTTTTTGTAAATTTTAAAATTTGTTTAAATTTTCAAATTTTTTAGTTTTTAAATTTTTAAATGCGTAAATTTTTAATTTTTTGGCAGATTTTGTTCTGTTGGGATTTAAAAATTTTAAAACTAAAAAATTTTAAATTTAAAAATTTCAAATTTTTTGCAAATTTTAAAATTTGTTTAAATTTTCAAATTTTTTAGTTTTTAAATTTTTAAATGCGTAAATTTTTAATTTTTTGGCAGATTTTGTTCTGTTGGGATTCAAAAATTTTTAAACTAAAAAATTTTAAAATTTTACAATTTTTAATTTAAAAAAAAAGTTCTTAGTTTTAAAATTTTTGAATGTTTAAATTTTTAATTTTTTGACCGATGTTTTTTCTGTGGGGATAGTCTGCATTGTTTTACGCTTTAATTTAAAAAAAAATAATTTTAAGATCTAAAACACCTAAAAACTGTGATTTTTTTAATTATGCCATTTTGCAACTTATTGTTAACCGATTTTGATGATTAAGGTGTCAAACAAATCTCCTAGAAATTTCCTTTATTTTGGTATAATGCTCGTTATATTGAAACAATAAACTTGGATTTTATAGCCTGTTAGAATCCTTGCGATCAAATGGCCCACCCTGTACATACATAAAAATATTACATTTACGGTTTTGAAATGGTGATGTTATGTTTACATTTACATGGCGTGTGTACTTACATGCATAGCATAATACACGATGCTAATAAGATATCTTCAGTGAAGAACCAAAATTACCCATATCCATATTTAGCTAAAAACAATATTAAATATCTACACAAATATTCAAATATGTCTTCAGAGCACTTAAATAGAACATTTTACACTTTTCAAAAATACGTAAATATCTTATTTTGCACCTTTTCGAAAACATGGATTTAGAACATTTTGCACCTTTTCAAAAACATGAAATTAGAACATTTTGCACCTTTTCAAAAGCATGCAAACAGGACATTTTACATTGTTGAAAAACATGAAATTACAACATTCTACGTTTTTCAAAAGCTCGTAATAAAATTAACATTTTACGCATGTTTATCATTTTGTTTTTATGACATAGCTCATTTTGATTGTAGCTTAAATTGGAAATGGGTCATTTTGGTTCTTCACTGACGATATGGAATATACTTAATGCCTACACCAACAGTTTTGGTAGGACGACGTAATAAGCTATTCTTTATTTACCTAATATAATATTTATATAATTTGGGGTTGCCGTTCGTATGACTACAAGTATTCGAATGGGAAATTCGAACTTGCTATAAGTTAGGGACTATATATCTCGTATCAAACACCGTCGTCCTAATCTATATTGTGTAATTTATGTATTAAAAAAATAAAAACCCTTTTAACACGATCCCTTATTTATTCACGCAGCGCAGTGTGTAGTTACAGTTACTGGCAAGCACAATATTGTAAATTGAGAGATCATTTTCCTTTATAGAATTATTAGCTGATTAAGCTATTTGGAGGACCGAAATATAAAATACAAAACTATAAAACTGGTGAGAGTACCTATACTAATCGTAAGCATTGAGGCTTACCTTACCTCCCACGGCTCCCACTTTGCAACCTCGCATAGAGACTCCCATTAAGCCATAATATATAACTATAGTAGATAGTGAAAACGAAATAATATTGACAGTTCACAGTTGAATAATCAGACGGGGAAGCTTTGGAAAAAAACAGATTGTACGTAGTACGTATACTGACTAGTGAGAACTGTGCACTCTGCAGTAATATATTATTAGTCATTCTTTCATCTAGTCAACCTCTAACTAGCAAGTCACATGCACTATTAACATCGATTTTTTATTCACAAATATCCTGTTGATGTTATACAGGAAAACCAAATAAAAATTTATTAATAATATTCAGTAGAATTGAGTCTTTGCTGTCTGTGCTGCTGCTCCTAGGAATACGAATATTCTGTATCAGAGTTTCAACATCATTACTGTGCTTGCTGGTGCAATAAACTTGCACCTAGTGAATTTATTTGTCAAAATATTATTACTCACAACCTTTTACACGTACAGCAATCGAGCAGTTTCCGAATGCACCAAATAAGAAAATAAGAAACCGGAATAAAGTGTAATTTGTGTGAAATAAAACAGTGGCACTTATAATAAATAAAATGCAAGGACAATTATCGGTTGGGATAATTGTAATCTTAGCCATTTCGACGCTGTCCTTCAAGGCAACAGCAGAAAATGAAAAGGGTAAGTGTTTAGATAATGTGCTCCATTTTTAAGGGCATTATTAAATTATGATTATAGTATTGATTAGCAATAATACACATGAATAAAATCATATTCTAGATATAAAGAATTGCTTCAAGTTTTCCTTGTAACTAAAGATTAATTTTGAGTGTGACACAATACCCAATGAAATGACCAATGTATTAATTTCTTTTCATTCTTGTGCTCAATCATTTCTTAATGTAACGAAACAAAATTATCTCTAAAATGTAAATAAGCTATCTTATTAGAAAAATAATGGTGTATGTAAACAGAACGGCAAAACTCACATTTTTGTCCAGTCATTATACCAGCATTATAAATTACTACTATTTATTAATGTTTAGATCTTGACGAAGTGTCCCCTCCAATTTCGTGGCTAGAGCACTGGGGCTCGAAACACGATGGGATTGTGTCAAGGGTGTATCTGGACAATAACCTGGCCGTCTACTATGACTCAGACATGGAACCATTCATCGCTTGGCCTTTCTACCCCCTCTCAGCCGCTTGGAAATATGTTAAAGAAACATACGGAGATTTCGGAACTGATCCTCATCTCTACCTGATCCTCCATGAGAATACACAAGATTTCTGCTTAACTGGCTCCTACATCCAGAGTAGATTTGACAATCGTAATACTATCGACTGTTCAGCCCTTGAAGTTAAAAATTGGGAAATCTTCTCTCCGGCCAAGTTTGAAACGCTCTTAACGAATTTAGTCGAAGTTGTTCATTTGGGAGCCAAGGGGATGTCGAATGACGTGGACCTGACCATCTGTGGAGATAACATGTGGGAGACTGTCATGTATGATATTTATCGTCACCTCCGAGGTGAGACTGATCCTTTTCTTGTCCAATGGAAAACAGTCAAACTGAATGAAAAGGAAAATGGAGCTTACTGGTTCCGGGACTGGTTCCTCCCAATCTATGAAACATACGGCGGAGCTTCCGTTCTTAACGATTTTTACGCTCTCCTCAAAGAAAATTTGGCCAGGGAGAAGAGCGGCTTGTACAAAAGTATGAATATGGGCGAGTTTGTTCATTTTTGGAGTGAAGCTGCAGGAGAGGATCTTAAACCACTGGCCAGGAATGCATTGGAATGGAACGAAGAGTATGAGGGTCAGCTGTCAAAAGCAAGAGTCGACTATCCTTCCTTCCATTATTTAGGTTAGTATTTTTTTTGTGTTAGGGAAATAATAATTCATTATTGCACTTTATTAGTTACTTAAAACATAATATGCTCCAATTTTCCTTTCAATTTTAGAATGCGGTTGGGATTTGAATGTGAACGTCCTCAGATTGACAGTCTTTTTGGGAATTCTCATTTCCATTTTGGCAATGATTTTTGTTGTGTACAAAATCAAAGTCGCGTGCAGTAAGAAAATTTATCGGACGATGTATCAACAAAACTTAGTTTTGACGACGGCCGATGACGACGATGAAGAGTTGATTAAGACTATTTAAATTTTCAGTATTCGATTTCGATCATATTTAAGTGGTCCTAATTTAAATTTTATTTTAATCGGGATTTTAATTTTCTTTAACGATTGCCATCCATTCCTATTACATATTTTCATTTCATTATAATATTTTGACTTGTGACTAGTAAACTAGTAATATTAATGTATTTTATTTCATCAAATGTGGTTTTGACTGATAATACTATAAAGGGTGTATTACATCAATCTAAGAAAATCAATACATTCTTATTCATACTAATATTACAATACTTTCTTCTGTGATATTCAATATTTATAGTTGTAGAACTCTTGCCTTGTCGACATTACTAATTTAACTAAAATTACAGTTGTAAGAACACTGGAAGTGGCAATATCACCTATTGATGCATTGTGTTTATTATCCACTCAGCTGGATGATGACAATCAGGTACGTCACCACCTGAATGATAACCTAAGGTGTCCAAAATTGCAAAAGTATAAATTAGTAATTAACTATTGTATATAATTATAGCAAGTAGGAGGTGGGTATTCATCTTGGTTGTACGGTAAAATTAATTGTAAATAAAATTTCAATTCTTGATTTTCAAATTTTCTTAATTCTGCTTTAACTTTTTTAGAAACCAACAAAGTCTTACCTGCAACAAAAGCTTTTTGTCTAACGCGGCGTAGTTGCCTAAATTAATTGTAACAGGGCTTTGTGTGATAAAGTTGTACAAAAATTTAAGCTAGAAACCATATACAACACACAAGTTATATAATTAGGTGACGATAGGTACTTAGTTGTTGTATTTTAATTTTTAAGAGATTAAATTTAAGTTACTATCTATACTTTACTATACTTCAAGTTTAGTAGCGGTGTCGCAGGAAATAGCCTCAATTTCTTCAATTTCTTCCGCGATTTCACGTTCCTAAGTATTGAAACGAGAAAAAGTTTTGACATTAAGTTACTTACATTATACACAATACAAACAAAATTTTGTAGAGTGGTAATACATAATTACCTGGGCATAGTATTACTAAACTAATTCAATTGTTTTATTGCTAAATTTTAAAACTGACTCCAGAAACAGAGCGAGGTAGTTTGTCATAGTACTGAAGTACTTACCTTTGCTGGTACTTTTTCGGCCAGCAAGACTTTAATGTAGAGCCTTCCAAAGTTATTCAAATAAAACCAGGTGGATATAACTAAAAATGCTCTGAAAGTGATAGAATCAACTTCCAGTCTGTGTCCAATAAGGAAAACCATAAAACCAACCCCCATAGATCCACAGGCAATAGTTTCCACAATTAAGAGCACCTGCTGACTTGTCATATATTTAGATGCTAGGACACATTGTTTTCTCACTAGTTTGATTAGCCGTCTCCATTCTAAAACATCTGTTTGTGACACGCTTAACAAATTCCATTTAGAAGGATTCATCTCATTCGCACTTATTGTCTTAAGTTGACATAAAATCTATAAGTGATGGTATTACATTAAAAACATTGTCATTTTATCTTGTGTAATGTGTTTCATATTTTATAAAATGTCAGTACGGTAGAGGCGGGTAACTGCGATAGGGCGAATAGGGGGTAATTTGGATCGCTAAATTTTAGCAGGAAATAAACATTAGAAGAGGCAGAATTAAAAGGAATTCATTGCATCGAAGAAAAGGGTTAGTCCTTCCATGTAAGATATATATGACAATTATCAGCGTTAATGTTTTCCTGTTGAAAACTGAGCGATCACAATTACCAGCCCTATCCACAGTCACTCCCACCTACCCTATATTATTTTTATTTAGTTATCAAAGTTAAATATATTATACACCTGATCGAAGGCAAGTTCCACAGTTTTGAACATAAAAAGCACTTTAGCATCTTCCAAAAGGGAATACACCCAGAAAATCATTGCCGTCAGAAATAAAACTGAATAGCCCAAATAGGGTATCTCTAAATTAAATCGCTTAGTGTAGGCAAAAATCGTAATCAGTACCCACGCTATACAAGGCAGTCCTAAATAAAATATTAATACTTTCCTGCGAAATTTGGAAATGTTAAATCCGAATTTTGTTTCTTCAGGTTGACATCCTACAGCAATTATAGTAGGCATAGTAGAAATTGAGTTCGAATTCGAAGTACAAAAGCATGTTGAATATTCTCGCTCAAAACCACTCCAGTTATGTAACCAATTGGCAAACTGAGGAACGTTCCATGAAAGAATTATTATTTCAATAATTTTGACCATTGAATTTGTGACAATAGACACATGGTTTATAGTGGAAATTGTTAGCCCAAAATTATCGAATGATTTGCCAAGACTGAGTCTGTTAAAAATCAAGGTTTAAATATTATTTTTACACAGTAAATAATTATTAGACATAATATAATTTCATTATTCATCCAAGAAAGCCCACAATATTGTGCATTTAATTATTGTAATAACATTACGCTTTATATTCTTACGCTTTTATAGGGAAAGGTACATCAAAGCCAAGATTGCACATGTAAGTTAACAGAGAAAATAACATGATTGATTTTAGTCCGTAAGAATACCATGTGGAAGGTGATGACCATTTTCGGTTTCCAGGCTTGTAAGTAATGTCACTGTCATCTATTGAGTATGCACCAAAAATTTTAAGTAGTGACACAAGGGGCCTTAATTGATTCTGAATGGTATTGAACCCTGCAGCTCCATTTTCACAATGTGTTTCGTTTTCGTGCCTATCCAATTCATTCTGCATTGGCTTTCTAAACCTAAAGCTGCTTGCTCCAGAATTGTGGTTCATTTTTCAAGATTTATAAAGGGAATGTTCAAATGGTGAATCTTTTTCCGGAGACCGGACCGGGTACTACTCATAATCCTGAAGGATGGATTTGAGACAAATTACGTTTGCCCCGTATCACTTTATTTCACTCTATGCTACAGGCTACAGTGCAGTGCTAACTGCTACTCGAGTCACTGGCATTGTCCTTAAAGTTCAAGTCCTACTTCCCTATACTCATCCAAATTATTTATAAACTTATTAATACTAATTATCAATTTTCTATATAGTTAGTTCTGCCGTTTTTGATGTGACTAGAGAGTTTGTTGCACTCTGGCGACTCTGGTACTATGCGCGAAGAATTATATTTATGATCTTTGTTGGTTGTTTGATGGTGGTTATTTTATTATGTACAATAGTTATAACATGACAAACTTTGTTCTCCCCTATGAGTTGTTAACATTACAGAATACATCACATATCGTGATATTAACATTTAATACGATTTCATCACATGAATTCAGCGAATATTTGCTTAAGGTGTATCGTGTATTCTCATAATTATCTAATATATGAAATGAGTTAAAATAAATTAGGATAATTGCATTCAATGCTATAATTTTTTATTCACAGCTAAGTTATTGACTCGACAGTATTAACTCATCTAAACGTAGATTAATCAAATTATAATAATAATATCTACATACAAAAATTCAAATACTGGTGTCTGACGTTTGACAATCGGTTTCGTGTTGAGTTATTTAACTAATTTTGAACCCTTTACCCAGGAGGTGTACACAGACGTAGAGTCTGCTAAAAATGCTCAAACTACTTACGCGAAATTTTATTACTTTAGAAGAAACTGAGACAGCGTAAATAAAAGCGTGATAAAACTAAAAACAATCTTGCCGTGGATTTTGAGCTCCAGTTAAGCGTAAAATTTGTGTGCAATGGCACCATTATGCCAATCGATTGGAAATTATCTACATTTTAGCATCACGTATAACCTTTAAACTCAATAGTCAGTTGTAATTGTGACAGTTTGGAATATAATGTTAATATATGTGGCTGTTGAATTTTTTTTTTGAATTCATACAGAATATTGCAAGTTAAGTGAAAAATAGGAGCTAAAGACGTAACATTCCGTCCGCAGGACGGGCCACTGTACTTGTAGTTTTCTAATTTTTAGTTCGTGATAAGTACTACTTTACTAGTTAGGTACGGACATGTACGGATGATGCGTCATCGTTAGACGCGTAAATTTTAAGCAGTTTTTCAAAGCCGGATGTAGATGGTTTTCTAATACACGACGCAGGTCTACAATCTTCACTAGAAAAGTAGTCACCACAGTCACAATGAAAGTTGCAACTATCTAATCGCTCCATGCTATACAGTAAAGGAAAATTCGGCGAGAAACATTCTGCATCTAAAGTGAGGATGCCGTGAGTATCCACAAAGCACATGATTTTAAGTTGAAATTCTTCACAGAGGACGTAGTCAACAATCTTACTGAACACATTTTGTGGTTCACATTTATAGGTAAGTTTGTAGCGAGATGCATTGAAGATATGCTGTAGCTGTGATTCGAACTTATTGTGGTGTCCATCTCTTTTCGGACACAGCTCATCTAACTGAAGATACATTATGGAAGTTTGGTCACTGTGGAAACATAGAAGAATATGAAAAACCTTAAAAAATACGCAACCACCAAGGCTAGCTTGATTTTCTGTGCTGTGAATGTGGCGCAACCACCGGCCCTGATTTTCAACTGTCAGTTTCACGTAAGATCCATATTGGCAGTTCTTTCTCTCGAAAAATTCAAAATTTGGATGATAGTCGAGGTGAAGTGATGGGATTGAGCTTGCGAATTGCATCGATGTTGACGGAATAATCCAAATGTCTTTAAATCCAGCAATGAGGAAAGACTCCCGAATTTTTTCTTTTACTGAGCTTGTTGGAGTAAACTCGATTTGAAAAATAACTTTTCGAATTTTAATCGTTTGTTTTCCTTCTAATTGACTGAGTAAAAGATGAATGTACATAGCAATTATTTCATGGAAGCAGAGTGTGTACATCTGGCCGTCAATATGTACGTTTAATTTTGAAATTTTCTTGCTAGTTGTTAGCAAAAGGAAAATATCATAAAATCTGTAATTTCGAAAGACTTCTTTATTTTGACGACTCCGAAATGGCTTCGCTTGACGTCCGATTAACACAGTCTTGTTGAGGAAACATATTTCTGGTGTTTCAGAAAGAACTATTTTCAGTGAGTTTGAGGATATTTTAGTGTGTTTGGGGGTTAAGGGATGATCGTAAATACCAACTTTGACTGAGGTTTCGTAGATGTGAATGAAAATATCTTTTTCTTGAGTGATCGATTCTAGATGTTTAGTTTCCAATCCTAATGGGAGGGCGATCCTTTGGATTGATGTTTCTGTGATTCCTTGTGGCTGAACCGAATTCGCCTTAAGTATTTTTGTGTGCTCGTCTGTCTTCGATGTGGCGCTATCTGCTGATACCGCGGCATTTCCTGCTTGTAGCACAGGGCCAATACCATGAGATCCTTGAACTATTTGTAACCCCGAATTTACGAGATCTGTCATAGCTGGGACTTTTTCTGACTGATTTATATTCTCATTATGCTTTTCTGGTGGCAATCCAAACCCTTCCGACTCTAAATGGTTAAGATCGTTCACACCTGGTGACGAATTAGTTAGTGTCTCATTGTCTGAGCGATGCTGATCCTCAAGTATTTCACTGAAGCGCTCTGTCAGTCTGTGGTGTAAGTCATATCCCCAAAACTCCCCCATTTGAATTTGACTGGCTTGTAACTGCTGCTTGAATGATTCTATTGCCTTCTGTGACCCTCGTTGACACCCTCGTGACCCCAAAACAATGACATCCTGTTCTATTTGTTGCTCATCTAGTAGTTCTTGATGTTGTAATTGGTCTAGTACTTCGTCGTACACCATTTCTGCTTGGTTACCAAATTCTTTGACTTTTTTAAGAAGTTTTTCAATCTGGATTTCATGCTTTCTCATGTAAAGGTCAAACTTTTTATGGATTAAATTTTCCAATTCTTTCTTGGCTTGGGCGACGAGATGTTGAATTTCGATTTTTGTGTCAACGCTGATGGTGGTTACTTTCCCGTTTAAAATATCTTCGTAAGCTACATCAAAAGCTTTAGTAATTATTTCCAGATTGGACTCATGATATTTTCTGAGCTGCGACTCTTTGATAAAATGTTGTTGTTGTGGTCGCAAGAGTTCTTCAAATAAAACTGTGTAGCCACTCAAGCCATCTTCGATGCACTGAGAAATGTCTGTCTGTATACATTTAAGTATATTTATGTCCTCAACTTTAGCAGTGTCATTATCACATTCAGGTTGTGAGTTTGTACCGGGACTGGGAGCGTTATTTCGACAAGATGCCATGGTGATTTTTGAAGCTATATTTTTTAAACTAGTATAGTATTACAAAAACTAATTAATAGTGTGTGACATAAGTAGACATACAAGTACTGATTGTGAAGTTTTAATGTTACTACTAGCGTAATAAATACTGCCTTTTCCCACTAATCCTAATGTATTTACATGTTTACATTAGTTAATACAGTTTTTGTGTCATTATATTTAAAAAGACGAGAGAGCCAAGAAATCCAAAATTTAATTAAAAAATTAGATATAAAATTATTAAAAATTCAAAAATGAAATCCGTACCATAATCATCTATGTAAGCTAATTTATTTTTGTCTGACCTGACGATGAAAATAGATGTACAAAATTTATTATTTTCACTTAGCACTTATGCAGCTTCAATTCCATAATATTTATAACCAATAATTCCACAATTTAAATAATTCTAAAATATTAGACTTGTGAAATGTTAATTCGTAGCACAGTGTAAACAGACCCATTTGAATTTGGTTAACAATCTAAATTAATCTATGTAAATGTAAACGAGTATACTGTGCATCTATAATTGATCGCATTTAATAATTCTTCTTTCTAGTTAAATAGATATATAACATTATCTGTAGTACTACCAAAACTCATTCTCGAGTTCACTGCCGCAGCTAATTATTATATACGTTTTGCAAATGATGAGCGAAAATTCATTTATTACTATAGATATTGCCTGGAATGTACTTAATTTAAAGGAATTATGTACATAATAATATAATGTTAACGTTTTTAAAGCACGATTAGCTGTTGGTTGACTCCTACTCCTACTCCTACACAGGGCTAATGCTAGATAGAAACAACATGACCATTACACAACATCACAGGCACAATGTAAAGATAAGATAATAATTATGTATACTGCATACTCCAAAAATAGTATAATAGTAATAATCTATATACTTATTTCGTGCAGTATAGGGCAGCATAGGCCATTTAGTTAACATTACAATCCTTTCGAATCAAACTCCTCCTACAGTTTTTTGAATTAAAGCATTATTAGGGTGTCATTAGATAGGCCTTGGTCCAGGGGACTAGGTTGTGGTCTCGGAAAACTTTATGTTTTGACATTTTTTTGAATTATTCACGTTTTAACATTTCTTATTCTACACCAATCACGGCGCTTGAATTCAAAATTTCAAAAATTAAGTAATCCTAATTGGCACAAAGCCCGATAAAAAATATTTATTTCTATTTTCAAATTCGTTTGAACATTAAAAAGTTTAAAAACTGATTCAAAAAGTTTTGAAAGAAAAAAAAAGTTTAGCTCAGCCAAAAGATTAATTATTTTAAATCTTACTACAAGTTTTAATGAATTTTATTAAAGAATCTAAATAGTAACTATGACGACTTCAAGGCATCTACTAATCTACTAATAAAATTAAAAACTACACAATGAGAAGGGATAGGCGCCACTCAATTCCCACTATAAATGGCTATATATTTTGTGCGTATAAGGATGGGTAGGCGCCACTTAATTTCCACTATCAATGACTTTATAATTTGTGCGTATAAGGATGGGTATATTAATGTTAGCTGTGATTTGGATTAGATGGACATTACAAGCATAAATTAGGCAAGCCTGGTCGCCATGTTGGGAATTAAATTCTACGGATTTTGTTGGCGGTGGTGACGGGAATCAAATTCTACAGTACATAACATAGAACAGACCAGACCTCATTTTGATAGTCCCACCATATGCAAAATTTGAATACGAGACCTTTAAGATAATTACGCTTTCTGCTTTATTTTAATGAATTATTTATGTACATGTGTATTTCTATATTATAATTGAAATCATTTGTTTCATTGATAAGTGATGGCCTGGCCAGGAGGTGATGGCCAACTTTAGTAAGTGATGGCTAACTTTAGTAGGTGATGACCAACTTCAGTAAGTCATGGCTAGCTTTAGTAAGTGATGACCAACTTTAGTAAGTGATGGTCAATTTCACTTGAGTAAGTGATGGCCAGTTTCACTTTAGTAAGTAATGGCCAATTTCACTTTAGTAGGTGATGGCCAATTTCACTTTAGTAAGTGATGGCCAGTTTGACTTTAGTAAGTGATGGCCAATTTCGCTTTATTAGGTGATGACCTTTTTGAATTCAAAATTCCAATAAAATTATAGGAATATTGAAAATAAAATAAAAAAATTTATTCGGCTGCAAAATATTTAAGAATCATTGAAAAGAGGTTTTATTCAGTTAGCTTTATGTTGTTGGGTAATCCTATCTACACTGCCGCTAAACCCAGTCCACGCCACCAATTTGCTTTATACATTACAAAATATAAAAACAACTAAGAAACTGACAAATTTATAGGTTGCGGTATTTCTACCGTTATATAGATGGAGCCTCCCGCACCTTGACTAACAATAGATACTCCTGTCCCCACAACCACGCTAACCGAATAAAGTACACCACACCGCCACTACAGGGTAGCTCATACATTACACCCTCCCCCCCCCCAAACGAAAGGGTGGTTCACAAATAACACCACCTTCTGAATAAGAGGTAGCTTACACATTACACCCCCCCCCTAACAAAAGGGTGGCCCAAAAATACCAGCAACCCCCAACTACAGTAAATTTTGCAAACTACACCACCCCCAACGACATACTAGCAAAATAATTATATCAACCACGCAAATATATAGTGTTCTACAAATTGCATTTCTCCATCCATAAGTACAGCGCGGCCCGCAAATTAGACCCCCCCCCTCTTCATCAATCCACCAACAGAGTAGCTTACAGATTTTACTTTCCCCTTTCCCTCAACTACAAAGTTACCTTTAAATTGTACCACCACCCAAATACAGAGCAGCCTACAAATTGCACCACCCTCCAAATATAAAGTGGCAATCAAATTACATGAACTTCCTACGTGCAGCATGGCCCAGAAATTTACGTTATAACACCACCCCGTAACTATAGAATAAATAATTATAAATGAATTTAAATCGCATTAAAATTGCAGAGATGTTTTTTGTCACTATATCTACACTGCAACAGATATAACTATATACATTCCAACCTCCGCAGCTCTTTCACGATTACAGGCCTGTCTAATACCGTATATTAGTGTGTCAATTACACCCTTCTAATATTTAAACTGGGACCTCCTAGATCCGTTTCTTAACGAAGAGGTTAAGTAGATGCTGACCTTACAACGATTATCAGACCTTTGTCCCAGATTAGTCTACCAGGGACCTAAGTAAATGCTGAGCTAACAGCTATTTTTAAAACAGTGCTCAAGATGTTTTTACGAAAACCCTAAGTGGATGCTGAGCTTACAACGGTTATTAAAACGTTACCTTAGATTTGTGACCCAAGGACCTAGGCAACATTAGGTTATACAGTTCCGCTACAGATTTGGGCACCAGGGACTTAAGCAGATGCTAAGGTTACTACAATTATGAGAGTTTTGCTTGAGATTTGTTCACGAGGGACATTAGTATATGCTGAGCTTAAACAATTTTTAGATTTTTGCTTGAGAATTTTTTACGACGGACATGAGTATATGCTGCGCTTACAGCGAGTATAAGACCATTTTCGTGTTCCTCACATCACGCTAGCAACCCATCGGGTTGCCTAACTGCTAGTCTCTTAATTAAGACGTGCAGTACAGGGCTGCATAGGATAGTGGTAAGTTAACCGGGGACCTTGTAACCTAAACTCCTCCCTCAGTTTTCAACTATTTACACTTTTTATGGTACCATTCGACGCGTCTTGGCGTTTTGTCGTCATTCTTTCGACAATATTTAGGAAAATGTTGCGTTTTGCACATTTTAAAGGTGATTTACACTTTTAAATCTGCGCCAATCACGGCACTAGAATTCAAAATTTCAAAAATTAAGGGATCCTGATTGGCACAGAGCATGATAAAAAATATTTATTTCTATTTTCAAATTCGTTTGAACATGGAAAATATTAAAAACTGATTCATAAAGGTTTGAAAAAGAAAAAAAGTTCAGCTCAGCCAAAATATTATTCTTTTTAAATCTTACTACAAGTTCAAATAAATTTTAAAGAACCTAAATAGTAACTATGAGGACTTTAAGTAATCTACTAATCTACTAATTAAAAACTACACTATGGAAAGGGATAGGCGTCACTCAATTCCCACTACCAATCACTGTATATTTTGTGCATATAACGGGGGTATAGTAATATCAGCTGCGATTTGGATTAGATGGACATTACAAGCATGGTCCTGGTCAAGTATGTAAAAAAACTTAACCCAGAGAAGAATAAAGTAAAGCTTTGCCACTAATAAAATCCTGACCCAGGCAAGCCTGTAATCAAAACTAAACTCAAGCAAGTCTGCTCTTAAAATTTAACCCAAGCAAGCATTTAGCAAAAACAGAAACCTGGGAATGGCTGTGGCTATAATGTAATCCGCGCAGGTCTGTGTCCAAAGCCTAAACCAAATATAACAGTAGGAGGTTTTCAAGTCGACGGTTATGGTATTCAGCAGTAATCTAGTTAATGGTTACGCCGAAACTAATCTTTTATGTAAAGCAGGTGTATACGGAAATAGAGAGCAATGATCACAGCAAGCATAATCACGGACAATAATGTTAAAAAACCCTACCCCAACCAAGATCTGTGGTAAAATCATAACCCAACCAATGTTGTAGTAGAATTTTAACCGACCCAAACCTGTGGTAACATTTTAACCCAGCCAATACTGTCGTAAAATTTTAACCCACCTAATATTGTGGTAGAATTTAAACCCACACAATACTGTGGTATAATTTCAACCCAGCCAATAAAGTGGTAAAATTTTGACCCAGACAATACTGTTGTAAACGTTTAATCCAGGAAATACTGTGGTAAAATTTTAACCCAGACAATACTCTGGTAAAATTTTATTCCAGCCAATACGGTGGTAAAATTTCGACTCAGCTAATACTGGTAAAATTTTAACCCAGCTAATAGTGTGCTAAAATTTTAACCTAGCTATTACTGTGGTAAAATTTTAACCCACCTAACACAATAGTTAAATCTTGACAAGGGCCAGTCTGTTGTCAAAATTTAAATTTAACCCAAGCAAGTATTTCAGCAAAGCTCAAGCTGATTAAATGACAATCAATGCAAAATTTTGTTTAGTGTAACAACTAAAAGTAAACATTACATACTACAATTACGAGTAATTCAGATTTTAAAGTGTAACCCTGGCAAGGCCCTGGTCAACAGTTACACCTTGCGCCCCTATGGGAAAAATTAATCCCTTAATCTGAGCAGATATCTGGTCAAAACTCACCCCGAATTCTATTTGACCGCAATCCATGCAACATTTTATTTACTGTAACAGCTAAACTTGAAGAACATAAATATATTAATTTTTGTTAATTGCAACCCATCGGGTTGCTAACCTGCTAGTTGTTATAATTTCTTGACGGACGTAAATTGATTTATTTTTAGCAATGTTATAACTGCCTTGTAATAAATTTTCACCGCGCACGTTCATGAGCCTATGGCAGCCTGGTTGCTTCCTTTTTATAGTAGCATATCACGAATTACAATTACAAGCAACTAACGCGAATGCATCGAGACTATCGAGAGGAGACCGTGAAAAACGGAAAACAATTTGCTAGTGCTGTTTTCAAGCATGACATTGCATTAGCTATTTACACCATAATCGAAAGTAGATAGCGTAGATAGGTACTTCTTCCGCTGGGGGCGAATCCCTGACATAACGCAATGAAGTTGTGGTTTTATAACATCCCAGTATATCGTTGCAGAGCGGATGACAACTACAAAAGCAAGCTAGTATTTTTATGGTTCATAATAATCATAACTAACCTACAATTCCATTATCACAGTCGAAATATTTTTCCTTTACAGTTCAGTGCCCTTGGTTTGACTCTCTTGACAAGTTATAGCTTAACTCGAGGAAATGGTCACAACCCGGTAGGCCGAAATTAAATGACCCTGTGTTTTTCGTTTTTGAAAAGAGCTTGTCCAAGAAAACAAAATTGGTTTGAAAAACATTTTGCGAATTGGCAGTTTGTCTCGTTAAATTTTGAAAACAGAAAAAAAATGCTTCATAAAAAATTTCCATTAAATAGACGCTATACTTATTGTTAGAAGCATTATTATTATTATTATTATGTCTTTTACTGCGTCTGCATCATTAAGTCTTACAAGTCTTACAATGACATAATGTATTTCCTTAGGTGTCAGTTTTGCCTGAGGTTATGCTTCAATAAAGTTCAATACACATTATTTACATTAGCTGCCAAATCGTTTATGAATAATATTTTTGGACCGCGAGGACGATTAACTTATGTCTCTATAAGTGATGACATATATTCTGATGCATAAAAACAAAAAAAAAATACAAGTACCGTAAGGCTTCAACTAACTCTATAGGGTGATTACGTCAAGGTTTGCATTAGACGATTAGACCATGGACGGGAGCTATATGAGACCCGGGAGTAATTTGAAGCTTTACGACACAAAATTTTTGCTGTACACTTTTTCAGTAATATCAATCTGGGTCATGGGTGGACTTTAACTTAAACTGAACATGCAATTACTAACACAAATATAGATACTTTTCATCGGTCACATTTATGAATAATCCAAAAATTAAAATTAATAACATGGCGCTTTAATCTGTATAGGTGATAGATAAATATACCGCTATAAGGATATTTAGGTAGCCTATAGTCACTTAGAAAGAAAGATAAAAAGACAAATTTGTAAATACAATTGACTTCCTTTTTTTGATTTGGTAATTACTGTAAGTAAAGCATTTTGCAGGTAATGCGAATGTTCTCTCTCTCCCTGAACATAATATAAACAATATTATTGTTCTCGGCGGATTGTCAGTATTAAATTTAGTTATACTACTAATTTTCATTATTTACTAATACAAACCTAAATTTATTATTTATTATTTCTTTCTACGCACCTCTATCCCATATTATATAATTGGCTACATACAGAATACATACCTACTGTACAACTAATTGCAAAAAGTACAATTGAATTTGATACAGTAATACCATTTCACAATTAAATCGGATTCTTGCACATACTTGGGTTAAAAACAGCTACAACAAATGCAATTGTTTCATGTGATCCTCCACGACAATTGAATAGCGATAGCTGACGTCGCATTATATAATAATCCAAACTCAATTTTTAAAATGACGAGCTACATAAAATACGAAGCACAGTTTTTGACCTCCTTCGGCGGCTGAATGCAAAGCCTTATAATTCAGTTTCATTTTTACTTTTAGATTATTACCCTATATGTATTTCGTTCTAGCATAATTTTTAGACAGTCCAAAAATGACGTCATACATTCAGCGAACATCTCCTGACTCTAATAATAATTTTTACATTTTGCTCCAACTTGTTTATTTTATATTTACATTAGCGGTATCAGCTCAACAATCCGCTTATGATCCCACAGTTGACATCCATTCAACATCTATGCTGGGTTTCTGTGACGGGGAATTCTACGTTCCAAAATCAAAAAATTCCTGCTCACACGGCATCAGTTTTGGAAGTCGCCCACCAAAATGTGTTTGTATCAAAGGAGCGTAAGTGTTACATAATAATTATTACATACACAGTTATATGTAAAAGTACAATTTAAGTCTAATTATGGGAAATCATGGGGAAATTTAGTTTTAGAACATACAAAAATTAATTTAAAATAAAATTAAAAAAGTGTTTTCAAATTTAAAATATTCCAGCTACCAAATGTACTTGGACAACTGTCAGATAGCTAATGGGTTTGCAGAGGAAGTATGCACCCTTGTTGAGGACCCTGTGGCGGGCTTTAAGATCCAAGGGATAAAAATGACGAAGGAGCTTGAGTGGGACCAAGTTGGTGTGATTTGCAATCGAATGCTGGGAACTGGGACGGAATGGGACTATGTGCCAAGCGAAGGAAAAGCAAAAATAAATTATTTAACGACCAATTTCTACACCATTGTTGGGAAGGCAATGATTTCTGAACCGCTCTCAACTGCGAAAAAACCCAAAGGAAACCCGCAGATTTGTATAGAGAAAGAAACGCGTCCGAATGTCATCTGTAATTACCTACATGCTGAAAATGTGAATGAGTGGTCGATTAATAGGGTGACAGACATTATTGTTCGTGACAAGTGCCCAAAAATTGCAGACTCAAAATGGACGCCACTTCGCCCCAACACTTGTTTTAATCCTCTCACACTGTATGACTGTAAGTGGAGACAAATAAATAAATTCAAAAGCATCACAGTTCAGTTTTCTTTGAATGTAAAAAAAAACACATTAATTTACTAGCCAGAACCCTTACATGTATACATTTTATTAAAAATTACAGCTGATTGCCAAGTTACATGTCGTAAAACAAACTTTATCGCTCGAGGCTATGGCTTAACCGAAATAGACGATATTAATGGGACTCCGAATTTAGAAGGGAACTGTACGGATCCCAAAGGATTCTTCACCCATGAGAATAATTTCATGGACCGTCAACTTCTCATGTACATGGTTCTTGACCAAATTCGAGGACCGGATGACACCACAAACGTTATATTGGCGGAGCCGAGTACGGAAGGACTGAAGAGAGCGTATATCCTCTACGATTTGGTTAAAGAAATTGCCATGAAAGCCTGTGAGCATCCTTACCTTAAAACGACCACCCTTAAGTGGGCATCAAAATTTTTTGTGTATCTTCAGAAGGCTACGAAGTTGCAGTATGAGATCAAAATTAGTGACGAGGATTTCAAATGGATTGAAGCTATACTCACAAAATGCTCAGCCAGGACAGTTACCATCACACTGTCCACGAAGGATGAGGATGCAAAATGTGCGTCAGGACGTGAAAGGGTAAGTGAAGTTTTTTTAATAGCCTCAAATTGTTGTAAAAAAACGATTGAGAAGTAAAGTGGTGATACGGGTTATTAGAAGCAATTCTTAAGCCTTGAATTGAAAATATTAGTATTAAATATTTTTCTCTCGAATGTATTTCTGATAAAAGGCAACGGGGTACTGTCGCCCACATAAGCTACCTCCTCCAAAAGTAAAAAAGAATGATACTAGTGGCGAAAATGCAATTAGTGGTGAAGAAGAAGAAGAGCCGCCGTTTGGGGGTTGTGACTACAAAGAGGTCAAAATATCTCAGTTGTATGCTAATTACGAAAAGAAACATTACGTTCCAGAGTACAACTGGCTTTTCCTGGACATTGTTCACATAAGTTGTTTTACGGATTTCAAAGAATCTTATCGAATGTTTCATATTCTTCAGCAAGTCTTCGAGCAACTCTTTACGACTCCCATTCGAGACTACTGGTAAATTAAATTAAAACTTTTTTTTAGAAATAGGGCGTTTGTATCTTTCTACACGATTAGTACCAATAATAATAATATTATACTATGTCGAACTAATGTTTATAATTTCAGGAACTTCCCAAGATGGAGCGCCAGCGCAAAGACATCTATGTTCACTGTTGAGGCAGACACAGTGATGTGGAACGCACAGATCTGCGCCCAATCTGCGTACGATCACCGTAAGAATAAAATTTTCAGACTCAGCAGACCCAGTCGACCCAAATATCCGATGAGGAGGTAATAAGTCAATGTCAAATATTTACACATAAGCTATTTTTAGTCCGTTGCAAAGTAAAGCATTACCATTGAAACTCAAGGTGCTGAGAGTAGCATATATCGATGAAGATATTGCATCAGTAATATAGTTAATTTTTGCCAAATCCCACGTAATGACACCATTTTACCTTGGTCTCGTACATTTCATTGTTTACAGAAAGCGAGCTGCCGAAGAACTCTCAACGACTGCTGATGTTATGTGTGCAAAATCAAGCCGAGATTTTAAACTTCCTCAAGGATGTGATGCTGCTGTTGTGAAAACCAGGATGCGATCCAGGATGCGAAGACCTAAAGTTGTTTTGTAAAATATTGTATTGCATTCTCGACTTCCCTTGTCATTGTAGCCTAGATGTAGGCGCTACCAAACCCAAACCATGTCTTAGTTTAGCTTATAACATTCAATCAATAACGCTCGTCAAGTCAAGTCGCATTTATTAGTAATCACCTCACTTGCCACTTAAATTGACTCACGGACCATTTTGGCTGGTTTGACTTTATTAGACTTGGGTAACTCAAGTCGGTCCTTACGTCAAGTCAGTTGAATCAACCTTGTCGTGTCGTCCTACTAATCGTAAGATATGTATGTACAACGTTTGAAAAAACATTACTATTAGCGTCCATTTTTGGGCTGCTAGGCTAGAATCAAATTTCTAGGGCCACGCCGGGGGGGGGGGGATATTTTCCGTGGAATCATACCAAAAAAATGATGAAAAATGAATAATCCTCATGTGCAAGAAGTAAGTAATATCGTGTGAAACTAAAATGCATTTATTTCGTTGTAATTTATTTAGTAATAATTTATTGTTCCTACCTATCTACATAATTTACCGGATTTTTCACACTTTTGAGATACTTAACCAATTTCAACGTGTGATATACCATTCGAAAGCTAATGACTTGTAGATTCCAAATAACGCAAAAGGGAAGAGTTTATCGACAAGCGTTTGCCATTTTTTTCTAAAAACCGTTACTTTTTTTGAAAATTCCGCCTAAAATTGTTTGTATGCGTCGGAGGCCAAAAACAAAATACCCGTTTTCTTAATTTTTAAAGGGCTTTAAAATGATGTATCATGCATTAACATCGGTCAAATTTGACAAAAAATTAGTTAAGTTTTTTAATTACAATTGAAAATTAATCATGATCTGAGCTGTCACACTACGGTAATTGGATTCGCTCATTCATTTCGGTTCAATGGGTGTATCGTTTATGTGTAATTCCATTTAGTAAGAGGTTCAAATTTTGATTTTAAGATTTGGCGGCAAATTCAAAAACATGTACTCCTACGAAACTTAAAATGATTAAAATCACCTAAAGGCATTTTCGCCTAAAGCATGTTTATTATTTATTTAAATTTATAAGTCAGCATCGAAATTTAATGAATGACAGACTAAATTGCTATAACCTAATAAGATCAATAAGAAATCTTGAGTTTACACAATATTTAAAGTTTTCGCGGGAAATTCAAAAATTTCAATATTGTACTTTTGGTTTTTGCTGTTAAGGCTGCCATAAAACAAGGGCTAAAGCCAGAAGAAGAATATATTTTGGAAGCAGGACGGACTGGCCATAAGGAATTTGCGGAAATTCCGCATGGGCCCTCTGTTTCTTAAGCATTACGTATACGGGAGCTTAGGGCCCCAATAGGTCCAGCGCGGAAATTCCATGGCCCGAAGAAATCCCAGTGCGCCCCTGTTTGGAAGTTTACCCAATCAGTGTCATCAGATTTAAAAATATTGATTTTATGTTAAATCGGCACTTTGCTTTTATGTTAAATATACTGTGTAAGTGATTATTTCAAACGAATACATTTATTCCAACTGATTTCTATAATTTATTAGTTATTATTATTATTTATTAGTTATATTGTCCCCTCTGTAAACAATGGAATATTTATACCTGGCATCATCATGCTTGTACTATTAGAAACTAAATCTTACTTTCACTTTTTAATAAAACTAAGGAACACAGTTTTTGACCTGATTTCAGTGATAGAGTATGACTCTAAACTGTGCTTAATTGGCCCCAACTTTTGCCCTATTTTAATTCATTTTTATTTTATAATAATTATTCAAAAATGACGTCATGCATTAAATTAGATTCTCCTGGTTCTTATTATTTTTACATATCGCTTACACTTGTATATTTTATGTATACATTATTGGCGGTGTCCGCTGATTCTGTGGCCCCGTATGACCCGTCAGTTGACATCCGCTCACAAGCTATGCTAGGTTTCTGTGACGGGGAATTCTACGTTCCAAAATCAAAGACCACCTGTGCAGCCGGCATTAATTTTGGAGATCGTCCACCTAAATGTGTGTGTATCAAAGGGGCGTAAGTTACATAAAATTACAGACAGATGATAATATTATGCAATTTCGAAATCAAATTAAGTAAAATGTAATCAGTTTGGCAATGCGACTGGAGCTATATGGAAGTAATAATCAAGTAAACAAGGAATACATTGTTAGACGAATATGTACTAGCAATTTCAAAACTTCTGATATTTATGTATTTCATGTCCCTATCTGTCATTGTCAAACTCTAATAAATTACAAAGGCATTAAAGTAAAATAAAATTTAAAATTTCTAAGCTACCAAATGTATTGGGACAATTGCGAAGTAGCTGTCGGGTTTGCAGAGGAAGTGTGCACTCTTCTTAACGACACCGTGTCGCGGAGCAAGACCAAAGGGATAAAATTGACCAAGGAAATTGAATGGGACAAAGTTGGTCTGGTTTGCAATCGAATGGTGGGGAGTGGGACGGAATGGGACTATGTGGGAAGCAATGGAAAAGCGAAAATAGGTTCTGGAACATTAAATTTCTATACGATTAATGGGAAAGCTTTCACCTCAGTCACAACCAAGGGTAAAATAAAAACTGTACAGATATGTGTACAGCAGGAAACGCGTGAGAAGATCATCTGTAATTACAGGCATGTGGACAATTTGGAAGATTGGACGATTAATAAGATAACAGAAATTATTGTTCGTGATGTATGTCCAGAAGCCAATTATTGGATACCCCTGGAGGAGAAACAATGTTTCGAACCCCTCACTATATTTAACTGTAAGTATAGCAAGCATAATTATATTCGAAATCAAAAAAATATCATTTAAAAATTGGGTCATTTGATGACTCCAAAATTTATATTAATATAACAGACTTTTCAAAACAGTTGAATCCTAATTTTTAATTTTAGTACTTACAAACATTTTTTACATACTAATATTTTTTTGTAACATTCCAGCTGACTGCCAAGTTCCTTGTCGTAAATCAAACTTTTTCATAAAAGGCAGCTCTGGTTTAGGTCAAATAGAATTAAATGGAACTGCGAATTTAGAGGGGGACTGTACAGATCCCAAAGGGTTTTTCAACCATGAGAATCATTTCATGGACCGTAACCTTCTCATGTATATGGTTCTTGACCAAATTCGAGGGCCGGATGACAAGAGAAATATTACATTGGTGGAGCCGAAAACAGATGGGTTGAAGAGAACGTACATTCTCTACGATTTGGTTAAGCAAATTGCCTTGAAAGCCTGTGAGCATCCTTATCTTAAAAGTGACACCCTTGAGTGGGCTGCCAAATTTTTTATGTATCTTCAGAAGGCTACGAAGTTGCAGTATGAGATCAAAATCAGTGACGAGGATTTCAAATGGATTGAGGTGATACTTAAAAAGTGCTCAGCCAGGGCAGTTACCATGAAACTTTCCACCAAGGATCATAATGCAATGTGTCCGTCAGGGCAGAAAGAAGTAAGCCAATTTGAATTTAGTAATGAGTTGCATATGCTGTACCAGGTAATAAAAGCATTTTCAGGCACGGATTCAGGTGGGCGGGGGAGCGTCTATGTCACTATACGTATCTATGTAGACATTATTGCTGAATATTATTATTGTATCATGAATATTACTGTTAATTACGGTTCATATTTAACTTTGTTTGGTTGTAAACTTCGGAAAAGGCAACAGGGTACTGTCGTCCTGCTGCCATTGTAGCCCCCTCAAAATCAGCTCATAATGATACTACTGACGCTGACGGAAATACACCTACTGAAGAAACAGTAGTAACGGAGTTACCGCCCACCGAGTGTGACTACAACGAAGTCAAAATATCTCAGCTGTATTCTAATTACAAGCAAAAACATTACGTTCCCGAGTACAACTGGCTTTTCCTGGACATTGTTCACATGCTTTGTTTTCTGGATTTTAAAGAATCCTATCGAATGTTTCATATTCTCGAGCAAGTCTACGAACAACTCTTCACGACGCCTATTCGAGACTACTGGTAATGTAAATCACTAAAGTTTTAAGAAGTCAGTTAAGACCAGTAATTATGCTCTTTTATTAGCAGCGGTTTTAAAAAAATATATGTAAGTAGTTAGCATATTTTGTAATAAATTACAATATAGTATTACAATTAATTTACAATTAATTAATTGTAAATTATTTGTTTATTCCAAATTGACTGAGAATGAATTAAATTAGTTTACTTAGTTTACTAATCAATATTATTCATTCCAGGCATTTCCCAAGGTGGAGCACCAGTACAAAGACATCTATGTTCACGGTTGAGGCAGACACAGTGATGTGGAACATGCAGATCTGCGCCCAATCTATTTACAATTACAATCAGAATATACTTCACAGGACCATGAGACCCAGTCGATCCAAGTATCCCATGAGAAAGTAAATCAATCATTAATATTTATGTCATGATTTTTTAAGCTATTCTATTGAAAACTCAAGCTGCTAAATAGCATATCGAAAGATTTATGTACCACTAATGGGGAATACGAATCCTCTCAATGTTGACCTTTAAACTCTAAATATAATTTTCGTTATTTCCAGAAAGCGAGCTGCCGAAGTACTCTCAACGAGTTCGGATGTATCCTGTGCCAAAACGAAAAGCGATTTTAAACTTCCTAAAGGGTGCACTGGTACCCCTCCGAAGTCGAAAAGTCCCTAAAATAATAAAAATATTACATTTCCCTTTTTATTATGTCATATTTATTTTGCATGTAATTTATTGTCATTGTTGACTTTTTTATTTATTTATTTATTTTGTACCTTAAATTATATTTGAACATATTATTTCAAAATAGCATTATTATGTATTACATAAATATGGTAATTAATTTAAGTTGTTGCTTCACATTAGATTACCTATTAAATTGTAATTGTAATTGTTTTATTGTCAAATCCATAAAGCGCATATACACTTATTTCCAAGAATGGACAGTTCTAAACATTACAATTCTATACTACAGATATAATTTACGAGGTATACAAACATCATGTCAATATTATTGGAGTAAAAGAAATTTTTCACAAATGAAAATATTCAACTAGGCTAGGTTAATTAACTAAATACATTAAACATAAATATCTTTACGCATATCAATCAGCCATTTACATAAATCAAATTGGAAGTCTTTATGTTTTTTATTATTATGAATTATAACAGGAATAGCGTTCCAAAGTAATACTGCTCGGAACTGATAGCATTTACGATAGAACGATGTTCTGCGTAGGACTAACAGCTTACAATTATTTCGAAGTGATATTTCACGTGTATCAATAACTTCAATGATACTGTCTAGCCTTTCTTGTTGCTTAATTAAATTACGGGTTAAAGAGGCCATGACATATTTAACACGCTCACTAACAGTGAGTATACCCAGCGACTCATACAAGGGGTTCATTTCTATTACTTTTTTCCTTTTGGTTTTAGGAAAACCGAGCTGTCTATTTAAAAGTACATTAAAATGGTAACCATTAATATATAAGCATTTTAAGAAATGATCAATCACAGCTTGGCATTTATCTAATAGGAAGGTGGATGCACCCGCATAAATAGCAAGCCCATAATCAATATCAGAGTAAACAAGAGATTTAAAAATAATGGACAAAAGATTTGGCGGTATCATGCGTTAATTAAAAAGCAGTGTTTACACTTTATGAGTAATTAGAGCATACTTTTAACAATGCTGTTTCAAATTCAATAAAAATCGAAAGTGATAAATTTAACATACGTGTAATAATACAATGAAAACTTCCCATGTTTAATCTAGATCACAACCTACGGTCTGACATGAATAGAATCCAATCTGTAGTTAGTTAATTAGCAAATATTGCCGAGTTTAGAAAATACTTATATAGCTTTTTTTAAGTTTTCCATTATAGATAAAGTACCTACATTATTTATTTTCATGAATTTAGTTTATTAGTATGTATAAATAGCTGTGTTAAGTTGTGAAGGCTGAGTAGATTTCCTGCCATGTTTGTTAGGCGTATTTCATTAGTATTTTCTTTTCTTGTTTTTGAAAAATTTACGGCGGGTCAATTACGTACTACGAATACTGATGTAAGTAGCAATTCCATGTTAGGATTTTGTAATTCCGAGTACTACGTTCCAAGCTCAAAGAAAAGGTGTTCACAGGGAATCTCACTTGGGAAGCGACCACCCAAATGTGTGTGCATCAAAGGAATGTAAGGGGAAGATTTTGGACACTTATAATATTTGTATGCTTTTTACTTTATTAGAACCAAAACGTTGTTTAAGTTAAAACCATACGTTTGTTTTTTTTAAGCTACCGTCTATACCAGAGTAACTGTGACGTGAGTGATGGATTTGCTGAAGAGGTATGTATGCTTACGCAGGATGAAAAAGGCGTACAGCTTAAAGGGGTGAAATTGACGAAAGAGCCAGATTGGGATAAAACGGCTGCGGTTTTGGAAAAGTCTGTTGGGAGCTCAAGTGAGTGGGAGTATATTCCAGAATTTTCGAGAGGAAAATCACAATCAAAGGAATTCTACACAATTAATGGCGAAGCTTTTATATCCACGACCCCAGCCCCAACCACCGGAGCTGGAAAGCCAAAAATAAGTATTTGTGTACAAAACAAGAATTTAAAAGACTACATCTGTTTGTACACGCATTTGGACAATGTCGGCATTTGGGAACTGCTGAAATCTGTGGACGTGTCCGTCAAGACCAAGTGTCCAGACACGGGAATGACCCCATTGAGACCTAACAAATGTTTTCAGCCTTTAACTCTCCAGGACTGTAAGTACTCCAATCATTATTTTTATGGTAGAAATCATAATAATCACACCATTTTGAAAGCTAAAACGTTTGATTGGTCCGCGTCTCAGGGAGACTGTACCACAGAGGTGTATTAACATAGAGAGAGTACTCCCCGTAAAAAGTAAGGCAAACAGGGGACAAACGCCATCTGTCTTTTATCCAGACTCGAGACTGAGCCCTGCCTAGGATTAAGTGAGTGAAGGCTTGCTGGCTAGAAGTATTAGGGTGCATCCATCAATGACGTTTAAGAAGAAGGTTTTTACTTCCTCCCTCCCCTAGTTTAGCGCATCTACAATGTAGCGTCATAGTAACGACAAGTTTGAATAGGTCGTACCACTCTCCTTCCCCTAAATCCAGACGTCATTGGTGCACGCCCCCCTATGCAATCTATTCGCCTATGCGGCAGAAGGGAAAAGCAAAGGAAACGTAGTTCTTACCAAAAATGAAGACGTCGCTACTGCAGCTAATTCCTGCTGCAATGTAAACCGACTAGGCAGAAACTCATTCATGGGATCTGGTGAAAAATACATGCAAAGAGATAGGAGTTCTCTCTCTATGTTAATATACCTCTGTGGACTGTACCGACCCGGACCGACTGAACCTCTATCTGTAATTTTAAAATGCAAAAAATATTGGCTTAAAAACTTGCTTTTTAAACTTTAGTAAACGCGGTAGAAAAGCATGTTAAAATTTTTCAACTTGCACAAAAAGACATTTGAATGCGTTATTCGTGTTAATTATAAATTTGTAGCTGAATGCCAAGTGCCGTGTTCAAAGCAAAATATTGACACTGGAGGAGGCGGGGGTGGGGGTGCGGAGGAGCTTGGAGATTTGAATAAGAATGTGACTGATCCCCGTCCCTACATTAAACATGACAACAACTTCCTGGACAGAAAACTCAATTCATATTTGATGATGCAAGAGGTTGGATCGTATAATGTCACCCCCGTGAGCTCCATAAATCATGGACCTAACAAAACATTTGAATTGTATAAAGTTATGAAGACCATTGTAAAAAACTACTGTCCATCAAAATATGTACCCAGGGCATGGATAAACCTCGCTGCGGAATTATTTCATGCTCTACATCACGGAGATATTTTTAAATATGAGAATGAAATTAACACGGAGGAGTTCGCATGGATTTTTGACATTCTCAATATGTGCTCTGCAGAACTGCCCAGTATTCAATTATATCATGACAAGAATGATACGTCTGGTGGGGAAAACCTTCAAGTCTGCGATGGGGTACCATTGGTAAGCAATTTATTTTGATTTGTAGAACCTTTCGGGTTTTTCAAAATATCATATCGTCTCTGAAGAACCAAAATGACCTATTTTCATTTGTAGTTAAAAACAATATCCACTATCTACAAAAATATTGAAACATGTCTTGAAAGCATTTAAATAGAATATTTTGCACTTTTCAAAAACATAGAATCAGAACATTTTACACTTTTTAAAAACATGTAATTGCAACATTTTACACTTTTCAAAAACATGTAAATAGAACATTTGACAGTTTTCAAAAACATGTAAATAGAACATTTGACACTGTTCCAAACCATGTAAATAGAACATTTTACACTTTTAAAAAAAATCTTAATTAACATTTTATGTATGTTACTCATTCTGTTTTTATGACATAGCTCATTTTAATTCTAGCTTAAATTGGAAGTGGGTCATTTTGGTTCTTGACACACGATATACTGTATACTATAGTACATGGACAATAAAATTGTTGGTGGTTTTGAAAGCTGTGATCGACGAATTTGACGTTTTAGAACCTTTCAAAGCATATGTTTAAAGAACTGTGTCAAGTAGTGTTAAATGCAGTGTACACGAATATCATTGAATGCCTGATGTAGTTTGAGCAACTGTATTTAAAAAAATGTTGTTTATTTCTTAGGCTAGTGGTTACTGCAAGCCAGAAGATAAGGACGGTTGCACTGAAATGCCCGTGAATATAATCCCGCCACCGTACAATGACTACAAATTGAAGCACTACGTCCCTGAAGTGAACTGGTTAATTCTGGATATCGTTCATGTCGTTTGCTTCCCACAATTCAACGAATCCTATAGAATGTTTCATTTACTTGAGCAGACTGTCGAGAAACTATTCACTCTTCAGATAAAGAATTACTGGTGAGCGCATAATAAATTATACGTCATGCTTTTAACTTGTTAAATTTCAGCTGAATTTCAGCTCCAGTCCTATATGATAACATTTTTATTTAATTGTTAAATAATTAATGAAAAAGTAAGAACGCTCACTTTGCTTATTACACAACTTTTTAGGTACTTTCCAAATTGGACAGAGCGTGTTAAAAGGCTCATGCTCGGAACATCTGCAGATGAATACATGCATAATATGGAAATGTGTGCAGAGTCAGCTTACCAGTCACGGAGCAGGCAACCTCATAGGCTAGTTCGACCTGATCTTTTAAAATATCTTCGAAGGAAGTAAGTTTAATCTTAACGTGAATGATTTAATATAAATTATAATTATTACATAATTTCGTCTTGTTATTTGTTGAAACAAAAAAATTCGAAATTTTGGAATACGAACAGCCTATTTTAGTTTTTTTGATTTGTAACCTACTATATCCCCTGTGAAGAACCAAAATGACCCATATCCATTTGTAGCGAAAAACATTATCCTTTATCTCCAAACATATTGAAACATGTCTTGAAAGCATTTAAATAGAACATTTTACAATTTTCAAAAACATGTAAATAGAACATTTTGCACTTTTCAAAAACTCTAAATTAACATTTTACTCATGTTTCTCATTTTGTTTTTATGACATAGCTCATTTTGATTGTAGCTTAAATTGGATATGGGTCATTTTGGTTCTTCACAGACGATATTCCTCAAATCTTAAGATAAGGCAGTATGATTAAATTTGTGTATGTTTGAAATTACTAGGAAACGATCTGCGGAAGCGCTTTCTAGCTCCTATGACGTATTCTGTGCCAAGACTAAGGCTGATTGGACCGGACCGGACGGGTGCGCTTCGAAGATCGCCAAGAAAAGTAGTGGTAGTTCATCCAAGTCCAAAAAAAGTAAACATTGATTTTGATTGATTATTACAATTTTGAGTGTGAGAAGTCAAAGTGTTGCCGATGCGTTATAAAGAGGTCAGAAGGGAAATAAGCAAAATTTAACTTAATAATTTATTGCAAATTAATTGTATTAAATTTGCCAAATCTATATATTTATTGCCATTAACCTATGCAAAAACATGATGGTTCTTGGTCGCTTTAATAATATATATTTTACTTATAAAATGCCGTGCCAGTTATTTTTGTGCACTATTTACTATTAACATCTTATATTACCATTCAATTCAATCATTTTAATCCGTCAGCATCTATGTATGGTATTTAAAAATGAGAAATGCGTATGCCCTGTGTAGTAATTCTAGTAATTAACAAATTAATCCATGATGGATTTCGACAGCGTAAACTGCCATATAGAACACCTTACAGTTAGGTTATTAGGTGCGGATACCCATACACACAGAGTTTCCCGTGTAGAAGATCAACAAAGTGTTTGTTAAATGATGTAAATATTTAATTAATAAAATACGCAGAAACCATTCACTTATCAACAATATAAAATAATATCATTGATTTATTAGCAAACAAAGATACAAGTAATCCCAGCTTGGTGCCGTAAGTTGCATTGTCTAGAATCTAGAATGCAGATAAATAGATTCATTCAAGATGACTTCCTTTAAATAATTTCAAAAGCTAATTAAAAAAAAATTACTATGTACTAAATTTAAATTCAACTAAAGATAAAATACATAATTATTTGAGACTTGACATATTCTGCTTTCATAATTATTTCTCAAATTCTAGATTATAACACTCATAATAATTAATAACGTTTATTACGAAAGGTTCAGATGGGAATCAGAATTTGGTTTGAATTTCGTGGGATTTTCAGTGTGAGCCTAGTTCTAACTCTGGTGTGTCTAACATGCCTAGTTCACTCTACATCGGCTTCGGCTTCTACTGTAAAACGAGGTATTAATAGTAGTGAGTCCGACTCAGAGTTCGTCATGGCATTAGTTCAGGCAGGTGCTGTCAAATTAGATCAAAGTCGTTTTGCCGGAGACCCCTTCGTCCTCCAAAATGTGGACCGTCTAAACAAGAAGTCCTACTACAAGCAGGGTGATGACATTATATTTGAGAGAGACTCGGTGGACACGGGTAAACCGGTCATTGTCCTAAAGGACACTGAAGATGGTGTTAAACCAAAGAAGAAAAAACGTATATTTGTCGTTTTGAAGAAAAATGACGCCGAAGATAAGAGCTATTGGGTGACATTTGCCTATATCAGGTATACACAATTCCATAAAAATTTCATAAATTACAAGTAGGTAAATTAATTTTTTTAAAAATTCTAAATAAAAATTCCACAATTTTGTAATTGTATATTTTGAAGACATTTCTTCCCTACTGATGACCCTGCGGAATTACTCACGATTGACGGAGAGAAACTACGGATTGAGTGGGACACGTGGAAACATAGAGGGAATTTGTATAGTGCGGCTCGTGCCTTTGGCTGGACGACCTGTGCAGAGAGCGTCTTCGTAGCTTGTAAAACGGGGTTTGGCGTGACGGGAGGAAATGCTAATTCTCTCTCCTCAGACTATGATGAGATCAAGTCTACTCAAGAGATTAAGCTGGCTGATAAGGGAGGAGGCGTGGCAAAAGCTCAGGTTGATGAGCCTAAATGGGGTCTTAATAAAGCTGCAGCGTCCTCCATTGTTCAGTCCGAATTCGTTGCGTCACTCACGGGGAAGGCTGCCTATGTGGAACCGAAGAACGATGGCTCTGGGATGACATCCGGTGGGGATGGAGAGGAAGAGTATGACTTCTTTGCTGATTTGGATGACTCTCCTTCTGAGGCACGGATGGTTGGCGCAAGCGTGGAAATCCTTTCTAGTTGTATGTCTAACTGCGCATGCGTTTTTGCTTTGAATTTTAATCATAATTTTGTTGCCTTTATGTAGGACATATAATTTTTAATTTAGTAAGTTTGTAAATTAATCAAGGTAATAATTATTAGTTGGTTTAATTTTTGAATATTTTTGTTGTTTCTTTAAGCTGGAGGTGGTGCGAGTGGTCTTGCCCACGCAGTTAATTTAACTGGGGCGGATTTCTTCAGTCAAGTGGGTTGGAAAACTCAAGATATAAAACAAGACGAGCTGGCTACAAAAATAAAAACAATCGAAGATTCGGCTTTCATAGGCTATGGAACATGCCCTTTTAAGAAACAAACTGTCACAGATCTCAACAGTGCAAATACGGCCATTTTGGCTGCCGAATTTTACCTTACAACACTACGTAGCCAGTGCTCTATGCATCATGCGAACCAAATCAAAATATTATTTGACGCAGGGATTTTAACATTGAACAAAGACAATACGCTATCTGTCCCCTTAGCCAATCCTTTATTGTAAGTTACATATTATTTAGCTAAATAATTCATTTCAAAATCAAAATACGTAGTTGGTCGTGGAATCGGTAAAGGTATTTACTGAGTAATATGACTAAATTTTTAATTGCCGCTATTACCTTAGATATTAGCGAATTCGGTATGCTGACTAACGGTGAGAGCTGTTAAAAAATGAAAAAGACATTAATGACATTACCTTCGGTATTTGAATGCAAGACTCCACTACAGCGAGTTGACACTTTAGCCCCTGAACTATCATGCACAGTTGTTAAAAGTGGAATAGAAAGTATGCAATCTTTCTAATACCAAAATCCAGTAAAATACGTTAGTCACCAGCACTATTATTTTTTTCAATCGTAACCGTGACTGGAAGTTACACCGATTTTCTCGCTCCCCAAATTTCCAAATTTTACCGATCAATAGTGGTTTCTGTTAAAAACTTGTTACAGTAATCCGGGTGAGAAAAATTCTAAGTGTGTACATAGGGGCGCATGGTTAGCCTCTTGTAAATTGGCAGTGCGTATACTAATAATATTCCTTACATTTAAAATTTGATTTCATTTGTTGTAAAATGCATTTAGAAAGCAGTCAAAGTTAACAAAAACGGAAACTGAAGATTTGTCCAGAGGCTATGAAACGGCCATGTTTACTCAAGCATTTGCGGCTGAGCTGAGAAGATTAAGCCTGTCCTCTCTAGACCCCGAAGGTAGAAAAATCTCTCGTGCCGTCTTCACATTGATACGAATGGCCCTTCATTCCATAAAACAAGCTAAAATCATGCTCCCAGCACATTTCATCCTCGTCACAAGGAATCTTGTTCAGACTTTAAAATCCACAAATACAAAATCTTTACAAGACTGGGAGAGAATCAAGTCATGTAAGTCATGTCCTGAGAAAGAGAGGAACCTTGCCGTGGGGGACATCTACAGCTTGCAAGCCATTCAACAATTCATTATTGCTGGGCTCGGGCCTGTCGTCGCTAAAGATGAGGACCCATTCACTGCTTATGAAAACTACTTTAAGAAACATGGGGAAAATGTTCGAGAAAAAACGAAGAGATACTTGTAATTTATAAATGAGAAAAATATAGTGTTTTACTGTTATTGTTATTGATGATACGCTACGCTATTATGGTATATGAGTTTACAACCAGCAGAAGCTATATTTTAATAAATGAGGTAAATGACACGTGAAACAAGTACTAGCAAACTGACCATGAGTTAATTTTCATTTATTTTCAGTCGAATATAAAATTTACAGAATTCTTAGGTATTCGAATTTTTTGGATTGACTAATTAATTTATGATTTTAGATAGCTACTATTTTAGGCATGATTTAATGAGCTCTTGGTTTAATTTAGATTTTTATTTAAGCTCGCTCATAATTCAAATTTTCTACGATCTGACTGGATTTTTTAATATTAGGAAGGGAAGATAAAAATTTGATTTTAAAAGCATGAACAGCTGGGAGCTCCTCCTTTAACATCCAGGACAGTAGTTTCGAGTTACACTCTCTTTGAATTTCGGATACAGCATTGGAATAGCCCGCCATTTGAAAGGAGGAGCATCGCAGCATGGACCACAGCAACAGGATCCTCCTCCACTAGCTGATGAGCCCCAGAATGATCCACATCCAGCTGGGGGCCCACAACCCGTACAACAGGCGGCAGAGCCATTAGGATGTACTGGCTGAACACAGCATGAAGGGCAGGATGGACATGGGCCTGGGCAGCAAGAGCAACAAGAGGGGGCTGGGCAGCAAGAGCAACAGGAGGGGGCTGGACAGCAAGAGCAACAAGAGGGGGCTGGACAACAACAAGATGGGCGTGAACAGCAACACGAGGGGCGTGGACAGGGACATCCGCAGCAGGGGCGTGCACAGCAGCACGTGCATGAAGGGCAGGGGCGACAGCAGGGACGTGGACAAGGACCGGCGCAGCCACAGCTACAGCAGGAACAACATCGTCTCGGGGGACAACATCGTTTCGGTGGACAACAGCCACATCCACACTGAAATTTTTAAATGATTCAAATAGTTTTAGAATTTTTGCCAATTATGAACAGTAACTGCTTTTTTTCATATAAAATGTAATTTTCATTCAGTATTTTCTCTTATTTTTTGAAAAAATCTGAAATTATTGTAGTGATAATTTTTTTTACTTACGCCACATCCACAGCAAGCCATTTTTTTAAATTTATAAATAATTAATTTAGTTGTATGCAATAATTTTATTCGTGGTTTTAGTTAGGTTTGAATTTAGAAGACGTCTTTACTTGAAAATTTATAGGTTTATTTAATCTTAAATTCTGAAATGTGCATTTAATTTTGAAATTTTGGGAGGTTAAATTTTGATGGGTGTTGCTTGCTTGGTGGCCGAATTGAGAATGAAAATTTTTATACATTGCTCCGTTGCTCAGCAGTGCGGTGTGGTGGAGGCAAAATCAGAAAATTGTTATTACAAATTTACAGCAGCGTCACTGTGTGTCAATAGTAATCCCAAACTATTAGATTTTTGGATAAAATTGTGTCGTTTAATAATTTTTTCGCTTCAAAGTAGTGTTAAAAGTAAATTGTTTACCTACCATTATTAAAATAACGTGAACGAGTGTGAAAGCATATTACCAAGACAAGTACTAAATTAAAAATTTGAACCAGCCAAATGCCAAAGCCAAAAGTCATAATGAAAGTGAAATTAACATGCATAGCACTAATTTAGTATTAGTATTTTAAGCCTTCAATAATCCAATATACTATCTGGTAAAAAATCATCACATGTTTGCAGGCTTATTTTCCAGTTTAAAAGGAATTTCTGTTGACTTATCTTTCCTAATAATAATGTTAAGAAACTATTTTGAATTAAATTCCCATAATATACTCTGCAATATTTCCTTCACGGTGTGAGTAAGATGTTGCATCTTTTGCAGCTCAACCAGCATCTAAAAACCAGCGTAATTTCGTGCTTGTATGTAATAATAATTTCTGAGCTGTACTAAAATTGCTGTTGTACATAGGAAACAAAGAGCCATTCATTCTTTCATGTTTGCGATTTGCGAAGCTGATAATTATTATACAGTTTTGAGGTTGTTTTTGTTAGTTATAAATTACTTCTAGTCACATTCAGTGTAGAGGTCTGTCTGTGGGCTGCGAGATGTCATTATATTTAATTGACTAAAATTAGGTTGACTATTAAATAGCTCACTAAATAGCAGCAGTCTAACACTATTACTATTTGCATTTGCATAATGGCTGTTACCGATAAATATTTAATTACATTTATCACGACACTTAAATTAAGTATTCAACACTACTACACAAATAATAATTGCATTTTAAGGCTTTGAATTAAAAATTTTAAATGACACGATGACGAAAATACAGACAGCATGCAATGAGAATTCTGATAATAAATTAAACAGTAACGTGAGTGCCATAATGGCTGGAAGTGATAGTCGTTTTCGGCTGCTCCCCCATGGTTATGCAGGGTCACGGAATAGTAAAAAATTGAGTTCCACAACGAGATTATATTATGTAATAATAATTTTAACTACGGCACTCGGCTACATTGTGCTTTACTCGAATTTGTTCCAAAATTCGAGATTTAGTTCATTTAGTAGATTCCACTCTAATAATAATAATGGTAATATAATTCAGCAGCTTCTGGCATCTAGTAAACAAGGAAATAGACATGAAACAAATATTAATACTGAAGATCATGGGAAAAATAGAAATTCAACAAATTTTACGAAACTTCTAAGAGATAATCGTGAACCCGAAAGACAAGGAACAGTACTGCCGCGGACCAGCTTTAATACAACGTGTATACCAAAAGATCTTAAATACCTTGTGACTCCCTATACAAGTAAGTACAATCGATTAATGGATTTAATATTAATCTACGTAAGAATCATAAAATTCGAATATTTTTTTAAAAACATTGCCACTATCTGTGTACTCCATAGAAAAGCTATGCACCACGAATAACTGGAACTTAAAAAATAATACAAACGCCCATGGCTTGACCTGTCAATACCCCCAACTAAATCCATTTGACCCTGTGATCAGCCAATTCCAAGGAGAACTCATTCATAAAGATGTCTGTCAAATTTTCCCAGAATTCCAGAATACAAGTTTTCAAATTTTTACTACGGATTTTAAATCTAATTTAATCACACTAATTCGTCCAAGTAAATTTGGATATTCGAAATGCTGCTACAGGAATATGTCTCGAGTTAAAGATGACGAATCTGCTGTTACGTGAGTGATTTCATTACATTTATAATAAACCTCATATTTTGTAGTAAGAAATGTATTTTAAGTTTTTAATCTTTTTAAATTCTACAGTATTTCTAAACAGTGTACCCGGATAACTTCATCTAAACAGAAAATACCGCCAGAACATGAATTTATTAAAATATTTTGCAATCATAAATCAAAAACTTATAAGTATGCAAACAACTCATCAAAAAATGCTACAATAATTAAAACTAGTCAAGAATTAATTGGCCTATTTGCGTTCACACCACTAAAATCCGATGTAGAATCTCGTGTCAAAAATCTATTCCAGAAAAACAAAGTAAAAAACGTGGGGGAGACATTAAACGTAGCAATCCTTGGACTCGACTCGATTTCACACATGAATTTCATTCGAACAATGCCCAAATCCTACGAGTACATCATCGAAGACATGAAAGCACTCGGTCTCTATGGTTACAACAAAGTTGGAGAAAATACATTTGCCAATTTAATCCCTATACTAACAGGTCTCCACCCAGGGCAAATGGCCAAGGTACATCCAAAGTGTAAGATTAAAAAAGGACCATATGACGACTGCCCATTTCTATGGAAAGAATTTGCGGCTTCAGGATATCGAACAATTTACGGAGAAGATGCCGGGTTCCTTTCAATGTTTCATTATACCAAGAATGGATTCAAATCCCCTCCCACTGACTACTATCTCCGCCCGTTTATACACGAATCGGACGAAATGTACTACTGGGGCACTAACAGATCATCGGGGGATTTTCCTTGCTATGCAGGGAAACGTTTAAACTTACAGTATATTCTGGACTACATGAGAAGTACTGCACAGGCTATGGGTCAAGATAAAAGATATTTTGAATTGCTTTGCTAATTCCTTGAGCCATTCTCACCTTCATTGGCCTTGCGCCGGGGACACTGCACTTTTGGAATCACTTACATGGTTTCAAGATTCGAACCCAAATGTACTGAATAATACACTGCTTATTGTAATGAGTGATCATGGGATGCGGTACGATGGGATCCGAAATACACTTCAAGGACGTGCTGAGCATCGCATGCCATTCGCATTCTTTATCTTCCCGCCCTGGTTTAAAAAAAAATACCCGCGAGCGCTGGAAAATTTTAAAAGGAATAAATACCGACTTACCACTCCATTTGATGTCCACTACACACTCAAGGACCTCCTGAACCTTGAGCAAATAGAAAATTCGAATATTGAGAAGCGCGCGAAGAGAATCCAAGATGACCTAATAAGAAATGTGTTAAGCATTTCGAATTCCAGCCAAAGCGATGCACGCTATGGAATGAGCCTGTTTTTGCCGATCCCCAAAACACGCGTGTGCCGTGAAGCAGGTGTCTCCGATTATTACTGTATCTGTCATCACGTTCAACCACTAAACAATTTCAAAGAGGATCCATTAGTTCATTTGCTGGCTAAGCATCTTGTCAATATAATTAATTATAATTTAGAAACGTATGCGGAGTGTCCTAAGCTTACGCTGGATAGGGTCTTAGGTGCTGAAAAAGTTGTTGTCTCCAGTCCAGATTTAAAAGCTGTGGGGGAAGATCATCTAGGTGACATTGAAAGTGATGAGCTTACCGAGTTACTGGCACAAGAGGCTGTAGAGTCTAAAGTGTTTGCTGTGTCGATTATGACAGCTCCAGGAAGGGCTTCATTTGACACACAATTTATTGTTAACACCCGCTTAAATATGACAAGTCTACAAGGGGACATTAGTCGAACTGATAAGTATGACGAGCAGAGACAGTGTGTCAGTACTGTCAAAGAGAATTATCTCAAAGCTTTGTGTGTCTGCTTGGATTAAATATTATAAGTCAATAAAAATCAGCAGTTGCGTGTATATAAAATTTACACAAAAATCAATACTCAGCTGACCACTTCGAGCATAGTTTTATGACAGTTAGGGATCGTCCATAAATGATGTCAATGGTAGGGTAGGGTCCATGAGTCTGCTTTGATACTCATGAAATATTATGTTAAAGATAGCCATTCACGCCATGGTTAAGCTGATGACAGTTTCCTAGAAATGTAAATCTTTGGATAACATCACTTATGGACGACCCCTTATCAGTTTTGACTTATCAGTCTGTGGATAATCGCCAAAAGTAAATATTTAATAGTTGGATTTAAATACCCTAATTTGTTGTCTTTTAAATGCAAAATCATTACTTTTAAATACACATTTTTTAGACAAATTTCTACATCTTTTAAAACCAGTGCAGTGTGGGCCAATCAGAGAGCTGATGAGCAAGGTTAACGTTTTATGAAAATCTAGTAATAAAATCGTCATCGTTCCGATTTTTATAACCATGAACTTGGAGCTTATAGACAATAAATTATTCATTGACACCTGATTAGTCCGTTTCCTAAACTTACATAAGATAAACAATGCGTCTGATACTGTAACATTACAACGAAAGAAGTCTGGCGTAAAAAGGTCGTCCCTAAAAACGCATTTAATTTCCTACTCTATTATTGATTCATTCCTGTCGAATAGTCACATTGGTCATTATCTATCAATAGAAACTATCACAGCTACCAGCGCAGCATTTCAGTTCAACCTTCAGCAAATACGGTCTTTTTGAAGCATACTATACTATTTATACTTGACTTGTAATCGGGTTCATTTATATAGTAGGGTTTGCCCTAATTGTGATCACTTCCCTAATGGTGGTCAGTAGCCGCGGTTCAAATGCTGCTGCCATTAAAAATCTTTCTGGTTGATATTGTTATAGCTTATAATCTCAACTGTATATAGCCAGTCACACATATTTTTAAATGCAGTAGTATTTGAACAACGGCTACTGATCACCATTAGGGAAGTGATCACTATTAGGGCAAACCCTAATACTATACATTCATGGAATCCAGTGGCCGCGGAAGCACGTGGGACAAGGGGGCATGTCCCCCCCTCAAAATTTTAATTCATAATGTTAATAAATAGGTACATACTTTAGTATGTACCTATGCTTAACATAGGCTTGTCCCCCCTTGGAATATTGACCTTCCGCAGCCACTGATGACTGATGGAATCAAAATTCACACCACTTGAAGCGAAAAGTCATGATCTCACATAATATGTTTAAGCCTTTTGTCAACTATTCGTGATTATCGTGATCCAAAGAGTTGACAGAGCAGATCAACAAAATATATGACATGGAAGACCAAAGTTTCTATTAAGCTAGTAAGCACAACTTCATAATCTACCTACCTGTAAAATGCTAATGGTCCCTGATAAATGATAATTATTGTACTACACGGCTAAATTAAATCTAAATCTACAAAAAAAATTCATTTAACGTAAAGTCATGTAGTTGTTAAGCTGACGTGAACAAATTATTACACGCGATTTAATAAACTACTATATATATATAGCATCAAATGAAACTTTACTAGTCAGTCATGTCATAATTACCTGATACAAATAAAATCATGAGACGATATTTACTTCAAATATTCAGAATATTAGAGTTACACTAATGTATAACATTTGACGATACTTAACCTTAAAAACAACAAATAAAAACCATGGGAAAATCAAAATTATACCTGATTCCTACCACAAAAAGCACTGCTTATTGTCCGTGTTTCGGCTGGATTCACAACACGTCTTGCGCCTATAGTTGTATCAAATTCCGTCGGTATAGGAAATTATATCTTGCAATTGTTTTCTTCGCTTTTGTCACCTGTCTTTTTCATGTGTCCTTCCTCCAAACTTTAAAAGTTGATTCAGTTAATCAATTAGATTACCAGTGGTATGTTAATAGTTTTAATTCGGAGCGAATAGAATCACGTCGCCCTGTCCCCGAGTCACCAGTACAGGAAATGGATTCAACAAGTGAAGAAAAAACTATTGGCTCCGATGTTAATTCAAAATCTCAGTTTCAAGATCAAAGTAATTCGAATAGTGAGTTCTTAATGCCGGCAGCATTAGAAATTTTTCCTCAAGCAGAAATTCATCGAACTGAAGTTTTCCAGATATCTCCCGAACCTACAGTGGTTAGCCATGATGAAGATCAAGGAGACACTACTGTCACGGCCATCAGTCAAAGTAAAACGTCAGCAGAAAATACAATTACGGAAGAGGCTAAACAAACGTATAATAATAATGATAAGGGTCCTTCCAAAATTATTGATTCTGCACCTGAACCGACACCAGCAGACCTACTCTTATATTCCCCAAAATATCAGCCGGTATCGTCAAAGTCGACCTTGACCCCAGTTCCAGTTGAAATCGAACAACAAGGACATGATATTGAAAATGACGTCGAAATTGCTGAGGTAGACGTGGTGACGTTAAATATGGCTGAAGATAAACCCTCAAAAAATGAAAATATTGAAACTAATAAACATTCAGACGAAAGTACACCCGTCCAGCCAAAAACCCAACCAGTAGTAGTTCAACCGCAAAGTGAATTCAGTGTTAAGAATAGGACTCCGGGTATGGCCTGTACGATTCCATATCTTAATCCCTTTGACCCTTCAATTCTTCCGCTTATTGAACAACCTGACCCCCTTGTTTGCAATAATACGGAGCACCCACTACTGTTTGAATTGGATGATGATGGCACACTGGTCCAGTTGTTTGACTATCAACCGTATGGCTTTGACTACTGCTGCTACCTCTCCTTCACCAGGACGCTTAATAACGATGATGATTTCGAGTAAGTGAATTTTAATTTTGGGAGCGTGCATAAATTACATGGTACGTTATTTGTTTTGGGGGGAGTGGAGAGGAGGGGTTCAAGCTGCCTATCATTTTACATGGACGTGCACATCAAAGGGGGGAGAAAGGTAAAGGTTCACAATGTCTGATTTTTGTACCACGTAAGTTATGCAAGCTCTCTGTAAAGATTTATAGTAATAGCAATTATAATATTATACTGCTGTAGGTACATAACATAATTTTAAATCCGCTTAAAAAATTATTTTTTAAAAAACTGTATTGAATTTTTCTACAAATATACAAACCTCCTTAATTAATTAAAGTTATATTCGGTTGAGTTATGCGGTGCAGGGCTGTGCTGATTAATGTACCTAGACCTACTTAGGTAGGTATCCACTTTAAAAGTTTACCATGTTATTATGGTATATTCAGATTGCGAAAATAAAAATAAAAATCCACGCACACGCAGTTTTAAAGTTTATTATCTAGTAATTATCATTGCATTTTAACCTTATCTAGAATACAACCGTACTGCACTCCAATCACAGAAAAACGAACAGATATTCCACACAACGTGTCTGACTTTATCGTGACTTGCAGAGAGGAAGGTAAAAAACGCAAGTTCATTGACGTAGACGTGTTCTCTATTCCCCGACTAACTCCATCAGATGTTTTCCAACGAGCCCAAAAAATATTAAATAGTGATACTCCCGCTACATCATCATCAGCTTCAAGAAAAAATGCAAATTCAAATCAAAAGTTAAATGTAGTCATTCTAGGTCTGGATGCAGTTTCAAGTATGAATTTTGTAAGGACTATGCCACGATCCCGGAACTACCTTCTTGGAAAACTCAGAGCCTTAACATTTGATGGCTACACGAAGGTGGGGGATAATACACTTCCTAATGCTATGCCTATTCTCACAGGTTTTTTTTTTTTTTTTATAAAATTTAATTTTATTCACAATTCCAATTTCAATTTAGAATACACTCACTGATCCACATAAAAAATTAACATAAGCAAGGGTCTACAAGGCAAATATGTAATAACAATATTATTTGTATATATTCTAATGCATACACATTACACGGAAGATTTATTTATAGGTACATACTTATAATAAAATAAACATTTTATTATACTACACGAAGGTGGGGGATAACACTTCCTAATGCTATGCCTATACTAACAGGGTTTTCTCTTGAAGAAGCTAAAGAAACATGCTGGAGGTCAGACGAAGATTATTTTGATAGTTGTCCCTTCATTTGGAAAAATTATTCTGCACTCGGCTACTATACTTCCTACGCCGAGGATGCGCCGGATATTTCCACTTTTAGTTACATGAAGAAGGGTTTTCAAAGCCCACCGGTACATTTCTATGCTCGCCCATCCCTCCTCTCACAGGATGGTTTTATCGGCCATGAAAACTTGTCCAATGGGAATATTTGCTATGGACCGCGCAAGTCATTCGATGTCCTACTCAAGTACATGCGCAACTTGGCTTTCTCCATACAATCTAATAGTAATAATCAAAACCCTAGCGCCAAAATAAACCCGCCAGATTTCAACTATTTCCAGTACATCTGGTCTAATACTCTCTCACATGATTTCGATAACATCCCAGCGCTTGGAGACGCGGCGCTCTTGGATACACTCAAGTGGTTTAACGAAAATAATTATCTTAATAATACTATACTTATTCTCATGAGTGACCATGGGATGCGTTGGGGGGACATTCGAGAAACGATGCAAGGTAAAATTGAAGAGCGCATGCCCCTTTTGAATATAGTTTTACCCCCTTGGTTCGCGCGGAAGTATCCCACGGCATACAAAAATATGGTAAGGAATAAGGGGAAGCTAACAACGCACTTTGATTTTCACGAAGTTCTCAAAGATATCCTTGATCCGGAGCTAAATCTGTCCGAGAGGAGAATTCTAGAAAGGTCACGAGCTATTGATGCGCGCCAAGCGCGAACTGAAACCAGCCCACGCGGCATAAGTCTCTTTTTACCGATACCAACGAGTCGGGATTGCCCCAGTGCAGGGATTGATCCTGCTTGGTGCATTTGTAAAAATAAAAGAGCCATTAACAAGGATTCTAGGCAAGTCCAAGAAGCAGCCCAGAAAATAATTCAACATCTCAACAGCAAACTGTCAGGGTATTTTAAGTGTGCTAAACTCAAGCTTGACAAAGTCTTAAGTGCTGAACTTGTTATTCCTGCGGGAGGTAATTTATTAGATAATAAAAATGAAAGTTTGAGTACAGCCAGCGAACAGGAAGGAGAAGCAGCAGGGAATAATGTGGAAAATTTCCTTCAAATGAGTGAAATCCTAAACATGACTAACCGAGAGATTGTATTACATAAACAACGTGGGGAATACAGTGATATACTTGATCTATCCTTGGGCATAACACTGAGGACATCCCCTGGACTAGCTCTGTTTGAAGCGAGCATCACCAAAAATATTCAGAATTCTAAAAAACTTCCCTCTTGGAATGATGTCGGGGAAGTTAGCCGAATTAATTTGTATGGAAATCAAAGTCATTGTGTTAAAAATTCAAAAATGAAATTGTATTGTTTTTGTATTGATCAAAAGCCAAAATATTTATATGAAATATAAAGTGTCGCAATTCCCAATCTGTTTGCAGTGTGATTTTATTAATTTTTTATTAAACTTCTCACAAGGTTTTGTAAAATTCTGTCATATTGTGCTTAAACACATACCACATTATTATCGTCTGTGAAGAACCGAAATGACCCATATTCATTTTGACCTAAAAACAATTTTAACTATCTACACAAATATTCAAATATGTCTGAAGAGCATTTACATAAAACACTGCAATTTTTAAAAACATGGAATGAGACATTTTTGCACTTTTTCAAAAACATAGAATTACAACATTTTGCACCTTTTCAAAAACATGGAATTAGAACATTTTGGACCTTTTCAAAAAAATGGAATTAGAACATTTTGCATTGTTTAATAAAATGAAAGTAGAGGATTTTACACTTTTCGTAATTAACATTTTACGAATATTTCTCATTTTGTTTTAATGACATATAGCTCATTTTGTTTGTAGCTTAAATTGGATATGGGCCATTTCGATTCTTCACAGACGATAATATAATGTTTACTGATTTGTGACAATATTTGTACCCAACCCAAAATAATTAATATTTTGTGTGCCAGCCTTTTCTTTTAAAAAAAGTATAAATAGTGCATACGATTGTCTGTTATCTCCTTAATGAGCGTATAATTATATGGGCGATGTCGTTGTTGTTCTCGTTAATGCGGCTTATGAATGTGGCTTGTACAAAGTACAAAGGCAATACTTTTATTACTGTTTTGAGCGTTATATGATACAGAGCTGGGTCGGTTTCTTGTGGAAAGGAACATTTAATGGAAAAATGAGGGAAAGAAGAATTAGGGAATTAAAGTGGTAGATCCCATGGCCAAACGGATCTGGATTTTGGATGAAATATAGTTTTTAATTAAATTCTTCCCACGGACTCTTGTTTCCAACTTATACATAGGAAATATCTCCTCTCAAACATGAGTCCTTATCCTGTTCTTACTTACTTGGTGTATTCACTTTTTATCCATTTTCTCTCATACTTTAACTTTACACTTGTCATGTTTTTATTTGCCTACTTTACTTTGTTGCTTCCACACTTGTTTGCTCATTTCCTCTCTCTTTTCCATCATCATCTCTTGAGATAAACAAAGATGACGGCGACTATACATACAAGTTTCCCTCTTTTTCTGAGTATTTTCTACGGGATGTATTTCATTTTCCTTCCTCAGAAGTAGAAGTGGAACTGAACTAAGGAAACTCTCAGACACAAGTTTGTCATCTCATGCTACTAATTAAATTTTTTAGGTATATGTATATCATGTGTGATGAGATGGGATGTGAGAATTAATAAATGCACTTTGACGATGAGAACGCTCTCGCCTCTATGCATAATAATATGTAACACGATTTACTGTGTTGTGTGTTCGGTAAATTTTAAATTTAATGTTACTTACAATGTAGTGCAGCTAAAAAATTCCGTCTTTCAACATGGCAAAAGTGCAAGTATAACTCTATAGCACTCCTGTCCTACAGAGTATCATGCTTTAGTTCAAATTATTTTCACATATGAAGTGCTTTTTGGCAAAATGGGTCCATCAAATCAAATTTTACAGAAATAACGAATGATGCGAATAAAAGTGGGCAGAATTAATTTTTGGAACTCAATTTTTTCTACAGTTACTGTAAGTTACAGTAACTGTAGAAAAAATCGATGATAGTCTGTAACTGACGAAGCACTATTCCAAGCAGTTTCATAAATCTATAGACTGACTCTGAAATGTTTTAGAAAATTTTCAAAAATTTTAATTTATGGACTTTTTTCGCTTTGCCTCAAAATATATAACTTAACATGGAGGAGAAAGTCCATGAGATGAAATTTTAATCGTATTGAGTGAAACTAAACTTTTTTTTTTACTTTTAAACATTTTCTTGTATGAAAATATTTACGCAGAGCAGTTGTCTTCTACAACTACGAAAACACTCGAAAACGGAATTTAAATCAGAAATGAATGTTTTTGCTGGACTTATCCCATTTTACCAAAAATCATTTGATGAACTTATCCCATTTTGCTAAACAACGACATTTTGGCTATTTTTACACATTGTACTGGTCGAAATTTGGCCTTTACCATTCAACACAGTAGCGTATCTAGTTGAATATTTCACGCAGGGCAAATAATCTCATTTTTAAAAAATGGGCACATGCCGTTTTGCCAAAAAACTCTTCATGTGTTTGCATAATCCGGCCATTATTATCTTCCTTATTTTGTTTGAGGTAAATGGTGATATAATTAAGTAGGCACTTAATTTTGTATTTAGGATTTGTAGCTTTGTAGTTGCACAATGCAAAACCGTCCTCGCTTCTGAAAATCCTCGTGTCTCTTCAACATACGAAAAAATGCCGGTGTTAAATTTTTTAATTTTCTTGCAAGCTACAATGCTATTTAAAAACTTTATTGGTGCGCGCTCATCTGAGGTACATACTATAATCAGTAAATGCCGGTATTTCTTAACACCATTTTACAATGCTACAATGTCTCACAAAGTGCTATGCTTGTAATTATTGTATAAACTAATAAATGTAGGATTTTGGATTTTCAAAACCTGAAGTTAGAACATGCATTCTAAGTAAAAGCAAAACTTATCCATGTACCTTATCGTTGGTTAATTAAGCCCAAAAAACAACACCTGGTGACTGCGCTATGCTCTGGATTTCTAAAATTAATTCAAAATCCACTGAACTATTAAAAATTGGCGCACAATCGAAAACAATTGCTAAAACCCCCTGCTGATCATTTCTTAATCCTTCAATAAAATTCATATTTTAACGCATAAGCGCAATCAAAAACCTCAAAGAAGGGAAAGAAGGATAGAAAATGATACGCAAAAGATGCTAAGCTCTAAACCGTTAAGATTAAGACACGAGACAAGAGACTTTTGATTGGGCTTGTCTCTTTATTATAGTGTGAAGCAAAATGATAAATGATGATGATCATAATAGTAAGTATAATGGTAATTGAGTGGGACATTGAGTTCTTGAGATGTTGAGTGAAAGTCGAGGCCAACGCCAAGAAGGAAAAGGAAAAGGAAAAGACGAGAGAATAAAGAGCGGCTGATGAAGAAGGGGGAAGAGATACGTAGTAGAAGAGATAAAAGGGAAAGTAAATTATGAAAATTAAAACCCACTGTGTCTTTCTCTTTCCACAGATTCCACAAGACTATCCCTTCGTTTCCTGTCGTCATTTTTTTTCGTTTATCCACAAAATATCGTCAATGAAGAACTAAAATGACCCATATCCATTTTTATCTAATAACAATATCAACTATCTACACAAATATTCAAATATGTCTTAATTAGAGCATTTACATAGAACATTTTGCACCTTTTCAAAAACATGGAATTAGAACACTTTACACTTTTTAAAAGCATGGAATTAGAACACTTTACACTTTTTAAAAGCATGGAATTAGAACACTTTACACTTTTTAAAAGCATGGAATTAGAACACTTTACACTTTTCAAAAGCATGTAAATAGAACATTTTACACTTTTCAAAAACATGGAATTAGAACATTTCGCACCTTTTAAAAAACTCCTATTTAACATTTTACGGATGTTTCTCATTTTGTTTTTATGACATAGCTCATTTTGATTGTAGCTTAAATTGGATATGGGTCATTTTGGTTCTTCTCAGACGATATGTATCCTACGGACTAACGATAAGGCGACAGTTACACTTTTAAATGACTATATAGCTATATATATACATACATATGTATATATAACGCTTTGGTTTAAGTTTTTTTAGCATTTTTTTCAGAACCCCATATAGTTCAGTCTTGACTGGGAGTCTTTTAAGAGACACAGAAACAGCTGGGGTTCGCTTTGAACGCTTAAAGCTCGTCATCTCTGTCTTGTTCACGTAAATCTGGACGGTGATAAAAGTAAAAATAAAATTATGACGACAGACGTAGAACCAAAAACCACCATACTATAGCCATGTAATACCATCTCAAGAAATGCACACTTTGAGCTTTGGCTATGGCTACCGTTAACGATGACGGTAGTGGACCTCGACTGCATGTATGTAAACTGCGTATCTACTTTGGTTTTCTCCCGAACTGCTACAGCTACAGATATACCTCTACCATACCCGTACCGGGATGGGACCATCTGCCACCTACAATAATTGTAAATCTCTCACTAATTTTATTACGACATATTATTATACTCAATTTTCAGCCTCGCAGTTCCCAGTTCTATGCAGTTCCAGCTAAATTCCAAAGTCCACTCCATAATCCCACATCCCGCCCAAATGACCACCATTATATCGTGTATTCTTATTCCTAACTGAATTTTTACACGACTGGATGCACTTTACCCTAACACAAACCGGGACCGGGACCGGGACTATTATATCATCTCCGATCCGAGGCTTGGTACTGACGCGGGCAGATGACGGTTTGCCTTTTGCATACTACGATGCAGTCGTAGTAAACCTTGAAATTTAAATATGACAGTCCAGTTGTTTAGTGAGATAGGTATCGTCTCGTAGGCGTATAGTTTCTAGTAATTTATTATCAGCCATAATTCTATGAATGCAGGCGTTTAGATTCAAGTGTTATGACTGTATTATGCAAGTGCCAGAAATTAAATGACGGTCGGGAAAGTGGGGAAGTAGGTAGATAATATAGTAAATATGCACAGTATTTTCAAGTTTTCGATAATAGTCCAAATCGGGTTGAAAAATATCAAAATTTTCCTGTGCGTTCGCCCCAAAGCATGTGACGCAACTCTGAACTAATTAACTGTAATTTGCTCTTGATTTTTTAAAAATAATTCCTAATACCACGTAATTATTTAATGGAAGGTTCTGATAAATATGTAACGTATTATTTGTTCGGACTTAGGAGTTTTACGCTAATTATAGACGGCGTTTTTGCGTCAGTTCAGTTATTGTCTGACCTTTAACTTTCCCACGCTTTTAACCCAATTCGGTAAAATTTAGGTAAGTTCCATATTTTATGCTGATCTGTGTTTTTTTAAATTGTGATAAAAGTACCCACATATCGTCTGTGAAGAACCAAAATAACCCATATCCACTTTTAGCTTCAAACCAAATGCACTATCTACAGAAAAAAATTAAAATAACACATTCATGAAAGCATGTAAATAGAACCTTGTGCATTTTTCAAAAAACAAGTAAATAGAATATTTTACACTTTTAAAAAACATTTAAATAGGGCGTTTTACACTTTTAAAAAACACTTAAATAGAAAATTTTGACCTTTTCCAAAATATGTAAATATGACATTGTTACCTTTTTAAAAACATGCAAATAGAACAATTTGCTCATTTTAGAAACTCGTAATTAGCATTGTATGTATTGTCGGGATACAAAGTCGAGATACCTGGGCAAGGTGTCCAAACCCTGCAGCTTCCATTTGATTGCATGGATATGAAACTATTTGGACACCTTGCCCAGGTATTTCGACTTTGTATCCAGACAATACCTTATTCACTGTCTTATTTTTGACATAGCTCCTTTTAATTCTAGTATAAATTGGAAATGGGTCATTTCGGTTCTTCATAGACGATATTTATTTGTTCATGTATTGCATTTTTTTTGTTCTGCTGCAGTGGATTACAGTGGAAAATTACTGCATAATATGTAGATACTCTTAAAATACATTTTTTATCATAATCTTCTAACCGAAGCGACGCCAAAGAAAAACTAGACAGAAATTTTTATAGTCACAAACATTGCTTAAAACCAGCGGCGGATCCAGGATTTTTTTCTGGGGGGGGGGGCTAATGACCTCCTGGGGGGGGGCTAACAATGTTAAGCCGCCATATTGAAAATGGCCGCTTGTATCCCTGTAATGTTAAAAAATCTCCTTCTGGGGGGGGGGGGGCTAAAGCCCCCTAGCCCCCCCCCCTCTGGATCCGCGGTTGCTCAAAACTTGGTTACGTTTTACGTTTTACCCCAAATAGACCTTTTGCATAGTGCATGTACAAAATCTTGTAATAATATAACTCATCCCCAGCTTAATGCAATAATTTAATATCATCATCTTCCTGCGTACATTTGTAATACTGTAATACTATATCACGGCAGCCGAGCCTTGTTAGTTGCTAGTACTAACAAGAATCTCATTGTCAAGCCGACATCGCCATGTACTATAATATATTAGGATATTTTACTAAAACGAATTACAAATATGTGTACAACATGTAAGTAAACGCAGCAGAAAAAAAAATCCGGCGCGAAGCGCCGGATTAGTCCACCGTGGGCCCGAAGTAGATGCTGAGCTTTCATCAAGATGGTAGCATCGCTGAAACATTTCTTGTAGTAACGTTAACAAACTCCTAACTCAACCTCAAGCAGTTATCGCTGGTGAAAACAGACTACGTACGAGCTTTGCTGACACAAGTGGGTGAAGTACAAAGCTGCTGCTTGGAGTGGGCTTTAGTAAAATAGCTCCGGTACTACGAGCGAGCTAGGTACGAGTGTCGATGATGAGATTAGGGAAGAAAAATGTGGTCCTGGTACAAGTTGGCTCAGTAGCATTAGCACATCAACATGAATCTATGTCTTCTATTCATACAGCTTTTGAATTTCAACCATTGGTTAAGCCCAGTGTTTTCTCATACAACATTTTCTCTATGAGCTTAAGCATATCCATTTACTTAATTCATGACCTTAGGACACAGCGGATTCTTAAAATAATAATAATTAAATAACGTAAGTTATAGCATATCCCCTTATGCATACCAGTAACATCTCATGTTAAAGATTTTAGTTTACCTAATTTTCGAACTATTGACAAATAGCTCTAAGATCTTTATGTTTAAACAACGTTATTTACGGACGATTACTGTTTGCATACTAGTAAGATCGCATGTTAAACATAGCCATTCACTTTATTCTTAAACGAATGGCAAAGAAGATCCCTAAAATAGTCATGTTTGAATGAAGTCATTTGCAGACGACCCTCGTATGCACTTTAGTAAGATCACATGCTAAAGAAATCCGTTTACTTAAATCTTGAAATAATGACAGATGGGATCTCAAAAATCGTAATGTTGAAATAACGTCATTTACGGACGATCCCTGTTTGCATACTAGTAAGATCTAATGTTAAAGGTATCCGTTTACTTCATTACTAAACTAATGACAAATGGGATCATAAAAATGATAATGTTTGAATAACGTCATTTGCGGACGATCCCCGTACGCATACTAGTAAGATCGCATGCTAAAGAAATCCGTTTACTTAAATCTTGAAATAATGACAAAGGGGATCTCTAAAATCGTAATGTTGAAATAACGTCATTTACGGACGATCCCTGTTTGCATACTAGTAAGATCTAATGTTAAAGGTATCCGTTTACTTTATTCCTAAACTAATGAAAAGTGGGATCCCAAAAATCGTAATGTTGAAATAACGTCATTTACGGACGATCCCTGTTTGCATACTAGTAAGATCGAATGGTAAAGGTTTCCGTTTACTTCAGTTTTAAACTAATGACAAAAGGGATCTGTAAAATCGTAATGTTTTAATAACGTCATTTACGGACGATCCCCGTACAACTGTAGCGTAGATTGGTTGGGTGTACTCATACTCTATGAAATACAAGTATTCTCCCGGCAAGATTTAACAAGCTCTCAGGTAGGTATGTACATGACATGTAATGTCGCCCCTTTTTTTTTATCCCGACACAGAAATTTCGATTCTTGGTTCACTTAGCTGCTAATTGCAGACAAACTATAATTGCGATCATCACAAAAAACAATAGGGCACCTCTTGCTCGCATTTCTAAGAGTTTAAAAGCATTTCAAAAGAAATCACCCAAAAACTGTGACCTGTAGAGCAGGACCAACGAACGGACAGACAGACAGACAGACGGACAAAACCATTTCAATAGATGCTTGCTCAGAATCTAAAAAGCTAATATTCCCATTTTAATATTCCTACCCACGTAATAATGTACGACGCTTTACATTATTGAAACAGAAGGAGGGAGATAAGCCTGAGCCTTTTATTTAGAATATATCCACTAATAAATCCGCTACACACTGCAGTGGCTACAGGCTGTAAGCTGTAAACAACGTAGAAGGTGGAGCAAGTACATTGAATTTTCACTGCAATGGTTTTGAATAAACCAGTATAATATGTATGTAAAGTACTAGGAATATATTTTTGTGTACAAATAAACATCTTCTAGATAATTTTAAGTACAATTCATATCTGCAAATATGTATGCACATATAACATGGTCACACGTATCTTTGTGACATTTACTTACATATCATGTGTGAAGAACCAAAATGACCCAAATCCAATTTAAGCCAGAATTAAAATTAGTTACTTAATAAAAAACCAGTAAATTAATTGGATGCGTAAAATGTTAATTATGCAACTTAAAAAAGTTCAATATTCTAATTACACTTTTTTTGAAAAGTGTCAAATATTTTAAATACACTTTTTTTGAAAAGTGTCCAATATTCTAATTACACTTTTTTTGAAAAGTGTCCAATATTCTAATTACACTTTTTTTGAAAAGTGTCCAATATTCTAATTACACTTTTTTTGAAAAGTGTCCAATATTGTAATTACACTTTTTTTGAAAAGTTTCCAATATTGTAGTTACACTTTTTTTGAAAAGTGTCCAATATTCTAATTACACTTTTTTTGAAAAGTGTCCAATATTGTAATTACACTTTTTTTGAAAAGTGTCAAATATTCTTATTACAATTTTTTTTAAAAGTGTCTACTAATATTCTAATTACACTTTTTAGATGCTGAGCAAGCATCTATTGGTCTGGTGTCTGTCTGTCTGTCTGTCTGTCTGTCACAATGTCAGTTGGTCGCAAGCTACAGGTCGCATTTTTGAAGATTTTTAATTGAAACCTTTTTTAATCGCCCAGAAAAGCGAGGGAGAAGTGCTGTATAGGTTTTGGTTATTGTTGAAGTTATAGTTTCTTCACAATTAGCAGTTAAACCGACCAAGAATTATATCAATGTTTCAAGATAAAAAAAAAGGGCTGATAATACATGGAAGGTACATATGGAGCTGAGAGCTTGACAAGTTTCGCCGTAAGAAATACACATGGAAAATTTTCACTAATATCCATTACAAGTAAATGTACTGCTGACATATGTACGTTCACAGGGCAGACTGGTATAGTGGTCGTTGGTTTGAAACTGCAATGTAAAATTGGAAAAACTGCGTTCTCATGACGGGGGTCCACTCTTCGAATACCAGCTCAGGCATTCGGAATTCTCCTTCCTCATCATTTTACAGACGTTAACATTGCAGCCTAGGGATCGTCCATAAATAACGTCATACAAATTTTACTATTTTAGGGATCCCTAATGTCATAAGTATAAAAATTCGGTTGACAGATATCCTTAACATAGCATTTTAAAAGTATGCATGCAGGGGTCTTCCATAAATTACGTCATATAACTTTTTACTATTTTAGGAATCCCCACTGTCACAAGTTTAGAAATTCGGTTGACATAATATATCCTTAACATAGGATTTTACTAGTATGCATGCGGGGATCGTCCATGAATGACGTCATAAAAATTTATACTATTTTAGGGATCCCCACTGTCATAAGTTTAGAAATTCGGTTGACATATATCCTTAACATAGGATTTTACTAGTATGCATGCAGGGTTTGTCTATAAAGGGCGTCATACAAATTTTACTTTTTTAGGGATCCCCACTGTCATAGGTTTAGAAATTAGGTTCACATATATCCTTAGCATAAGATTTTACTAGTATGCATGCAGGGTTTGTCTATAAAGGGCGTCATACAAATTTTACCGTTTTAGAAATTCACATGCCTACAGTTATAAAATTAAGTTAACTTATATACTTAACATTGAATTTTCAAGCTTACATACGGGGATCGTTCTTAAATGACGTCATTCAAATTTTACTATTTCAGAGATCACTACTGTAATTAGTTCAGAAATTAGGTGGACGTGTGACCTCAACATATGATTTTTTTAGTATTCATAGGGAAATCGTTCATAGATGGCGTTGTTTAAATATTATTATTTCAAGTATCTTGCCTGTCTTTAGTTTTAAAATGAGGTAAACGGGTACCCATATTATGGAATGCCTCCAGTATTCATACTGGGATCTTCCATAAATGACGTCATCTAAATATCACTATTTTGGGGTTCCGCTCTGCATTTTTTTAAAAATTAGGCAAACAGATACTTTGAACGCAGGGGTGTTACAAGAATACATACACAGATCGTTTATAAATACCTTTATCTAAGTATTATTATTTTTTTAACTGCTTGCAACGTACATTCGTAAATGGCTTTTTGGTGGTAGAGGAGGCTCTATAAATGACGTTATTTGTGAATTAGGCAATTCTTACAAATTTTCCAGCTATATTTAACTACATGCCACGTACTTCCATATATGGCTTATCGATGGTAAAAGAGCCTCTATAAATGACGTCATTTGTGAATGGTGCAATTTGTCAACATTACTCAGCTATATTTACCTACACGCTACGCACATTCGTATATGGCTTATTGATGGTAGGGGAGCTTCCATAAATCTAATATCATCTTTTAGCGTAACATAAGTTGTGTTGCGCATTTGTTGAAGCTCAGCATCTACTTCGGGCCCACCCCCGGTCGACAAATCCGGCGCGAAGCGCCGGATTTTTTTGAACAGTGTCCAATATTCTAATTACACTTTTTTTGAAAAGTGTCCAATATTCTAATTACACTTTTTTGAAAAGTGTCAAATATTCTAATTATACATTTTTGAAAAGTGTCCAATGTTCTAATTACACGTTTTTGAAAAGTGTCAAACGTTCTAACTACACGTTTTTTGAAAGTGTTAAATGTTCTAATCATACATTTTTGAAAATTGTCCAATGTTCTAATTACACGTTTTTGAAAAGTGTCAAATGTTCTAATTACACGTTTTTGAAAAGTGTCAAATGTTCTAATTACACGTTTGTGAAAAGTGTAAAATGTTCTAATTACACATTTCTGAAAAGTGTCAAATGTTCTATTTACATGCCTTAAGGGTTACACGATATTCATATATTGTTTATAGATAGCACATTTTATATTTAGTTAAAAACTGAAATAGGTAATTTTGATTCTTCACAGGCGATATTTGTATCTACACTTATATGCACTACTATTCGCTGCAATATTTAAGTATAATTTTTCACAAGAATGTTATTGTCATGTGCACTACAGTACTACTTTTCCACCTACAGATGTAAATCTGTATTTAATCTACAAAGTAGAAGTACGACGAGGGAACTAGGAAACGAACGTACTTAAGTTGCGGTGGTATCTTGTTTGTGTTTGTCTTTTCGGCAGAAGGAAAATGAGCTCAATTTGTCAAATTAAATCTAAGGATTTGCGGAAGAAACAAGCCGGAAGAGCCAGGACGTATAGAACCCAAACCCACCCAGAACGCCCAGAAGAGGCTCGCATAACCAGAACCAGAACCAGGACCAGGACCGCAGATTACAACAAGAACGAGAGAACGACCGCCACATAATACTCAACACATACAACAAAATAAATACAATATCACTTAACTTTTGCTCATATCTGAATTTGAATTTAGCCGCTATGTGATATCGTAAATAATATAGACAAAACAGCTATATTACTGTCACTGACATATTCAGTAGGATGTACTTATGGTGCGTATATAAACATAAGCGGAAATGCATTACGTAGTGATCCATTTAATTAATTGTAAGTCTAATATTAACAAATATTTTAATTTTTCAAAAATTCTGTAGGGAAAAGGCTATGAAATCGCTGTCACTAAACCACTAAAGACGGAGACTTGAAGGGTTTTAAACAAGGCACTTTTTTCCAGTGCTGTGGTATATAGTGGCATGCTCAGAAACGTTTTAATCAGGGGACGATTAATCCTTAATCCTAAAATAATACAAATTTAGCCATTTTTAATTATGTAAATGGCCGTATATGCTCCCCCGTGGTAAATTTTTTGGTCGTTGGAGTTAAGACCACACTATAGCCCCTGCCCCTACTGTATATCGATACGCGGTTGCGTTTTCGTTTTCATGTTTGTCATGTCACTATAATGTCCATCTTTGCTATGTTCTGTGACATGTAATACTCAAATTTTGGCTTAAATTGTGTAATGAAAGCGTAAGCTGTCTCCAGATTGTACTTTCTAATGTAATTCACAGGTACATATCGTCTGTGAACCAAAATGACCCATATCTAATTTAAACTACAATCAAAGTGAGCAATGTCATAAAAATAATAAATGAGGAAGGTACGTAAAATGTTAATTTAAAATTTTTTGAGAAGCGTAAAATTTTCTTTTTGCATGTTTTTGAAAAGTGTAAATTGTTTTATTTGAATGTTTTGAAAAGCGTAAAATGTTTTATTTGAGTGTTTTGAAAAGTGCAAATTGTTTTATTTGCATGTTTTGAAAAGTGTAAAATGTTTTATTTGAGTGTTTTGAAAAGGGCAAAATGTTTAATTTGCACGTTTTTGAAAAGTGTGAATTGTTTTATTTGCATTTTTTTAAAAGTGTAAAATGTTTTATTTGGATGTTTTTGAAAAGTGTAAATTGTTTTATTTGCATGTTTTGAAAAACGTAAAATGTTTTATTTGAGTGTTTTGAAAAGTGCAAATTGTTTTATTTGCATGTTTTTGAAAAGTGTAAATTGTTTTATTTGCATGTTTTGAAAAGTGTAAAATGTTTTATTTGAGTGTTTTGAAAAGTGCAAATTGTTTTATTTGCATGTTTTGAAAAGTGTAAAATGTTTTATTTGAGTGTTTTGAAAAGGGCAAAATGTTTAATTTGCACGTTTTTGAAAAGTGTGAATTGTTTTATTTGCATTTTTTTAAAAGTGTAAAATGTTTTATTTGGATGTTTTTGAAAAGTGTAAATTGTTTTATTTGCATGTTTTGAAAAGCGTAAAATGTTTTATTTGCATGTTTTTGAAAAGTGTAAATTGTTTTATTTGCATGTTTTGAAAAGTGTAAAATGATTTATTTGAGTGTTTTGCTAAGGGCAAAATGTTTTATTTGCATGTTTTGAAAAGTGTAAAATGTTTTATTTGAGTGTTTTGAAAAGGGCAAAATGTTTTATTTGCATGTTTTTGAAAAGTGTAAAATGTTTTTTTTGCATGTATTTGAAAAGTGTAAAATGTTTTTTTTTGCATGTATTTGAAAAGTGTAAAATGTTTTATTTGCATGAATTTGAAAATATATTTAATTTTTTTAGTGGAAATTGGTTTTGGCTAAAGATGAACTTGGGTCATTTTGGTTCTTCACAGACGATATTACATAATATAAGGTGTATGAGTAAATCCGTACTGAGTTAAAACAAGTGGCGAAATGCTTTAAAAGCGAAACGAGATATTATGTAGCAAGTTTTGGAATGCCCACGTATAGTTAAGAAGGCTCAAAGGCTGTATTTATAAAGTTGTTACCTGGAAGACAAACAACTATAATCGTAAGTACTGAAGATACTATGTGCGTAGGAGATTTACTATAATGTATAATATGTTCCACTAAATTTCCACTTTCTCCCCCATTTTCATCATTTTCGCCACTTTCCCCAAGAATTTAATTGCCCGCAGAGAATAAAGTTTAGCTGGTATATTATTAGAAAGAGACTTGCATGTGCATAAGCGTCCCTCTAATAGTTATAGCCGTCGGTTATATACTGCCCAATTTCTATTATTATATAATATAATCTTACCACACGTATATAGTCTAAGCTGTAGTATTAACTATTCCATGTATTTCCACAACAAGTACCAACCCGCAATCTTACCGCGGTGCCGGTACCGGTACCGGACAGACGAGAAAGAGACGGAGCGGAGGGAAGAGAAGTGAGCAATCTGGTGCTGGTACTGGTGCTGGTACTGGAAGATCCATCCGAAATCCAAGCCTCCAAAACCGGAGAGAGATTTAAGTGGAAACAACTTGTGATCCAGCCAGGCATTTGTCACGGAGTCTCCCACAGGGAAACATCGAAGCTAAAAGTCAGAGTTACAACAATCTGTCATCTGTTTCACTTACCTTACCTCTCATCCCATTCAATATTTTTAAAAGTAAAACAGTTTTTCCTCAATAACCCCCCTATATCTTTACGACGTTTTTATTTTAGCTATTGAACTTAAATTACTAAGGATATTACGCATTACTGGGACAAACTACAATCTACAGTTAAGCTGTACAGCACTAAATATACAGATCAGATTAAGAAAATTCAACTGTAAAACAGTCAATTAAATTGAACAGATATCAAATTTTAACTTTTTAGCCTGAATTTGAAGTTGTATTTACTAAATTTAATTGTTTTTGCGCTAATCATAAGAATTCGCAAATTCCAAGTTAAAATATAGAAAACGTTTCATAGTCACGAATTTATTTAAATTTTAACTAATTATTATATTACTGTAGAAAATAACGTACAACAAATAAAAATTATTAAAAACATGTCATCAGAAAGAACAAATGTGGAATCTACTTTAACCAATTTGAGCTACACGCTCCTTCTTGTATTCCTCTTTGCGTGGCAGGTAAGGTTCTTTTTTCATTTTTAAATTCTATATGTGTTCTATATGTATGTGCGACTCATAGTGAAATTTTTTTAAAAATAGTATTACATTTTGTAGCATTATGTACAGTACGCAAGGAACAGTAGTAGCATTGGCATGTTATTTCTTTGTTTAATTTTAATAGCAAATGGTACCTACATAGTTTTAAACTTGGTTAAAATCAGGCTAGAAGAAATCCTATAATTGTCATAGCAGAGGTTGGTCAAGACCGTATTCCCTGTAATTTTAAACGGCCCTTATAAAACACGAGCCTGAGAGCTCTGAATTAAAATAGTACACTCGATATAATTAACACACGATTAAATCTAAACGTATGGCTGTGGCTGTGCAAGGGCAAGGGCCTACAATATAGTACACGAGTCTGGGAGGTCAAAATTTGAATCGTTCAAGGGTGAACTTTTATAGGAAATGCGGTACCTTATTATCACTAGTTAAATGCGTGCTATAGGTAATACATAATGTTGAATGTCAAGTAAGTCAACGCTTTAAATATATCTGCCATTCTATTCTGCCATTTTATAGTTATACATTTTTTGTATTTATTACAAAAATATTGATTATACAAATTTATTACAAATCACAAAAGTTTTTAAAATATAGTAAATAACCAATTCAGTTCTAATTGAGTTTACATAAAAATTACGTACCGTATTTCCTCTAATAGTACGCGGGTCTCTTATAATGCGCGGGTCTCTAATAGTACGCGGGGGGTAGCCGCATCAGTTTGGATAGTACGCGGGTCTATTTAACACACTATTAAATGCCAGTACGCGGGTCTCTATTAATGCGCGGGTCTCTAATTATACGCGGGGGGTCGATGCTCGAGTTTGGATAGTACGCGGGGCGTACTATCAGAGGAAATACGGTATATATAAAGAAGTATGACAAAAAATTGCAAAATTAAAATCTGCTTCCAACTTTTCCCGACAAACCCACGACTACGCAATCCAGAAAAGCAAAAGTTAAAACCAAATAGACTGAGAAAAAGACTGAAGGAAATATTGAGATTGAGATCCAATTCAGACTTCAGACGGAGTATCAGGTTGCATATTATGCAAATCAAAAACTATATCCGTGTCGCGGTTTTGAGAAAAGAAGTTTAAAGAGGTAGGGATATGTAATATCTGTGGAGCAGGATCAAGTTTTATTATCTTGATACAAAATAAAGAATTTAAGAGTCAAAAACAAAACTATGTATGTACATAATTATCCATCAGCCGCGTTTCTATAAGTAAAGAGGGCGGAGGACATTTTTGGTTTGACTTATACATATCGTCTGTGAAGAACGAAAATGACTCATATCCATTTTTAGCTTCAAATAAAATGCAATATCTACAGAAAAAATTAAAATAACATGCTCATCAAAGCATGTAAATAGAACCTTCTGCATTTTTCAAAAAACAAGTTAGAAACAATAGAATATTTTGCCCTTTTCATAAAGCAAGGAAGTAGAATATTTTGCAATTTTGAAAAAAACACATAATAGAACATTTTGAACTTTTCAAAAAAATGTAAATAGAACATTTCACACTTTTCAAAAACATGTAAATAGGACATTTTACACTTCAAAAAGCATGTAAATGGAACATTTTGATCTTTTTCAAAACATTTAAATAGAAAATTTTACACTTTTCAAAAAAAAATTAAATAGAACATTTTGACTTTTTCAAAACTATGTAAATAGGACATTTTACACTTTTAAAAAACATAAATAGAACAATTTGCTCATTTTAGAAACTCATGATTAGTATTGTAAGGGTGTGTCTTATTTACTGTATTTTTTGACATAGCTCATTTTAATTCTAGCATAAATTTGGAAATGGGTCATTTTGGTTCTTCACAGACGATATATGCATAGTCCCTATATAGCATGAGCATATAAAATATTTGAGATTGGGGCGCTAATTTAAAATTACATTATATAGAAGCCCCCTTGATGCTTAGTTTTTAGAACCGCTGCTGATAGATAGATAGACATATACATAGATACTAAAAATTGAAATGGAAATTGAAACGAAATTCCAGTAAAAATCTAAACAACAAGCATATCCGAAACGTATTTGAGGAGAAGGAAAAGAATTCCACACTACCAAAAAATGAAACAGACGAAAATATCTGTAAAATAAGACAAACATATATGTAGAGGAATGAAGAAGCCTTCAAAGTTTAAAGTTTTGATAAAAGGAAAGAATTCAATTATTTTGGAAATATTGGAATTGGAATCCTTAAAAGTACTATGCCACTGTTTTAGTTGAGTGGAGTCATGACACGCTACAAATCAGAATAGATACTGTATAAACAACTACAAGAGGGCAATTGGACGACTCTAAAAATGTACAAGTATAACAAGGCAATAAAATAAAATAATCAAAATAGTTTACACTTCTCCACTCATCGCATGTCCCGCTCTCTTAAATTCTCACGATTCCGTACTCGATAGTCGACACTACTTGACATTATTAGTCTACATACTTTCGCGTTTCATCTGTTTTCTTTCCTTATGTATTTTCCTTTACTTACGTCTTACGTGTCCTCATCCCGAAATCCTGACCCGGACAAAACAAAACAATGCGAGAGATTTTTCAAGTACCGTAAAGCTTCAAGAGTTCGAGAGAGACATTTTGCCACATACCCGAGAATTAAAGGAGACCCCGGAGTTACGCCAAAGTTATTCGTAGACCCGGGAGCTACAAAAGACCCGGGAGTTAAAAGACACCCGGGAGTTATTAGGAGCTTTACGGTACAGAAAATATATGTGGTGGGGGAGAACTGCAAGACTTTTGGTTGGAAGCTAAAGTGATATTTTCGGTTTCTTTCATTGATATGGATGGTCTATCATGAGTACCATAGTAATTGAAATTCCCTTGAACAACAAGTGAAAGGCAGAACTGTGAGGGCGTAAAAACTTAAAAGAGAAATACAAATTAAGGAATTTGAGGAGTTGTGGAGTTGCTTCTTTCTGCCTCATTGATTTTTGTCTTGTTAGAGCAATTAATTGAAAGTTTTCTTATTTGTGGCATCTTCGCATCATGAGTTTAACATTAGGGGAAGTCCACATACTTTGTTAGAACGTATGACGTGGGGAGGGGGGAGAGAACAGAAGGCTCTTGGCATATTTGAAGTGTGTTCCTCGTCATTGGGACCCACTGATATCTCATATATCGTTCGAATGTACAAAATTTCATTTAAGTTTTTCAGTGGGCGGGATTAAATGGTGTGGGAGTAATTAATTTGTCTTCAGATTTTGTTAAATTGTATCGAATTCTGAAAAATACTTTTCAGGCAAAGGCTTATTAAATTTCTTTTGATTCGTTTTCCTGTACTGGTATAGCTTTGTATTCGTACAAAAAAGATGAAAGACTTTACGCTATATGTTTTGCAATTGTGAAACACTTTAAGAGGATCACGACATTATTTTTTTATTATTGACTTATTAATCTTGGTATCACGGCAGCAGAGCAGAGTACAGTACAGTTGAGGACAGGTATAGAAATGTATTATTTTGTGTTGTTTGGCAACCACCTTTTTGTGTGTATGCATATCAGTATTTAATTCTTGGAATTTTGTAATGCAAAAAATATGATTGGGACGTCTTTTTTTATAAAGATTATTGTTAAACCTTTCAATATCTTGTCTTTCAATTTTCTTTGAATATTTTTTAATGATTTTCCTGGTTGGGTTTTGGGGCACTTACAGTTGCAAATATTGTAATACTTGATTTCCTACTGTGTTTTAATGCTTCTTCAAATATCGTATGTGAAGAACCAAAATGACCCATATCCATTTGTAGCTAAAAAAAATATCAACTATCTACAAAAATATTCAAATATGTCTTGAAAGCATTTTAATAGAATGTTTTGCACTTTTAAAAACATGTAAATAGAACATTTTGCACTTTTCAAAAATATATAAATAGAACCTTTTACGCTTTTCAAAAACATGTAAATAGAACATTTTACACTTTTCAAAAACATGTAATTAGAGCATTTTACACTTTTAAAAAAAATGTAATTAGAACATTCTGCACCTTTTCAAAAACATGTAAATATGACATTTTACGTTTTTCAAAAACTTCTAATTAACATGGTACGCATGCTTTTCATTTTGTTTTCATGACATAGCTCATTTTGATTGTAGCTTAAATTGGATATGGGTCATTTTGGTTCTTTATTGACGATATGTATGTAATTAATATACGTTTTTGAGGTTTTTAAAAATCAATTACCTTATATCCTGTAATAATGAGCGGGTCTGTAATACTACGCGGGTCTGACAGGTCTTTGTTTGAATAGTACGCGGGTCTATTTACCACACTATTAAATGGCAGTACGTTGGCATGTAATAATATATGCGGGTCCGAGAGGTTTAAATTTGAATAGTATGCGAGGCGCACTATTACAAGCTAAGGCTCTCGCTTTCAGATTTAGCCATTGCATTGCTAAAGTTGAAAGCGAGAACCTTAAAACTAATACAATGATAAAGTTTTCTCTCTTGAAATCAATGTTTGCATTTTGGAAGATTTATACGTAAGTAGGTGTGTGGGTGTGTGTACTTGAATACGAATAATTTCATTTTTTCTCAATCGTCCCTTTTTTCAAGTGCTCCAGTCTAGAAAAGACGTACCACTTGTTTTTCAATGATGGGGATATAATGACTGATGACATAATATATAGTATCTATATATGTCTATACATTAGCATTGATGCATTATGTCGATTGTCGATTATGCAGACTACACAGCTAAGTAGGTTACATATGGTCGAGTACGTACTATGCGGCCATCGCACCGAAAACCGAAAACAAAGAATGCGCCCACGATGCTGTCTATAGTCAAAATAATCTGACAAAAGCTTACACTGTCACGAACATGATTTCACGATCAGTCTTTTCTGTCTTCTATATCATCTTCAATAAGTCTTCACAAGTCTCTCCCTTAGAAAAATTGTCTCAAATCCTATAATGTACGCCCCCATCATAATAAGCAAATAAAAGCACAAACGAGAGCCATATACTTGCATAGAAAAATAGAAAATTTGTGTAGAGAATAATGTGATGACGGATTACTGAGGCTTTTTTCAAAATTTCTGGAAGGTTTCATTTAATTTGATTACAACTTTTGTTTTTCTCAAATTTTATTACGATACTACCAATCCTAATCCACATACGACGTAGATTCTGCCCATAATAAATTGCAAGCTCACCTACTCACACAAAAGATCATAGCGTCTATGAAGAACCAAAATGACCAATTTCCAATTTATGCTAGAATCAAAATGAGCTATGTCAAAAAAAATACAGTAAATAAGATACATGTTTACAATGCTAAGCACGAGTTTCTAAAATGAGCAAATTGTTTTATTTACATGTTTTTCAAAAGTGCAAAATGTTCCATTTTAAGTGTTTTTTGAAAGTGTAAATGTCCTATTTACATGTTTTTCAAAAGTGCAAAATATTCTGTTTACATGTTTTTCAAAAGTGCAAAATTTCCTGTTTACATGTTTTTCAAAAGTGCAAAATATTCTATTTACTTGTTTTTTGAAAACTGCACAAGGTTCTATTTACATGTTTTGATGAACATGTTATTTAAATTGTTTCTGTAGATAGTGCATTTTGTTTGAAACTAAAAATGGATATGGGTCAGTTTGGTTCTTCACAGACGACACATAGAATCTAAATAATGACTTTTACAAGCGATGAGATTATAGTAGTAAGTGGTGCTATACCTAGATGCCATGATATTATAATTTTTTTTACAATACTATTACGCTCAGCAAAAATTTTAGTTGACTATATTTTCTAATATCTTCCCGTAATCTATCATGCTAATATTAAAGTTACATATTAAAATTTTCAATTTTATTTTACAGCTTATGATTTCCAATTTGTCTTTGTCATGATTAAAAAATGTTGTAGTGATCCATCTTAAATGCATAGTTCTTGGAGACTTGTTTGTTATATAACACAAAAATTTAAGGCAAAAACAAAAAAGACAACACTGAGTTTGATGTTGTGCTTAGGGAGCTTGCAACTGTTACGTCACACGATATTTCTCAAATTTTACCCCACCCCCCTCAATATCATACAAATCCGTATGTACATGATTAATATAAGGGATAGGGCGTCATTTTTTCCAGACCCAACCCCCCCTAAACTCTATGACGTAATAGTTGCAAGGCCCCTTATAAGCATGGTTATACATTGACAAAATTACTGAGATTCTCCGAAACAGTGGAATTCAAGGAATACAAATGTTTACAATCGAACTACTTATTCTGCTCTATGCTGACGACATAATACTACTTGCCTCAAATGAATTGGATCTACAAAGACAGATCAACACGCTTAGTAATTTTTTCAAAGAGAATGACTTAAACGTCAACTTAGGCAAGACTAAAGTCATGATCTTTAGGAAAGGAAATAAACTACGCAACTCAATAAGATTTTACTGGGAGAGAGAGCCACTAGAAATAGTAAATAAATACGTCTACTTAGGAGTCCCTTTCACCCACAGTGGAATCTTTAATGAAGCCAAAACGCACTTCTTTAACAAGGCTAAGGCGGCTCAGTCAAAGCTTTTCGAGCTCTTTTATCGCGCCAAAATAAAGGACGTAAAAATACACCTCAAACTCTTTCAATCGCTAGTCAGCTCGGTACTTATGTACGCAGCACCAATATGGGGCCTTCGCTACTGCGAAGATTTCGAAACTTTCCAGACCGCATTTCTCCGACGGCTCACAGGCACTACCAACTCAACTCCTGGATTTTTTCTTCGATTGGAAACAGGAGCACAAAACATCAAGCTAATATTATTTAAGTCGTTGATTAAGTTTCTACTGAAGACACTAAATGCAAAAGAAGACAGCATTATCTCAAACTGCTACCAAGAATCGCTGAAGCTTAAAGCCTCAGATACCCGATATAACTGGATACTTCAAATCAAGAAGCTTTTGGCGGACGCATCACTTGAAGAAGTCTTTGAAAATCTAAACGGGGAATATCTCACAAAACACAGAAATGAAATCATCGAGAAATACCGACTAAGCTGCATTAACAATGACGTCCTCAGAATGCAGAACTGCAATGCAATGAAATTCTATACCTCTATAAAGACCCACGCACTAAAATCAGACTACTTTGAAATGAACATAAAATGGAACATGGCAAAGTTTGTACTAAACCTGAGAACTGGCCTTCCTAGAATAGTACTTAGGGGGAAAGCAACCAATCTAAACGGCATGAACAAGATATGGAAACGAGATGGTACTGACTGTGATCTATGTGGCAAAGATGTGGAAGATGCTTTTCATATAATGCTTGACTGTCCGCATTACAAACCACCCCGGACAAAGTTCCTCATGAAGCTATCCACCAGCAGACCGACGAAGGAGAACCTCATCTCAGCAATCTTCAGAAGCTACCCTGACGCAGAGGGCTTTCAGCAACTCTTTAATTTCTGGGATGAAGCTCTACGAATCCGAAAATTCTACCTAAGCTGCATCGAAGGAACATAACTCAACAACCATAACACTTATCACATAACACATTATTTATCTATCTATTATTTTATTGCATTATTGCTTTATTACTTATAGAAATGAAATATATGCTCTGTAAACTCAATATTACTTGAAACTATAATGACATGATTACTATACGAAACGCAGTTTTTACCATTTATTTTTACAGCACAACTAATAAACCAACACAAGAAACCTTTACTTATAATATATTTAAATTACCAAGGATCATTTGATCTTTGATCAAATTGTAAATAACCACTTTGTAAAAACTTAACAATGTTGTATGGGCTGACGCCAAATCGACTTAATGAATAAATTATTATTTATTATTTATTATAAGCATGGTTATTACAGCTGCTGTATATACTAATAGGCACACGAAAAAAGGATGATGGCCTGTCCAACAGTAGTAGTTTAAATGTCAGTCTCGCATTAAAATAGTATGTAGGAACTTTACTGGCCTGGCCGCCTGGCATATTGCGTCACTTCTGTTTTCTCAACGATTTAGCAAGGCGTGTGCTCTGGAATTAAATTATGCCTTTGATCAGCATCGTACCGGACCGGGACCGGAACCGGTGCCGGCTATTTTCACAGTTTTAATAATTATTTTTTTAAAAAGAAGGAAAATTAGCTTACAGAATAGATGCATTCTAGAACTATGGAAGAGCGGATTACATTATGCAGAGGTTGCAAGTAGAACAGGAAATACATATGTTATCACAGATATCATGTATTATCCAATTATCCAATGTGCAAACAAGTTTTTTTCCCATTATTATTATTAATACTTTATTTCTGAGAAGCAAAAACCAAAGGGGATTAGATTTGGTGCAGAAGGTATATACTTTTACTTAATGTTTAAAAATGGTATCTCTAGTCTGTAACTAGTAACGGCAGGTTTTTGCAATTAGACAGAATTGAAGATTTGCAATTTTGCTTCTTCAGTACTTTTTTCAGACAAGTTTCAGTAACGATATAAAATGATTCATTGCTTAAGAGCTACTTACATATGGATAAGCATGTGACCTGTTGTTGATTTCTTTTGAAATTCTATGCAATGCAATGTTTTCACGATTAGTAATAAGTAATATGTATGCAAACGCTTGTGCAATTCGAGCAAAAGTTTCAAGGAATCAATTAATTCAGCTAGGTGGAGGCGGCGGGAGTTAAAATATTGACTCAACTAACTGAACATTGAACCTACCTGCAGCTTTAGTTAATTTAAGCTGGTCTAAAATACAGCAGAACCGAGTACCGAATATACCGATATCTGTGCAGAAATGAGGAAGGAAAACTAATTTTAAAAATTGCAATATCTTACATTGCAGTCAAAGAAGTAAAAACAGTTGTTGCACATTTGAAAATTCAATAAAATGGTTAACTCTGCGCCCACACCGACATTGCTAATTAAACTTGAATTTATATTCCAAAAATATAAAATCCGAAATACAAAGACTAAAAATAATATCAAAATTAAAACCCTTATTCCTTCTTAAAACATTGTTGAAACTTAATACTTATAGACTAAAAGTGTATATATAGAACACAGACTAAAACAAAGATCATCATTTAGGTCCAGCCTTATTCATACGGTATTTTAAAATGTAGTTATTTAATATAACAAAATTTTAATCGTAAATTGTCACCACTTCTCTTATACATATAATATGCATGCTTACAATTAGTTTCTGTAAAACTACGTTGTTATGCGATGTATCGTTATTGCTTTTTACATACAGGGTGGGCCATTTATATCCGGGGATTCTAACAGGCTATAAAAGCCAAGTTTATTCTTGGAATATAACGAACAATAAAGTAAAATAAAGACAATTTCTGGGAGATTTTTTTGACACCTCATTCATTGAAATCGGCCAAGAATTGGTTGCAAAATGGCCTAACTAACAAAAACCACAGTTTTTAGATTTTTTGGTTAATCCTAAAATCATGGTTTAACAACTTTCATTTAAAATTAAAGCGTAAAACAATGCAGACTATAAACATTGAACTTCAAATATCCCAACAAAAAAAAAGTTAGGCCATTTTGCAACCAATTCTTGGTCGATTTCAATGAATGAGGTGTCAAAAAAATCTCCCAGAAATTGTCTTTATTTTATTTTATTGTTTGTTATATTCCAAGAATAAACTTGGCTTTTATAGCCTGTTAGAATCCCCGGAAATAAATGGCCCACCCTGTATTAATAAACTAACATTATACATTTCATAAGGCTGGATATATTGTAATCGTCCCGTAAATTAATTCAATCTCGCTTGCGCCAATCGCAGTTAGAATCGCAGTAGTTGTTCTTCGATCGTGTTTAATCGTAGTCGCCGTCCTAAATTAGTGTCATTAATTATGTAGCTAATTAGTGAGCAATAATGTCCCCGTGTTTATGTGATTGTTATTTTGATGAAGTGAGATCACTCAGCAGGACGATAATATTCATAATAGTAATAGAATTAATTCATAGTGATGGAAGTCAATCAAAATTTTGTAACGAAAACAATAATGGCACAGTCCACACGTCAAAAACAATCTGTATCCGTAGTAGATTCTATTTCGCATATCTGTATAATACGCATATCGTCTGTGAAGAAGCAAAATGACCTATATCCATTTGTAGCTAAAAACAATATCAACTATCTACAAAAATATCCAAATATGTCTTGAGAGCACTTAAATAGAACATTTTGCACCTTTTCAAAAACATGTAAATACAAAATTTTACACTTTTCAAAAACATGTAAAAACAACATTTTACACTTTTCAAAAACATGTAAATACAACATTTTACACTTTTCAAAAACATGTAAATACAACATTTTACACTTTTCAAAAGCTCTTAATTCAAATTTTACGTATGTTTATCGTTTTGGTTTTATGACATAGCTCATTTTGTTTCTATCTTAAATTGGATATGGGTCACTTTGGTTCATCATAGACGATATACAGTATAGTTATGTATGTAGCGAACCCTACTAAACTTGAGCTTAAATTATTGAAAATAATTATTACTACCGCATTTCCTGTAATAGTGGACCCCGTCTACTATTCAAATTCCGACCTCCCAGGCCCGTCTAAAATTACAGGCCTGTCTACTCCCATATAGTAGTGTATTAAATAGACCCTTTTACTATTAAAACTCCTACCTCCCAGGCCCGTCCACTATCACAGACCTGTCTACTATTACAGGATATACGGTATATGCTATAGGTATATCTACTGCTTTTCTTCCTCTACACTTCGCCGATCTCGTTCTCAGAGTGGAATCAAAGTCCGAAAAGGGAGAAAGCTCTATAAAAGCGATGAGGAGATGAGACTTTGAAAATAGTAGTGTGTAATTGTAATTCTGACTGAGAGTCTGAGAGAGAGGAAATTAATGAGTTTGTCCGTACAGACGGAGACGGATACTTGGGAGACAAAAGCAGAGGGCTAATTTATTTTCTATTAACTCTTCTATCAGCCAGCCTCCATACCCTGTAGATAAATTGTTCCTAGAAAAGCAAAATGGCCCAGCTGCATTGTTAATTAGGAGCAGATTCGCCAATTTGCGAATTCACTAACAGTAATTATGTACGATATATGTACCTTGGTCGCTTGGTCTCTTTTGCATTAAGCATACGCTACTTCATTTATTATTTCTTGTAAGTCCTTCTAAGGATATACATATTTAAATATCCTCACATGTATGGTCATATCTTTAGCCTGATGCGAGTATAAATTACACATTTATAATATTCATTCCAAAAACACAAAATACCGCGAATTCCCATCCCATATCACTGTAATATGGGGAAATAAGAAGGTTATTACGCAGTCACAGACATACAACTACATACAAATAATATAGAAGGTCAATTGTTAAACTGTGACGTAATAACCGTTGCCTTTTGAACAAAAGGCGAAACCCAACTCGAGCCATTAGCCACTGAAGAACTGTCGCCGTTAACAGTAGATAGACTGGAGGCTGTAGTACAATAGTATGCGGTGACCAGTTCATAATGCGGTATGAACATGGACTGAATGATTGAATACAGATCGGATATGAAGACGAGAGTGGATCGTGAAAATAAATGGAGTTTAAATATTTTCAATTTCCTTTCTCCCGCAAAAAGCCATCAGTGTGCGTGGTGGGTACACTTGTAAGAGGAGTCACTTTATAGTTTATAGTTCCTCTGTCTCATGCATGCTAATGCATAGAGATATGTAAATTTCGCAATTTATTGTTTCGCTCATCGGCATGTTCAACAGTGAAATATGAGTCATATACTACACCATACTATAATATACTTGCTATGTATGTATATATACTACTTTTTATTTTTTTCGGTCTTCTGCTAAGGTTTCATCTGCGAGTCCAGGACCAGGCGTTGGGTCGGGAGCCGGAACCGGATCGGGATTACAAAGTGGGAGCGGGACGATGGTGGGAGTCGGGATCGGGACGGGTCGTCTCCTGACGGACGAAGAGTACAATGACAATAATTCAAACCGGGCTGAGGACATTGACTATGATAACGAGGGGGATTTGATGGCGAAGCGGCATATGGGGAGCATTGCGGCCTCCTCTGGAGTCAGGTCATCTTCTCCACTGGCAGCGAGACTCACGGGCGGCTACTACGGGGATAATGGTCTCAAGTTTAAACGGTTTCTAGGTATGTACTGTTGCTGTGAGACGTGTACAATTTTTGAGATATTTAAAAAACATATCGTATGTGAAGACCCAAAAATGACCCATGACCCATACCCATTTTTAGTTTAAAAAAAATGCATTATCTACAGACGAAATTAAAATAACATGTTCATGAAAGCATGTAAATAAAACCTTGTGCATTTTTCAAAAAACTAATACATAGAATATTTTACTCTTTTCAAAAATATGCAAATAAGACAATTTGCACTTTCGAAAAAACACTTAAACAGAATATTTTGCACTTTTTAAAAACATGTAAATTTAACAATTTGCTCATTTTAGAAGCTCGTGATTATCATTGTAAGCATTTATCTCATTCACTGTATTTTTTGACATAGCTCATTTTAATTCTAGCATAAATTGGGAATGGGTCATTTTGGTTCTTCAAAGACGATATTCTGCACACTTCTTCATGAAGTCCCACGTCTATGACATGTGATATACTTATTATTTCTTTTGTAAAAAATGCTTAAATTGTTTAAACTACAGGAACATTGGCACGTGGCGGTTGGTTCCCTCGTCAGTTCCGTGGCTACGTTTACCCGAGTCCAATGGGCTCAGGCTTCCAGCAGAAGAGACACATCGGCTCTGTGGCTCGACTCGGTTGGCTCCCAATCAGGGACGACAATATGCAATTTTAATTCTTATCTCACATCTCCAACCAAACAAACACACACTCACAAATCCCTATGTACAGTTACTTACAGCTACATACTAGAACCAACCAAAACCTCACCCTGCCCTTTATTTTAATATTGCAAACTTTTAAACACAGAATTTGTTCGTAATGTTCAACATAAATCATAAATTAGTATTATTGTCAACAAGCTTAAGCAAACTTACCCGTACCAATATTACGTAATATTATGTAAGTGTAGCTACTTATGGTTAGTATGTAGTCAGTATAGCATTACAGCGTTAAAAATAAAAATAGCCATAATATTGCAAATTCCCATGTAAATTCTTGATATGCAAGTTCTTGCTTACAAATATTTTACCAATAACTATGTATTATAAAAATAATTCAACATTAATACGTACACTTAGAAATTTCCTTACCTAAATAAAATCCACATACGTGGAAAAACATGGAGTTAAAAATTTATTTTAAAATTTAGTCCAAATTTCTGTGGTAAAATTCAATTAATGAATTAATGGAAAATCATGTACTGTAATGTAATTTTAAGCTACTTACAACAAGAAATAGATCATTATAGATTCGCTATAGTAGCATCGTGTAGTAATAATACTAAAATAAATTAGACGTGCAGAAAAGGCAATGGTATTGTGAGTTTATTAAGCAGTGTATTATTTGCATTTGCAAGAGCTAAGTTAAAATGGTGCTATTTAAATCACAATTAAACTTGAAAATAAATGTTGTATGAGATATAATATGATAATTAAAATACATTCAATATATCATTGACCCAAAACCTACATAATTATTGATGGAAAAAAGATGCTGATACTCTGTGTTAAGTTAGAAGATACGTTGATCGCTGTACGAATAATTAATTGTATGGAATAAAGAGCTTATATTATTTACTGTGAAATACCATAGCATACCATTCCATTCAGTCTCATGCATTCCAATCAGACTCAACTTCAACTTGAGTTTTTGAATCGTGTAAATTAATGCGGAATTTAATTTCTTACTATATAATGGAGTACAAAAAAAATAAATTTAAATTCCAAAGTCATGACGTCGCAGATCATTACTATCATTATCATTACTCCAGACTACATATTATAACTAGTGGTGAAGACTCAAAATGGCCCATACTCGTTTGCAGTTAAAAAAATGTACTATCTAGAATGAACTAAAATAACTTGATTCTTGATCCGGAAAATATCAAAAAATATTTTATGCACTTTTCAAAAACTTACAAATAAAACATTTTGCACATTTCAAAAACATGCAAATAAATGCATTTTCTACAAGCTCCTTATTAAAATTTAACTGATTTTACCCATTACATTCTATCTCATTCAGCTTTTTTAAACATAGCTCATTTTAATTCTAGCTTAAACCCTAAATGAGCAAGTTTGACTCTTTATACTAACGAACTATATGATATAATAAATTAGAAATACAAATTACACTATATTGTAACATTTCCCATTTCTCAATTTCCCATATACATAGTCCTCATCTGCCTGATCTGATCTGAAGCCTAATTAGGTACGTAGCATGTGGTCCATGTCCGTGAGTTCATGTCAATGTCGATTACAACGTACAAACGCAATACAACTTACAACCGTAGCGTACCTATGTATGGAAAATAACATAGCCTGTCACAATCTCCCACTACCAAACAAGTCCTTTAGTCATTTCCATGCAAATTCTGTGGATATTTGAATTAAAATTAACAATAACAATGTTTGTAATTAACTCGGTCGGTTTATCAAGTCAAGCCGCTCAGCACGACTTTCATCTTTTTCCATACAGCCATCAACAACGCTCAAAAAAACACAACTAAACGAAAGACGCGAAAACATGAGTAATGAATTATTATTAAGTACAGATCAGAGATAGAAACGAAAACGAAGAGCTCTCGTAGCATAAATATTTTGGATTTTGGCTTTTGTTAATTTGTGCCAAAATACTTATCAGTATGGCACAGCTTAGTTTTAGCAGAGTCAACAACAGTTGTTACATTAGCCATATAAGGAAAACAACTTTAGGGAAATATACGAAACAATACCATAATGAATGTATCAGATTAAGTAGAAAATTAAAACAGTGTTAAATACCCTTATTTTGCAGATTGTGTCTCCACTTCAAAAATGTAGAATTCTATTGCCATATCGTCTGCGAAGAACCAAAATGTCCCATATCCATTTTTAGTTTCAAACAAAATGCACTATCTACAAAAATATTAAAATAGCGTGTTCATAAAAACATGTAAATAGAACTTTGTGCATTTTTCAAAAAACAAGTAAATAGAATATTTTGCAATTTTCAACAAACATCTAAATACGACATTTTACACTTTTCAAAAAACATGTAAATACGACATTTTACACTTTTAAAAAAACATGTAAATAGAATATTTTGCAATTTTCAAAAAACATGTAAATAGAATATTGTGCAATTTTCAAAAAACATGTAAATACGACATTTTACACTTTAAAAAAAACATGTAAATAGAATATTTTGCAATTTTCAAAAAAATGTAAATAGAATATTGTGCAATTTTCAAAAAACATGTAAATACGACATTTTACACTTTTCAAAAACATGTAAATAGAACATTTTACACTTTTAAAAAACACTTAAACAGAACATTTTGACTTTTTTAAAATCATGTAAATAGAACAATTTGCTCATTTTAGAAACTCATGATTAGCATTGTAAGCATGTATCTCATTTACTGTATTTTTTTACATAGCACATTTTAATTCTAGCATAAATTGGAAATGGGTCATTTTGGTTCTTCATTGAGGATATAATTGTTTATATATTCGATTTTTCACATCTATAGTCAAACAAATGGAAGGCTGGAATAATATAGGAGAAAGCATTATTGCTATTTAAAATTAGAAGGTGTAGATAGATTATTTTCTTACTATTAAGACTAAAAACAAATTGAAATAACTATACACTAATACGCCGAGCTATACGTGTGACCGTGACGACGTTTCGACTTAGGCAGTTAAAAAAAAATATTTTGCAGGCTAATTTGCCCCCATCCTCCCCGTCCCCGCGCCCTACAAAAATATGTGAAAGACACACACACACGGTACGGCCCATAATAATACAAGAGACGAGTAGAATACAATACATACCAATTTACACTCCACGCGGATCCACAATAAATAATAATAAAGGTAATAAATAATAAATAATAAAAATGAAGCCATGCGTCCAGCCCTTAAAAAACCTCAATTTCTATACAGTATCTACAAGAAGGAATCTGTCTATAAGCATAGCATAATAATACTATGTGCCATAATGTCAAAAAGTATTTAAAAAAATGAGGATGATATTTGATAATATACTATGTGAGTGAGTAAGTCATGGGCTGTAGCTGTAGTATGGAGGAGGAGGAGGAGGAGGTGGAAGGATAATCGTAAATAAAAATTAACATAATTAGAGATAAGATTACATGGAATAATGTGAAGCCTCCAGCGAGAGTATGTAGTGCAACAGAAATACAGCAGTATTATGTGCGACTCAACCACCAACCACAACCACCGAGAACGACCACAGTACCAGTACCAGCAGATCGCATATCAACCGAATTATATTCCTAAACGACTTATTTCATGATCTGCCGTCGTCGTCCTCGTCGTCGTCGTTGGGGTCGTTTCGTTACGTTGGACGTACGTGTTGAGCTAATAAATAATTAAAAATCAGAATCAGAATCTGTGCAGTGTGTAACATAATAATAATAAATTATGGGGATGAAAGACTGAAATGAAGTATGAAACGACCCACCCGCCGTTTCCATTCAATTCACCAATTATCTCCCATACTACTTAGGTACATCCATTATAATACACATTCCGCGTAACATTCCTCAGAATGTAGATAGTACCTATATTGTAATGTATTAAAACGTCGTTGGATGCACGCAATACCTCTCATATGCATTTTTTATTAAATACAAAAAGTTCTATCTATAGTCAACAACATAGCTTATTTCTAGTGTTTGCAAACTAATTATTTGGAAAACAAAGAAATATCTTGAATATTCGGTGAATACCCCTACCATGCCACCATGCATATGGAAGCTAATTATTTAATGGTCCGACTTCCGACATACCCGGTAACTCATAGATACCACGCGGGTGACTTGATTACTTGGCTTATTGATATTGTTAGAGAATGCATCAATGCATGTAATATTATTGCAAATATTCACCATCTCGACCCCTCGAATCCTCGACCCGGTGGCTAATTAAGACCCAGTAAAAAATCGAGCACAGAGTGCTAATAGGAGATTGACGGTAATTATCAATACAGTTGTTTTAAGTAGCAATTTTTGTGCCAGAGATTTTCCAGATGAGAATTGAAAAAAGCCCCAAAACTTACATTTAAATACGTCAGAAAAGTGCAACCCCGTTACATTCTATACGTTTTAAATTGTCAAACTTTTCATAATTAATTATATTGTTCATATTTTCTGAAAATGAAAATGCACTATATAATAGTATGGTTCTTAAAAGAGCTCGAAATTGCATTATTTTGTAATCTAATTAACTGCCAATCAGTCGATTTCAACTGCCAATTCCATTTATGCCTTAACAATATAAGTAAAATAATGAAATTTGATTTTTTTTAAGTAGTAATTTTACAATTATTGGTTTTTAGAAAATACAAAAATGTACTAAATTACACGACATAGAAAAGTGTAAAATTGTTTATTTATATTGAATTTAAAAAGTAGAAAAGCCTCTCTTTTCCCTCATTTGAAAGTTGTAAAATACATAGTTTGCTCAATTTTCTTTAGAAAACAAAAATCGTATTGACATTTGTTATGGAAAACCCTCGAAAATAATTTTAATAAAATTGTTATGGAAAATTGAAATACACGTAAAATGTAGGTAGTCATGAACATGCGCATAAATTTCAGAATTTCAAAAGCTTTTACTACATTTAAAATATGATAATAAAACCAGCAAAGCCTATTACAATAGTCTTTACTTTACACTTACTGTAAAATTAAGCATTAAAAGCTGCAAATGTCCAGTATTACACCTACACCAACAAAGAAAATATCACATTACAACACACACACACACACACACACAATGCTCTTTTCATTCAATGAAAATAAATGAAAAAATGGAAATCAGCACCATCGCATAGATCTTCACAATAATAGTGGCAACCAGTAACAAGCCACAAACTACAAAGTATGAGAGCTCACTTTCAGTTGTCCACAACCATAATAATACATACGACATAAATATGTACAGCTGCATCAGAAAAAGGCCTGAAGGAACGACACAACTTATACCGGAGCCGGAGCTTGAATAGAAAAATTCATAGGAGAGATAAAGTTGTTAAGTTTAGAGGTGCGTGTGTCCAATTCTTCACAAAAACACTGCCGCTGCCAGCCAATGATTTAAACATTGTCCTGTAGACTCTTGATTCAAGACACACTGACTATGGCTGCACCTGAACAGCAGAATTTAAAGAAGCAAAAAATCAAAACAAGTTTTTTTTAATCCGGCTTTGGTCCTGGTCCTGCTGGTCCTGGTCCTGGCTACCAAAGTAAAACAGACACAGTAAAGAGACTGGCAAAATATAGGTACAAAGGTCTCATTAAATTTGAGCCATTCCCTAATATTTATTCTTACCTTTTTTTCTATTTAAATTACATTTTTTTAGATGTGTCATATTCCATTCAGTTAGAGATATAATGTATAGGGTCAAAGTGCGTATATAGAAAAGTCAAACTTTTACGTCAAAAGTTTAAATCGAGAGCCGAGGGATGAAGGAAGCCCTGCATGACTCTGCAGAATTTTAATGAAATTACACACTAAATACCCAAAAGCGCTCAAACACGTCACATCAGTATATTTAATTACTATTCATTATACCGTTCCTTTTTTCCACTCTTTGAGATTCCATCTTCCACCCCCTAAAACATTTAGTAAAATTGAATTCATTTTTCTTGTTGGTAGTTGGCATTGATTTTCACTTTGCTTACACATTTTTGTTTGACGTTTTTTTTTTGTATTGGTTTGGTTTTGGTATAATGCGAAGGCTTGTTCAATAATGTGCTCAGTTTGTAATTGGAAGCTGGAGTGAAAGGGTGGAAAGGTGACAAACTATATTAACTGTATTAAAGTATATAGATATTTTACAAAGGCTAATTTAGCGTGCGAAAATGACTTGAACCCGAACCCGCAAAGCCGAACCGATCTGAACCGAACCGGTTCCAGTCAATACCTTAAGTGGAAGGGAATAAAAGAATTATTTAGATTTAATTTTTGTTAGACAGCAAATAATTATAAACATAAAAATATCACAATTAAGAATCTGAACATAAAGCTTTCAATTTTTTGTCTTGCTTTTTAAAAATTCTATTGATTTTAAAATTTACTCAAACAAAATTACCGTATTTTTTCTATTAAATATTAGACGGACTAAAGACCCTCTTCTTAATAATAGAGTGGGAAAATTCAGTTTTCAAAGACCCACGTACCAATTTGGACATCTTACCCCTCACTATACCTGTCACATGTCGCACTCTAAACGAACCTATTATTAATATTGTAAATATTTTGTAATATTATGTACATAATATGTAAAGTACTACGCAAGCACCTTGAAAGAATAGCTTTTTTTTTAAATCTGTAATTCATTTTCTTTCATTTTGCCTACTAGTATAGCTTAAATACCTTTTGTGTAATTAGCCTGGAAAAGTGCAGCGGAGATAATTGAATACAAATATTTTAGATAAGTACCTACTTATAGGTATAGGTATTTAAGTTATTATTGGACTATTTAGCCAGATACTACGACTGTAACATATATCGTCAGTGAAGAACCAAAATGACCCATATCCATTTGTAGCTAAAAACAATATCCACTATCTACAAAAATATTGAAACATGTCTTGAAAGCATTTAAATAGAATATTTTGAACTTTTAAAAAATAGGTAAATAGAATAGTTCACACTTTTCAAAAAAATTTAAATAGAACAATTTACACTATTCAAAAACATGTAAATAGAACATTTTATACTTTTCAAAAAGATGTAAATACAACATTTTACATTTTTCAAAAACATGCAAATAGAACATTTTAAACTTTTCAAAATCATGTAAATAGAACAATTTACACTTTTCAAAAACCCTGAATTAACATTTTACGCATGAGGTTGAGGTTGAGGTTAGCTTTATTAAGGAGTCAGGCACTGCAACATACAGCTGTTTTTCAAGAACGGACTCACGCATGTTTCTCATTTTGTTCTTATGACATTGCTCATTTTGATTGTAGCTTAAATTGGATATGGGTCATTTTTGTTCTTCACATACAATATGTGTATATTGGCATGGCGTTGATAATAGGAAGGATGATCTGTAGAAATGCAAGGTCAGTTTGTCAGTTTGTAAATTGAATTTAAATGGGCGTATTATTCTGAACGAGAACATAAGCTGCTCCCAACTACAAAACAGCATCATTTTCTTTCCCATCTTCTTCCAATTTATTCCAATTCCAATCCTTTTTAATTCCAACTCCAACTCCAACCAAAGATCATTTCAATCACAATCACGCTAAGTTTCTTCCGTCGCTACGCGTCATCCTCTTCAAATTAATTCAGTTTAATTCAACCAAACGAAAAGTGTTCAACGTTGCCAACAAACTGCAGCAAGACAGAGCCAGAGCCAGAGCAGAACCCTTCAGCCACCATATACCAGCTGAAAATACCAGTTTTATTTTTATTATTATTTGTAGGGGAAAGTATATATACCCAAAAGAAAATTAAGAATTCCAAGAATGCTCATGGTAATGATGGTAATGGTGGTAATGGTAATGGTTGAGTAATAAAAGTTGTTGTGTTTTTTTTATATTTCTTAATTTAATTCGCGTGGGGAGAGCAGCAAAAAGAACAAGACGAAACACTGGGACCTGGACGTGACTTTTTAAATAGAAACGTTGAAAAACACTTTTAGTGTTTTGAGGATGTAAATAAGTAATTTTGTTTGTACCTACTTTACATTTAACGATATAAGTGTGACGCAGCGGAATAATGGCCAATTGACAAGTTTCCGACGGATTAAAAATTCTTACAACACAAGTGTCAATCGGAAAGTGACAGTTCAGTAGACTCTTTAAGAGGAAAGTGATAGCACGAAAGTTGTAATTTCTTCTGGAGATTCAAAAAAACATTTCGGGAGAAAAATGAGGTGGGGTCATAGTTTCAAAATTTCAATTGTATACCAAGTGTGTTTTGTGTTCTTGGTTGAGCTGGGAATTGAGCCTCATCTGTATGAATGGGGTCAAGTTCGAGGTGAAGGTCAAGGTATTGGGTCACGGACAAGGTCACGGTTTGTAGTGAGTGGAGACAATAATGTGTATAAGGCCCAAAAGAGCGGCGGGGGGAATACGAACGGGAACACCAATACAATGAGTAGTTATTTTTTCAATCAGAATAAAAATTGGGAAAAATTTCAAAGTGAACATATTTTTAATCCAGGTAATGACAATTAATTTTATATTTTGAATTTTTTAAGTATACTAATTAACGTGGTTGATTTTTAATTATTTAATTATGTTTACACATTTGTGAAGTGCAAAATACGATACTTCGTCTAAATACAGTAAAAAAAAGCGAAATAGAAAGAGATTTATAATTACAAAAAAATTACAAAAATACGTAATACAAAATCTTGAAAAAATTTGCATACTGTGTAAGATAGTGATATGAGCTACAACAACAAATGTGTGAATTATTTGCATGAATTTGAAATGTCAAATTAATTACAAAGTTGATAATTTTTCGCCCCTATTTTTTTTTAATTCGAACGCAGATGAAAATCCAGGATATGAAAATTGGCGGGGGAAGGAGTGGCGTCGTTGGATGCTTAAAACGAGAGCTTTAAAAAAATCCATGAAAACTGAGATGGAAATGGACAATAGCATTAGCACTAATCCCGGTGGGAACGACAACTGGCCTCAGCATCATCATCATCACTACAACAATAACAACCACATCAACAATGATCACCGTCGACGTCATGGGTCCGGGAATTTTAAAATACAAGCGCTCCTAGCGTCCATGAAACATATAGAGGTGGTCATTATTGCGAGACCACTTGACGTTCTCGCCTCATTCACGGGCAGTATTATGCAGGTTAGCAATACATTTCTATAATGTTAATTTTGAGATTTTTTAAAATTCAATGTAATAATTAATTATTGAAATAATCACCTAATCATTGCTAATGTTTTTTGTCTATTGCTATATTAGTACGGAACAAAGAACCAAGCCATGGTCTGGTCCAAGTGGTCTTTCCCAACTTTAATTTTCCAAAAAGCCGGGAAAAGACTCCGAGTTTTTGACTGTCGAGAAATGCACATTGCAGGACGACTTTTGAACGGCTACCCAACGTACCTCCATGATTTCTACCCAAGTCAAATCCGAAACCCACTTGGCGGAAATTTAAGATACCCAGTTGATCGACGGTGCAGTAAAATACCTCAAGCTTAAACTTTTGTATATATATTTAGTACATTACTTATACATTATTCAAACTATATTATAGTAAACGTATTGCACACATTGCAATGATATTAATTATTATGTAGATATATCCCTAAAATTCATATACGCATTTGGTTCCTTACATTTAAATGACACTTAATTTAACTCATACATATTATTTTATAAACATTGTAATTAAATTGAAAATAAATATACAATAAAAAAGTATTTTATTAAAAATAACGAAATAGACATGAAAAATACGACAAATTTGATAATTTACAAAGCTATTTCATAACATGCATTTTATTACAAAACCCATTGGCTACTCTAGAGTCGCACTTAGGGGTCGTCCATAAATGATGTCATCAAAATAGCCCCTTTGCCCTCCTGACCCTATGCCCCCCCCCCCCTGTCATCAGCTTAACCATTGCGTAAATGGCTATATTTAACATGGTATATCATCATACTATCCAAAGAGACCCATTGATCTTACTCGTAATGTCATTTATGGACGATCCCTAACTACGATGTATGAGCTAAAATAGTTTCCTCATACCTCAAGAAGAGTGCTTGATTTTGCATCTAAAATTCATGTTTTTAATTTTGAATTAAATCTGACTGAGCCAAATAATGCAAAATAAATTCTTAATTAAATGCCAATGGCCACAGGCAAAGGGATACTGAGGCGCCATAAAATAAAATGAATGGTATAAATCATCATAATAATTTTGAAATGATGAAATAAAAATACTGTTGCATGCAGTTAATTGGAAGGCGGATAAATTCAAACAAAAAATATTTAATTATAGAAGTATATTTTATACCTTGTACTACATAGTATCACACTACTGCCAATCCGTATTTAATCTAATTGCTTATTTTTTTATCTTTAATTTTCCTCAAAACTTAAAAGACTCAAAAGACCAAGGGCCAAGGTAAAGGTAGCTGGAGGCTTTGCATTTTGTATTTAAATTATATTCTTTTCCCACTTTCCTATCACGCGCATTTTAAGGCGTACATTGTAATTACTTAATAATAAAGGATTTTGGGATTCTGCACATGTGTATTTTAGTCATATGCCTCAAGCCTAATATGCATTCTTATTTTTTCCCAATTTGATTGTACTTAGTGTAAGTACAATCTTACGATTACGTTAATATCTTGTTGTGGCAAAGTATAGCTTTAAAATATCTCTACAATAATCTGCAACTATTTACAATCTGCAATCTACTATCATGCAATCTATGTAGGTACGTTGTAAAAATAAAAACTAATTGCTCTGCAATTAAAACATTAAACTTGCCATTACAATTAATTATGTATGCAAAATTCTGCATGGGAAATGAGAAGGATGAAATGCATCAAGTTTTCAATTTTAAATTGTAAAATTACAATGTTTGCAGTACCATAATATAAAAAGAATTACAACTGGAAAACAAAAGGCGAAAATATGAAAAACAAAATTCCAATATACAAAGTATTTCATATGTACAAAATTGCATTTTAACACATTTTCCTTGTAGTCATAAAAATAACATTCTGAATAAAAAGTGCAATAAATATTATAGTTATTATGAAATATCATAGTCCTTTATCTAGAATATGGTCCTGGAGCATAGGACAGGAGGACCAGGAAATGGAAATACCAATTTTTATTGCATTCCCTGCAACACTTTAGATTATTTATGACTGATATAAGTAGCATGTGTTAATACTTTACGTCATATCATTATTCAATTTATTGCACATTGCACTTGAAAGGTTAAGAAAAAATAAAATTCCACAGTTCCATACAGACAATATAATATTATGACGTTCTCAACGTAAACTTTACGCTCTACGAAATATAAACTATTTCTTTTCTGTATTTCCATTTTCCTACTGTTTTTATGCCAATTTCTTCTGACGATTAGCTATTGCCTAAGCGTATAAACATTACGTAGATGCCCATTCCCCATTCAGCAGTTTACTGATCGTCAGGTTCACATTAAATGAATGGACAGAAATATAATTATTGTAGATAGTAGAATGTGGTAGTTCACACATTCTAGCTTTAAAAAAACCAAAAAAAAATCTGTATCATTGTCTGGTCCCGTACTATAGCAAAATTGGATTTTCCAGCTCCAGCAAAATTAAAATTACAATAGTATACGATTTTTTTTTAAATTCCCAAATAATCCAATATGTTGAATTAAAAAATTAATTTGATTTTTCTGAACCAATTTTTAATTTCAGGAACAACAGAAAACCACACCCAAAAACTCCAGCTTTGTATGAGCGATGCTGCACTAAATTAAGGTTTATTAGGTTAGGTATACAGAAAAAAATAGAAATAAAATATATGTAATAACTAGTAAAGTGGCCCGTCTTGCGGACGGAATGTAACACTTTATTTGAATAATTACATAAATTAATTTGACTTCATTTTTAATGTTTACATAATATTATTACATGTGATAAAGCTCTATTTAATGGAATGAATATCGCGGTTGAAGGATCAAATCCGTTTCCTTCCACTTTTCGCTAAAAGCAAATCCGCTTCCTTCCATTTTACCTTAAAAGGAAATCCGTGCCCTTCCACTTTTGATTAAAATAAGCGTTTTAGCTCACCAGTTCGTAATTACATTGTTATGAAAAGTGCAAATTGCTCTAATTCCATATTTTAATACCCTAAACGTTCTAACTACATGGCTTTAAAAACTGCAAATGGTTCTAACTACATGATTTTAAAACGCGAATCGCTCTAAATTCATGATTCTAAAAAGTTCAAAATGTTCTAACTGTGTGGTTTTAAGTTTCAAACTAATTTAACTACATGTTTTAAAGTTGCAAACTAATCTAGCTTCATGATTTTGAAAAGTGCCAAATGATCTATTTACATACATGCTTTTGAGTATTATAGATAGTTTGAGCTTTTTGCACTTCCATAATGTTGTATTTAGAAAATATTACACTTTGTAATATTTTGCAATTAGAACATTTAAAAATTTTCAAAACGTGTAATTAAAACATTTTTTACTTTAAAGAATCATGTAGTTAGATTAGTTTGCAACTTAAAACCTTATGTAGTTAGAACATCTTGAACTTTTTAAAATCATCTAGTTATATTGCTTTGCAACTCAAAACCATGCAGTTAGAGGAATTCGCGACCAAAATCATGTAATTAGTGCATTTTGCATTTTTTTTAAATCATGCAGTTAGAACAATTCGCATTTTAAAATCATGTAGTTAGAACGATTTGCAGTTTTTAAAGCCGTATAGGTAGAACTTTTTGGGTTTTAAAATATGCAGTTAGAGCAATTTGCACTGTGACACTGTTCTGGATTTTATTATTATGTAGATGCATTGTATGAATTAGTAAATCGGAATTAAAATTAAAGTCTACGAGGTATAGACAATCAGGTAAAAAGTGAGTTGAATACGATGACTTCAAGTCATCGTGAGCGTCTTAGTCTTCTTGAGTTGTGGTCGTGGGAAGTTGAAGTCCCTGAAAAAAAATGTAATTTTCTTTTTTGATTTATATATTTTGTATTGTTGTTACACACGATGTTAATGTTATAGTGTAGTGGAAAGTAAAAGTTAATGAGTCATTCCAGTTTTGCTCCAATATATAATTTAAGTTGAGTCAAGTTGAAGCGAGAATTAATGAAACGGAAAGTGGACGATGAACGGCGGAGAGACGGAGTACATTGTACGTAAGTACGTGTCACTGGACTTAAATTGTTAAGTTACAAACAAAGTCGTATACTAGTCGTACCTGTATAGCTAAATATTATTTAATGACAACTTCACATACTTATAGATGTTGAATATATAGAGAGTAGCAACTTACCTACCTATGTACAATTTCATTATACATATCATTATAATTTTTACTCATTGTTATTTCTCAATGTTAAATTGGTTCAAAATTGACATTTAAATACTGTATCTTCAGAAACTTGATAATGATAGAAAACGGTGATTATAAAGAAGCCGTGAATTATTTCATGTGCGTTTACTATATTCAATATCATTATCAGTCATTATAGTGCTTCCTTGGTTCAATGATTTTCACACACGGAGGCACTATACATAATTACAACTAGGCACGGACCTATTGTGGGGAATGCAGTTAGGTATTCTGCATAGAAAATAGAACCTGCTTTACTATGAACATGAACAAAATTTTTCAATTGATATTGGGTTTATGCCAAGTGTCAAAGGCATTCGATTCCAAGAATTGGATGATGCAGTTTATGAATTAATAATAATTATATCTCTTTTTTCTGAAGATTACTATCTTTGCGTAGATGTTCTGTACAATATTATGTTGAAGAAATGCCTTTTTGCGCCGTGTGCAATTTATGTGTTAAATGGGTATACGGGCAATTTCCCCAGATTTTAAAAACAAGACGAAAAACACACAAGGGGAAAATCATGTAAAACACCCAAAAATTTATAAATTGGGCCGTGCAGTAGATCATATTATACAAGCAAAAAAAGCCTAATTTGAAATTTCAGTACAAAATTAAGGTCACCCTCTTCATAATGTACCTATATCTTTGACTTTGACACCGGCTGTACCCATTTTATCCCTGCATGAGCAGTGCGAGCAGTATACGCATAAGTAGTTAAGTATCCATATTTATTAGTATCTATATACTTTTTATTTTTTTCATTTTTGTAAGGCTATGCAACTTTAGCCCGAGTAATTAATTTCTAGTTGCGTATTAATAACATACTTGGAATTTTTCCCTTTGAAGTTTACATATTAAAAGTCTAATTTAACAAACTAATTACACGATTCTTCCTCCTATATACAATATACTGGGGCTAAAAACGAAACTGGACGCGGCTGGAACGCTGGTGCTGGAGTTGGAGCTGGAAAGCACGTAGCCGACAACATGTAGAACAAACAAAAATTCCAGAAACAATGCTTCTAATTAAATCACTGAACATGGAAAAAAAACATTTAATTACATACCTGACGCATAAAAGGAGTGAAGACAGGAAGCACATATATGTATGTGCACAGGTTTTCTTCACGTACTTACCTAAGTACGTTTTGAATTTGAAAGGCACTATGGTTTAATGTAATTTAAATGAAGTTTGAACTATGCCTTAACTACTTACCTGTCCCAACACACTTTATATTATTTTGGTGTACGATGAGACGATAATATGACGATGGCGATACTTGAGACGTACACACTTTTTCAATCTCTGAGCATAATTAAACGGGTGTTGGGAGGAACAAAAGTAGCATAGCAGATTCAGTAAGTGACATTTTCGTGTACTCATATAGGTATGTATTGTGAGCGCAAATAGCATTGGCCCTGACCGTTAATCTTTGTGCAAAATTTTGTATCACATGTAATGTTAAAAGTAACGTCAAGTTCTACTGCGCATGTACAAAAGGGCCAATCTCAAACGCGAGGACAATAGTTTAGTCGTCAGTGAGGACAGAAAGCATATTATTTAGGCAGTGGGCAGGCAGGCATAGGCAGACGTTCCAAATTACATTCTTGCACTGTTGCAGTGTTGAACTTTGTTGAAATATGAATTCTATATAAATACCCATCGTTATTATTACTATACTGCGTACGGTATACAATCAGCGTCTTACACCTTGTTCCCTGCCTTCATAATAATATCCAGCAATCCATAGCTTCCGTCCTCATTTCAATAATTATCATTACAACAAGGCAGAAAATCAGAAAATCATAAATTATGCAAAAAAATCTAACGAGCAACCGGCAGATCGTGACTAAAATTTCAGTTTTTTAAAATAATGTTGATATTTGAATTCAGCATGCTTAATATACAATTAGTATAGTTACACATATGAGCCGAATGCGAATGCATGTGTCCCGTGTGTCCGCTTTCAGTTTTTGTGTTTAGTCAAATTTTGAAACCTCGAAAATATAAAATCAATTTTTTGTATAGCATTTAGCATAGGGATTCGTAATCTAAAAAAACGAAAAAATCCGTACACTCGTGTTTTTGAAAAAACATCATGTTTATCGCCCATAAGAAAAATGGATTGTATACTTTCAAGGTTCCAAAAATTCTTAAAAAGCGGACATAATAATATACATTCTGCTCATAATATGTGTAACTAGCCTAACTTTAAGTCAAGCACATGCTGAATTCAAATATCTACATTATTTTAGAAAAATGACTTGTAATCACGTCTTGCCGGTTGCTCGTAAGATTCTCAGAAGAGTCGAAAATGAAAATGAAAACGAGGACAAAACGCAGAAAAGGACAAAAACAGGGAAAACAAAGAAAGATGAGGACAAAAGAATCAGAGGAAATAATTAAAAGAGGCACAGACAGACGACAAGATGAGGCTTAATGACAGACGGACACAGCATGAGACATGAAGCACCTACGCAAGATTCAGATGCTGATAGCTGATACGAATTTCTACTGTTGGCATAGTAGGCGCTGGCAAGCGCGGATCCAGCGAGGGGGGCTTAGAGCCAATATTTAATATGGAGGGTCAAAGAGCCATTAATTTCAAAATGGCAGCCGAATTAGCCCCCCCCCCTCCTCTATAAATAATCTCTAGATCCGCTACTGAGCGCTAAAGTGCGGCTTTGCATGTTTTTGGTTTGTCCTCCAGCAGCTCTCGTTTGTCCTGCGTCCCTAATGTCCCATGTCCCTGTCCTGGAACATGTCATCCAGCCCACAATAAAAATAAAGACAATAACAATAGCAGTGATAATGCCTCCCACTCAAACTCAGAGTGACAATGAAAATTAGAACGAAAATAACAATAGCTTAACTAATTAATTGTCTGTATATATTTTTGTATTTCTGGTCTGGTCGTGGTTGGTTTTCCTCTACTTACAATAATCAAGGGAATACTTTCAGGCCCATTTCTACTTATTCTAACAAGATCACGAGACGCATCAAATTCTCAAACGGAGGAATGCTATAGTACACTATATATAATGATGTGAGTAGATATGCGAATTTGATACACTTACAAGACGTGCGTGTAGTGTAGTTGAGGAGAGAACGAAGTCGCCTTAGTCGAAGGAAGAATTGAAGACAGTAGACATTATTTTTTTTTTAAATGGGAAACCGAATAGATATTTCATAAATTAGCATAAATTATAAATTCTTATTTATCTTATTCAGAAATTATATATGCAGATACCATATTATAGTATTATATGCTTGCAAAATGTCATGCGTTTGTAAATATGTATGTAATAAAAGCATGCTTACAATTTCTAAAGCATTTCTTTTCAGTTAAATAGAACATTTTTGCACTTAGCAGTAATGGGCAATATCTTTATTAATATTTCCCACTGCAGTTATTCCATATTATAGCATTCGCCCTGTTTACATTTGCAAAATTTTTAATATTCATACAGTGAAAATTCGTACCAGCCATTACTGAAGAAGCTAAATAGCCAAACTGCAGTGTAAATTAGTAAATAGTAGACTTGCAATTTTGATTTTGGCAGTAACGAAAGTTCTTTAAATACACAATGTTTCTTTAAAAAATATAAATATACGAATTTTCCTAATTTTCCTCACGCATGTATTATAACCACTGCATTTTGAAGATAGAAATTTCATCTTTATTATAGATAGGCAAGGTATACTATTATGGTGTAGATACGTATATATATATACGCCTATATAATTTAGCAATTACAGCACAATACACTTAGGACAGGGAACAAGATAAGAGGTTGTAAATATATAGTAAATAAATGGCAAAGTGTGGGTAATTGCAATAAAGGTCTAAAGGTGAAAGGTGGTTTAATTTAATTTTTGCACTGTCGTCATAATATTTAAACGTATATGAAGTTTATATTTTATTTTATTCTGTTTTATGGCATTTGTGGTAATGTATAATCTGATTGAGGATAATGGCATAATGGCTAAATTGTGTAAAATATTAATTCTAATAATCAAGAATCACGACTGCAAAAACTTCAACAAGTGAAAATAGTACAACAACAGGAACGTAAAATCAAAATCAAAAACCAAAAAGTTCAACATATTATACCTACGTATTTAAAATAAAAATAATGCAAAAATGAAAATAAGACAACGACAACGAACGAAAATGAAGACAAGAAACAGAAGCAGCAGCAGAAACACAGAAGGTTAAAGTCTTGTCTTGTCTTAAAAGTCACCTATAATTATCTCGCCACTGGGTTCAAGTTTACGTTTACAGACTTAAGTAGGCACAACATTTAAGAAGACATAATACTACATGTATATACATATAACATTGCAATAATAATGCTTACTAAAGTATGAAAGTATAGCGTGCGAAAAATGGCCACGGTGTGTGAACTCGTTTTTTTCTTTCTCTTACTCTGCGCCCATCCATCCATTGTTACTTTTTCTGTGTTAAATAATACTTATACTTTTAGTCTGGACTTGTCCATGTTAAACCCGCTTTTAAACTATACAACAAAAATAATTAAAATACAAGACTACTACTTACCACTTGCGACTTCGTATTACGTTATACTGATAGGTACTAAAGGAAATTACTAAGGGAATTCTTTGCCATTTATTTTGCAGACGCCTGCCCGTCGGGTAGCCTAGAAGAAGTGCCTCAATCTCGATCTGTTAGTCTTAGTCTAACTAAGCCTCTGTTAATAGTAACAACATTGCAGTCAGTTGTAGTTGTGTTTTGTGCTACAATAATGGCTTTGACACAAGTTCCATTTTTATATAAAAATTCTCATTTTTTAACATTTTTCTCAATTTTCGTTTTTATAGGATTTTCACTTTTAGAAAAGGTGGATTGTACAGAGGGAATTGGAAACACAACCTCAACAGAAAGTCCAACAAGAGATAGTAGGGATAATAATTACAATGCTATTATTGAGAGAGATGGGGATCATAATGGAATTATTAGTGAGGACCAGGTCCACCAGGCTCAAAAGTTACATTTATTTCAAGATCAACTTCAGAATTTGACCGAGTCCGAGTCTCAAAACATTTTATTTTCCGTTTTGGACATTATTGAAGCGGGGAATAATGACACGAATTCCAATTTACATTCAAAATCCAGGAAGAAACGAGCAAATTGGGAGTCTTTCTTGTTGGCACATACGCTTAATCCAGGTGAGAATTTTGGACTTTGTACACAGTTTAATTACAATAAAAAATAAAATTTCAATTAACGTCGATTGGTTATTTGAAGTGTTAATGCTACGTATCAGTAGTACTTACACGTTTTGTGAATTTTGTGATTTTTGAAACAGCTGATCCTCAAAATTCAAACTATGAGTACTGGACAACACGTGACTGGAACTACTGGGCTAGGCGAAGGGAGCCACTTCACGACTATGCTAATAATTATAAAGGCCAAGTCCTCACGAAGAAAAGGCTCAATGCCGTCATCATTGCAAGCCCTATAGACGTTGAGGACTCCTTTACTGGCAGACTTATTTACGTAAGAAACGAACGAATAAGCATTTTATTAATTTTATTAATTATTTTAGTTTATTAATTAACAGCTGTTTAATTTAGTAGCAATTTAAACATTTTAAATAGTCTTTTGTTTGTAAATTTATTGATTGTGTGTGTAATGTTTGATTTTTTAAAATGCTTAATTTTCCTAAATATATAACTATTGTAATGATTTATGAATTATTAATGAGTGAATTTAACATGGTGCTTGTGTGTTGTGTAGTATGGCTACGATGATCTCTACTGGTCCAACCGGAAATTTCACACGTACATTTTGAGACGCTACGATTCCTCAGCCACGTCTGCCCTGGACGTCTATGACTGCGGCAACATGTTCTTTGCAGCGCATCTCGTTCGAGGTCGGCCCATTCACTTTCAAACAGGCTTCCCGTCCGAGTACGACTACCCATTTGTGAGTGACCTCAACTTTAATCTCAAGCGACACTGCTACCGAGTCCCGGCCGAGAATGACCTGGATAGGGACCGGGGTCATGGCAGAGAGAATACTTACTACCCGGGATATGACAGACACTATAACAATAATAATCGTCAACACATTCGCTTCTACACTTTTGAACATGTTTAAATTAAATACGTAAATATTCTGATATAGCACAAATTTACACCTCCACTCATTATTGCTAATATTAAAAAAAAACAATTCTTTTGTACTATACTCATAATAATAATATTAATAGTAAATTTTCTACTACATACCACAAGAGCACATAGCCATAGCCAGATAATGAAACTTTAATCTATAAAGCAAACTATAACTGCACATTTTGTAATAAAATAAAACACAAGAAATGGGCCTAAATGGGAGAAAGTGCAAAACATGTATAAACTTTATGCATTCGTATGCCTTAATATTTAAATATTTTACAAAACTTTTATTATTAATTAGTATAGTTATTACATGATGCAGTTGCTTACATTATTTTGAAACCGATGCAATAAAAACAATAACGCGTTCATTAATGAAAATGTGTAACAAATTCACTTTTCATTGGTAATTTTTTTTATCAACTAATAATTTCCTGCGCATGCGCCGCGACCTTTACGAACATAAACACCATAAACACCAATAATGACATATTATGACATTTTTATAAATAAGGATTATGATTTATGATAATGATGATGTATCATTTATCTTCATTATTAGTGCAGAAAAGTTTTGAAAATTTGAAACCTTCCTGAAAAATTGAAAAAATAAAATTAGTAAAACGAAAAGCGGAAACGGAGCAAATTATATATATTTCGAATTCAATTCTCATGGTAAACATAGATAGATTTTCAATTTTTTTAGTGAATTAAAATAATAATAATTTTATTATTATTAGTGTTCAATACTTTTAGAGATGGCCTACTGGCTTATCGAATTTTGAATTAAATTTAATGCATACTAGTTTTATGAAATAATATATAATAAAATTATATTATTAATTAATTATTATTAAAATTAACTAAGACTTTATCTCAAAATGGAGAGACAGCAGACAGCTCAGAACCAGAGCCATGTTGAAGTTAAGACAAAACCCAAAATTTCGGCTGGCAATAGCATTATGTAAGATATAGAATGCAATTTATTTTTATTAAGTTTTCAATTTTATTAATATCTAGTCGTACCAAAATAATAATATACTTCGTAAGGTACCAAAATAATAATATATGTACTTCGTAATAATGTTGTATTCGATTTCCTATTTGCACTAACTTGTCGTACGTACCTTACTTTACAGTATGTAGTAAACAGAGTGTTGCATCTACAACAGACAGTTGTTCAAATATCCTAGGTTTGGTCCCGGGTAGGAAATGTCTGCTTGGCCCACTGACTACTCATTTAACATCTAATGATAAAATTCCAATTCCAATTATTGTTACCTGGAGCTAAAAATAAAAACGTATGATAATGGAGAGAAAGACAATTTTATTAAAATACTTGACACTGTCCTTCAACAAAGAAGCTTATTAAAAAATAATACGTAAATTTCACATCGTGAGTGAAGAATCAAAGCGGCCCATATCCAATTTAATCTAGAATTAAAATGAGCTATGTTAAAAAACACCAAACTAAATGAGGTAATATCGTCAGTGAAGAAGCATTACAGATTTATAAATAAGCATTATTGACCACGTCCACCGAAATGTGCAGGTTTGAATTGGAATTGCATGAACTTGGGCAAACATGATTTTAGTTCTGGACTGCAATTAAGCAAAAATGCTTCTTCACCGACGATATACACTTATAATAACTATGAATTACAAGTTTTTCCGAAGTGCAAAATGTTTTATTTATACGTGTTTTTGAAAAGCGTAAAATGCTCTATTTACATGATTTCAAAAAAGGCAAAATGTTTAATTTAAATTATTTTGGAAAGTCCTCATGATCCATTTAATTTTAAACGTTATAAAAGTGGAAAAAATGTTCTATATGCAGCTTTTAAGATCACGATATTTTAATGATTTGTGTTTTTGTGTTTAATATTTGTAGATAGCACATTTATATTTGCATAAAAATGGATATGGACCGGCTTGAGTCTTTACTGGTGTCATACGAGTATTAAATATGGTAGAATAAAATTGTTTCAGGCAGGAAATATAATATCACGTCTTGAGCAACGCAACGATCTTGACGATGTCTTTGCTGACATACTTAAGCCATGTAGAAAATGTAGATAGCACTCAAGATTATAGTGCTTTTTGACTCTTAACAATACTGAAACACAAACGTCAAGCTTAAAACTCTAAACATCTTAGGGCTCATCAAAACTATGCTAAAGAAACCATCTAAAAAGAAGGTCACCAGACTCTCGCAAAGGAGCCTGAACCATCTCAAGTACGCCCAGACTATACTTAATTTAGTCGTCCAAGAGCAAACAAAACCCGGGTCGGTACCCGGGAGGAAGAAAAGTAGTAAGACAAAAAGATTAAAATCTGGGATTGATGAAGAAACTCCAGACCTTGAAAAAAATAAGAAAGTGGATAAGGATCAAGAAAATCAAGAGCATCCATCAACAACACGAAAGGACTACGGAAAGAAACATTCAAAAAAGTCAAAACTAAAATCCGTATCGGACAATGACGATGACCCTCCAGGATCCTCAAAAGCTTCGTCGGAGATGCGAACCTTCGTAGCTGTTTTGAAAGCCGAGAAAGACAAAAAAGACAAAGACAGATCCGCCGGTGCCAGTAATCTTTCTTGGGATACAGAAGATGATGAGGTATCAATGCATAGAAGATCCACGCCCATCCAAATAAAATCCAGCACAGAGCAACATCCTCCGTATAATCCTTCTTGTTTTAGCTACTGTTGCTGCTGCAAGAAGAAACCCAAGAAGCGAATGAAAAGCAAAAGTGAATCAAAGAAAAAAGCGAAAGCAAATGCAAAAACTTCTACTCCAAAACAACACAAACCGAAACCACCATTCACCTAAAACTTAATTATCATAGACATAGAATCGTGTATAGTTTTTTAAAAAGACGAATCAAATAAGATTTTTTTAAGGTTCATTTTAAAATTTAAATCGAAAATATTTTAAAAAAAAAATAAAATGTATGTAATTTCCATTTATAAAATAAACGTTTTATCCCCATGGACTGTGTTAGTAAATTTATCTTTCATGCTTTGCGATAATAATTATTTTATACGATTTAGTAAGGTGCAAAAAAGCTCTATAACACAATACGATTTTTTAAAATTATTATTCAAACAAAAAATATAATAATGAGTGTTTTATGCCAGGAGGGCAACATTATTGCACAATAATAAACTTTGGAGCATTAATTTTGATTTTATTAGTACAAAAATAATTTTACCAATTTTGAATTTTATAAATTGTCACGCACAGTAGAACCTAAGCCTTTGCTTTGCTTTGAGGAAAGACCTTAATTCAGATTGCAGGTGCCGGGCGTGAATTGAAAAGCATTGTAAAATCGGTTATATCCCATTTATTGGAATGCAAAATATATATAGAGTTATTGTGTAATTAATACAATGTATACAGAGCATGTAAATTCAGTAAATCAATAAACATTTTATGCAGGAAAAATTCGGAAAATCTTGCATACGCAAACCAACCATGTAATGAAACAGCGAAAATGAAATGGTACTATATAGTCTAGGTAGTCTACCAGTCTACTAGTACTGACGTACGGAAGTCACTTAACTGCAAACTGCACTCCTGAAGACCGGGATCGGATTACTGGGACCGGACTGGACTGAACCGGACCGATCAGACCAGGACCGGATTGTACAGTGACGAATAATAAGATTTCAACAAAAATAGCTCACACGCCTCAAAATGGCTCAAAGAATTTCAAAAAAACTGTCAAAAAAAAGCATGGAGCAACTCAAGCAAGCCCAAGAGTTAATTGCCTCCATTGTTGAAGAACAAAAGAAAACAGCGAGAAGAAAAAGTCGAATAAAGAAATCCAAGTCTAACTCTGTTGTGGACCCTCTTCTTCTGGAACAAAATCCAGACGAGAATCAGGATCTGGATGATCCAGCAGATCCATCAAATCCGAAAGGAAAGAAAGCGCACAAACGAAAGTCCAAGTCCACATCCAGGAAAAGATCTTCCAAAAAATCAGCAGAAAAGATTAGGTTCGGACCCTTTGGGAGATTTTTGGCTAAAAAACGAAAAAAAAGTAAAAAAGACAAACAACAACAAGAATTTTCTTCAGAAGTGCCTGCAGAGGAAATTGACCGGATTAATGATCAAATAGGACAAAGCGGACAAGATGAACACCATTTAGAATATATTCCAGCTTCACATACTTCAAGCAATGCAGCATTAGGAACTGCGGCAGAAACTTCAGCTAATAATAATAACAATAACTCCAAATCCAAATCCAATTCTAATTCTGGTTTCTGCTGCTGTGGCAAGAATAAAACGAAGCCGGCGGACTGTGGGGGGTCAAATAAGAATACAAAGTCCGAAAACAACACCAACATTGAAGCTGTAGAAAATTTAGGAAAGAAATCTTCTCAGGACGTTTTTGCTGCTGCTGCTGTGCCTAATTAATGCATAATTAATTATAATGTCATCAATATTAATGTTTTGTGGAATTAAATATTATTCATTATACATATATATATATATATATTATGTGGTCAATATAAAAAAAAAGGAATCGAAATTGCTCCTTTTATTTTAGAAAACGTCTATTTTCATTATGTTGAATATTTAAAATTCAGCTGCCTTATTTCAGCTGTCACAGTCACATTAACTAAGTACATATATGTTTCACTTGTGTACGTGTTAATTAATACTAATTTATTTTCTATGCTGAATAATTCCTGATTAGAACGCGGGCCGCTCTAGCTACTATTAAAAGACATACTGACAGAACATGCTCATCTGTCTAATACTGCTACTTACACTTACATTATTCTTTTTAGTCTTTCAAAATTCAAAAATAGGTCCTTTATCCCCATAGGCTGTGTGATCTGTCAACAAAGTGAAATCTTATGCTATATTTTTTATCTACGAAAATATTCAAAACTTTTAAACTTTTATTAATTTTATAATAACCTTACCAAAGAATAATTTTATTTTTAAAAATCAGCTAACAATATTATTTTTTACCCCCTAATATTTTCAATTTTATTTTAGTACCAATTTTGAAATTTGCCGCGCAGTAAAATTTTAATGCTCACCCTAAACCTATTGATGGAATAGATTAAATCTGTGTTAGCTAGTTGCCTTTCGCTAATCTGCAATTTCTGCAATAAAATTATTGTCAGATCAATGAAAAATATGGAAGTGAATGTGGATAGGTAGTGGTAGTGTAATAATGACAGAATCTGGCTATTTAGTAATTTTTTTTCAAGATTGCGAGTGAACTGATTACTGATTGAAGTGCAATAATGTACGAAAAAATTGAGATTGAGAGAAACTCACAGCAAAACTACTTGCTTTCATTATTGCATTTTAGGGAAACGGACAACCCTAATTTTGGGGGCACTTTGAACCTTGTTCAGTAATTTTAATAAATACTTACATTTAAAAGTAGTTTATTTATTTCCAAACTAATTCTGCCATGTATATAGACACTCCCAACCAAAACCAAATCCATGGTTTGATAAGATTAACAAGAAATCAAACCTTAAACCGAAACGCTGCCACTACTACATGGCTATCCTACATTATATTCACAATCTTCAACAAAAGCCAAACCAAAGGGAAACAATTTAACTCCCCGTAATTTTAAAAGTTCCTGCTACTCCCACTTTAAAAAAATCTTTTAAAATTGAACTCAAATCCTAAAGTCCAAAAACCGAATCAATCAATTGTAGTAGTAATGCCAAATTTTGCAGCACAGAAAAGCTCTTTTGTTAAACCACAGACTCCGCTATCCAAAAAGCCTTCAACTTCAAAGTCAAAGAAGGGAAAAAATTCCACTAAAAAATCCAACGGTAGTTTACCTACGATCGTTGTTGCCAGAGGGCACACGACCAAAAAGAAGAGCACCAGCAACAAGAAGGTCTCCGTTGACAGTTCCGCCTCCGCTTCGGAAGCCGTTGACAGTGATGAGGATGACACCCCCCGCACTCCTCCTAGAGACCGAGGCTACGTGGATCGTGGCTACGTGGACCGTGGCTACATTGATCGTGGTTTTCGTGGAGGGGGAAGTGACACGTCGGATGAGTCAGTGAGCGAAAAGGGGCCCAATTCCGAGAAGAAAGCTAGCGCGGATGATTCGAGAAGAAAATCTCAAAAACATACTAAAAACTCTAAAAAGAACAAGGACGGGAAGAAGAAGGGGAGTGGCACAAAGGATGGAAAGAAAGGTGGGTCTAAAAATCCAAGTACTTCGAAAAAACAAAAAAATGGTAAAAAAGGGAAAAACAAAAAAAAAGATGGACTGGACAGAGGGATGCAGTATGGTGAGAATGATGATTTCTCATTTGAAGACGAGCAGCCTGAAAATCGTTTAAATACAATTACAACGGTGGACCCAACTTCCGGACAAAAAATTGAGCCGGAGAATACTAATTCTAAATTTAATAGTTCCAAACCATATGAGCCACTCATAAGACGGAAATTAGGCTCGAAAAATCCTTGTTTTTGTTGCTGTGGCTGTCGGCGTGGGTTTTGCAATCTCAGGATTAATTGTAAATTCATTGCTATTCTGGAAATTGTGAGTCAAATTTTAAATTTTCACAGTATTATCATTATCCTGATTATTATATGAAACTAGAATTTCTAATTTTGTTCTAACAAGCCTATTTAAAAATAATTTAATATGGTTTGATTTGTGATTTTTAAAGATAGTAGCCATCATATCGATTCCAGTTCTCATGAATATTCTGTCCATCCTGGAAGTGATGGATAAAAAAGTGTACGAGGATGCCTTTGGTATAGCAGGCTTGGTGGAATTCATTGCTATTCCTCAAGCCCGATTTCAAAGAAATGTTACCCTCCCCGCTGCCCAGGTTGATTCTATCGCGGCGGTAGGCTATTTCAAGACAACATTTGCGGGTACAAATAATTTTATACTATTTTAAACCAATGATTTACGTTAACTAGTTTTTTTAGTTCAAAATGTTTCCTTATTCCTCACAAATACAAAATAAAACTAAAAAAAAAAATAAATAACTCTATAATGCTTTATGAGGTATCGTCTGGGAAGAACCAAAATGGCCCATATCCATTTGTAGCTAAAACAAATATCCACCAATCTATGAAAATATTAAAACATGCCTTGAAAGCATATAAATAGAATATTTTGCAATTTTCAAAAATATGTAAACAGAACATTTTAAACCTTTCAAAAACATGTCAATAGAACATTTTACGCTTTTCGAAAACATGTAAATACCCCTTTTTCACTTTTCAAAAATATGTAAATAGAGCATTTTTCACTTTTCAAAAACATGTAAATAGAACATTTTACGCTTTTCAAAAACTCCTAATTAACATTGTACACATGTTATGTTTCTCATTTTGATTTTATGACATAGCTCATTTTGATTCTAGCCTAAATTGGATATGGGTCAGTTTGGTTCTTCACATACGGTACACAGATGAATGTTATGTAGTTATAATATTTTCTGTTGTCAATATAATTAGCTTACAACATCCTTGTCATGGCGGCGGGGACCGTTAGTTTGGTCGCAGGTGCTGTTCTCTATATATGTATAGTGACAGTAAGTTCATCTTTTGATAGCTGTTAATTACAAGTTATTTTAATGTGTTTAATGTCATAAAAATTTAAATAAAACCTAATTAACTGTTAAGGTACTAATAATATTGATGCTTCCGCTTTGTATGTAATGTAATTTTCGAATTTATTTTCTAGCGAAGCGTCGTTGGCTGCTGGGCAAACACTGTACTGATAGTCGTGTATGTAATCCTCCTCTCACTCAGCATCTTCGTCTTCTGTACAATGCTCAACAAACTCACGGATGGCTACCGTGCTCTTGCGGGGGATGCAAAATTGGCGAGTACAAAGCCGTACAATCCAAAAATGTTTGAGGATCTGAAAAAGTTTGCGACCAAGAAAGGTGAAATGTGCATCTTCGCTTCGCTTTTCGGCGGAGCCGTGTGTGTTATATATTTGTATTTCTCCCTCTGTTCATATATCCTTGGGATTCAAGTGAGTCGCGGGACGGACAAGGATCGCGCTGGAGCGCACAGAGGGAATAAAGCATTTGCTGTAGCTCACCCATGGCTTAGTCAAGATGTGCTGTAAAACGTCTATGAAAGTTTCATTGCCACCCCCCCCCCTCCCGACCCATGACCCGGTGACCCCTGACCTCTTACCGTTGACCCCTTCCTGGCTCTATATTCTAGCAGAGTGAATACTGACATATTAATACGTTACTACCTTACCTACGTAATATATACTTGAGTACGTAACTTGTGTTATTTATATTGTTGGATTTGTCCTTTCTTTGTCTGTCTTTTAGAATTAGCCAAATAATTAGCATCATTTACTTATGTCGTGTGATACATTGTAAGTAAATATGATCGGGATAAATATTTTAGTAGTGGCTTTAATGGAAAATAAAAGACTTATTTTGCTACTAATGTTGCAGCAAGCAAAATTTAATTGATACGGTCAACCGGTCAATGGGTTCCAATTCAATGCAGGCGGCATAATACTATGCTACTATTTCAATGCTTGCATTTACCATGGTAAAATACTTGCTGATTTTCTATTCACCTTATTCGTTTCATTAACTAAAAGAATATTTTGTTAATATTTTTAATTCTTGCCAAAAAACAAAAATACTAACATTTTATTTGTGCAAAAAATTACCCCGCAACTACGCAGGCGCACTGCGCCGCTACTGAATTTTACTGTCACCGTCACCAAGTAAGAATGCTACAGAGAAATCTGTTAGAAAAATGGTAAACACGAAAAAAAACTAGTAGAAGGGCAAGTCACTCCAAGCTGTCTACCTGTAACCTGTCTGTCCTCTGAATTGTCTTTAAAAATCAAAAATTAGAAATTCAAATTCAAGTATCCAAGGCTAAACTCTCCAAGTACATTTTACTTCATCTACAGCTGTGGCAGAAGCTGATTTAAAGCAACAATCTAATGAGGCCAAGAATTCGCTTAAAAATGAGGTGGAGGACGACAACAAAGTACAAAACAAAAGATCTCCGGCTGAAGCTGAGTCAGAATCAGAAGGAAAAAATACGAACCAACTAATTCCCCCGCCAGAAGAAGAAAATGATACTAATCATCCAAATCAATATAAAAATAGAGATGCAAGGGTTGAGAATCCTGATAATGGGGGTCACCCAGCCCCTTATAACTCACGTATTAGGAATACATTTGTAGAAAAAGTGGCTTCGTTCAACCCTTGTATCGGCTGTTGTTGCTGTTATCAATTCTGTGGGCAAAAACTTTTGTTTTGGTGTTTAGTAATTGGAATACTTGAATTGGTATATATTTATATGTATATATGCCAGTATTTTTATTTAAAGACGAGGAGGGACACGGGTTGCTTACTATAAAAAGCAAGCGCGGATCCAAAGGGGAGGCTACAGGGGCTAAAGCCCCCCACCCCAAGACGGGATTTTTATCATTGTGGAGATAGGAGCGGCTATTTTCCAAGATGGCCGCTTAACATTGTTAGCCCCCCCCCCCCTCTATGACCAAATCCTGGATCCACCACTGCTATCAGTGCTATCAAGCGATGCAGCTCAAAATATCATCGCTTTTGATTTGCGTTTAGAGTTTAGGTTCTATCGCTTGATGGGGTATTGGTAAAATATTTCGGTAGTATCCCTCGTCGCATAGTGTCGTATTAAAGTCGCATTAATTTTAAATATACCCCTTTTAATGTTTTTCAATAGTCAATTAGGGTATCGTGTACTAATTTATTCCTATTATTTTTTAAAGAAAATAGCAATAGTGACTCTAATGCTAGCAACTGCAGTAGTTAAGTTAACTGCAGCTATCTTCGCCATCGATGGCGTAAGTGAAGCTTTAAACGTTCTGAGCATCCTCAAAATACTGTTCCAATTCAGTCCAGAAATTCCTGAAAATACAAAAGCTGTGGCGGGAATAAGGGCAATCCAAACGTTTGTCACCTATGTCACTGGTACTTTATATTTCTTTATACATGTTTCTTTAAACTAAAACTCACATGTGAAGACACGTTCAAAATGACCCGTCTCCATTTCGAGCTAAAATCAAAATGCACTATCTGCAAAGAAAGTTAAAACAATTATCTTGTCCTAAAAACATGTAAAAAGAATAATACACTTTTTAAAACCATGCAAATAGAAAATTTTTATTTTTTTTTAAACATGAGAATAGAATATTTTGCACCTTTCAAAAACATGTAAATAGAAAATTTTGCACTTTTCAAAAACATTTAAATAGAATATTTTAAACATTTTTCAAAAACGCGTAAATAGAACATTTTGCACTTTTAAAAAATATTTAAATAGAACATTTTACAATTTTCAAAAGCGTGTAAATAGAACATTTTACACACTTTTCCAAAACACGTAAATAGAATATTTTGCACCTTTCAAAAACATGTAAATACAGCATTTTGCACATTTCAAAAACATGTAAATAGAACATTTTGCACCTTTCAATAACATGTAAATAGAACATTTTGTACCTTCCAAAAAATGTATATATATATGTATATATGCGGCTATATTCTATCTCATTTAGTGTATTATTAATGGCATATAGCTCATTTTGAAGTTACAATTATTATTGCAAGCTTAAATTTGATATGCGTCATTCTGAATCTTCAATCGCTACTTTTTTAACATGGGTACTTTCATTATGAATTGCTAAAATATACATATTCAATGAGATAAATTTGACAGCACCTCAGAAGCATGTAAATAGAACAATAATTAATTTAATTAACATTAAAGAATTTTAATTTGTTTTAGTTTTCAAATATCTCATTGTGATTTGTGGACTGAGCTGCTTATTTGGCGCAGCTATCATAGTGATTTCCATTATTTATGTAAGTTATGCTTGCGCAGGGTCTGTATACGAATTACTATTATTTTGTCGTGATTTATTTATAACAGGATTAGTCTAGTGTTGTTTTTGCAATAATAAACATAAAATTTTAAACCTGATTAATCTGAACTTATTTCAAATTTCTTTCATCTTACATACCCACGTTTTTGGTTTTTAATGCGCAGGACACTTTGTGCACCGCCGCAGGTAGAATTAATAGGGAGCTAGAGAAAACGAAGAATCGTTTCAAATATTTATCCATTCTATTCTGGATCAGCACTGAACTCGTGCTACTCCATTTAATTACCATGTGGGGGAGTTTCTTCACGCTCATTGCCATCATTAATCAACTCATGGATGCCGTGGAGGCAGGGATAACTAACCTTCGCCTTCAAAAACAACGAGAATTTCCCTCCGAAAATTCAGAAGATCGGAAAGGCAGTCATCACAGTCAAATGAGGACATTTAATTCTTCTGACCTGGAGAATAGTAAAAAAATTCGGGATGACATCTATACAATACTTGGATGCCTCATCGGAGTGGAAACAGTTTTCGTATTGTACTGTTTAGTCTGTACATTCGTACAAGGTTGTAGATATCGAGTCAAATTTTATGAAACCTGTGAAACATGGGTAAGAGAACAACAAGTAGTAAAAGAAGGACACACACAAAATCAATCTCCATCTCAGTCTTCATATGCGGTAATTAATAACATTAAAACAATTGTAACAAGTCACAAAAGGCTGCGACTGCCGCCACTGCCGCGACTGCCGCCACATTAAAAAAAAGTCCAAATATTCAACAAGTCAACAAGAAAACAAAAATCGAAAAATCAATCATACATAATTAGGTACTTCCTTGTTTTGCTCGTTTTTATTTAATTTTACAAAGTCTCAACGCATTATTCAAAAAAGCAATATTTTTTTAATTAAAAGATAACGATTTTTAATGAAAAATTAGAGCTTATAATGTGCATTCATTTATTACTAAATCTCAATGTTGCCTAATTACACACATCTTGTGCAATATGTATATGCATAATATGCTGACTTATATCTCCCTAATAAAACACTAACTCCAATTTTTTTCGTGAGGCACGTAATCCCACTCAAAAAATGAATCGTCAAATTTGTTTACTTAATTTGTTTATCAGTATTGACTATTATAGTAAAGAATCACATTGATGAGCGACAAAATATTTTTGTGAGTATCAAAAGTTAGAAGTTGACAAATATATACTTTTTTTAACTAAAAAAAATATCAACAGTTAGTTAATTGAAGCATAATTTTGTACCAACTTTTATGCATGAAGCAAGAACTGTGCTTATCTACAAAGGTGGTGAAGTGCAAGATCCTAAGAATTGGAGGCCTATAACTGTTAGTTCTGTCATTCGAAGAATCATTGAAAAAATCTTGGACAAAGAGTTACGAAAGTATGTTAGCCTTAATGAAAATCAACGAAGGTTCACAAACCAAGCTGGCACGCTCATTAATACCACCCTTGTACATGAATGTCTTCAGAAAGCTAAGAAAGAGAAAGGGGACTGTACTGTTATTTTCTGTGACATATCTCAAGCGTTTGACAATGTTGGTCATACTCACACTTTTCGTCAACTACATTCTAAGCCTGCTCCTACGCTTCTTAAGCAACTTTCCTGTAGCTTAGCATCAAATAATTTTACTAGAATTAATACGATTGAAGGCAAAACAGGAGTTATAAAATTTAAAAGGGGTGTAATGCAAGGTAGTCCTCTTTCACCATTTTTATTTAATGTCTCCATTGACCCCATGGTTCAAGAATTAAGCGAAAAGGAAGTAACTGACAAATTTGGCTTTTGTTTACACTCTCAACATCCGAATGTCTCTAATGCCGAATTTGCAGATGATACTGGTCTAATCGGGAATTCACGACATTCAGCTACTGAACTGTATCAACAAAGCTCAACAGCCCTTGCTCAAATAGGACTTCAAATGAGCCCTCCGAAGAGTGTTGCTATTAGCATTGTGGGTGGAGAATTGTGCAAAGATCCTCTTAAAGTTGATGGAAATACTAGCATAAGATGCATTGGATCTGAAGAAACCATTAAATATTTAGGGGTGAATTTTAATGACTCTATTGTTTTTGACGAAGGAAAATGCGCTAAGAAATTTAATGACCAAATTGAAAAACTAGTATCCACGCCAATGCTCAGACCAGATCAGAAGCTCAAGGTTCTTAAAGACTACATTTGGCCGACACTCATTTATCAGTTTCAGAATGCCCCATTAACAAAGTTGTCATCTAAGTTCTTGGATTCCATTGATCAAATCATTAGGACGTCAGCGAAAGAGATTTTAAATTTACCAACTAGTACACCTACAAATATGATGTACTCTAGCACCAAAGTTAAAGGGCTGGGTCTAATCAGAGCTAAATGGGAAGCTGGTATTCAAAATTTTAATGCAACGGAAATTTTAATCCAATCGCAACACGCCATTCTGTATGAAATAAAGGACTTTGAATCTGATCAAGCAAAGTCTTTGGACTTCCTTGATATTCCTCCTGATGTTCGAGAAATTGTTTTTGCAGTGCGTGGTAAAAAAAGCAAACCCATCCGTGATCACCTAAGAAGTTTGGAGTACGAAAATTGGTGCAAACTTCCTCAGAAAGGACAAGGAGTAATACAGTTTGCTGAATGCCCACAAGCAAACAAATGGATTAATTCTAAAAATGGTCTATCCTCATCTGAATGGACAAACGCTCTAAAAATGATTGGTAATGTTATGCCGGTTAATGCAATCCCGCGACCTGATCAAGGATCATTCCGCTGTAGACATGGCTGCAGTGAGACAGAAACTTTAGGCCATATCCTTGGAAAGTGTCCCCGGGGGGAGTTAATACGTAATAACCGACATCATGCAGTAAGGCGTTTGATTGCGGAGGCTATGAAAAAGTCGGGATGGAAAGTTTTGCAAGAGGTGGAATGTACAGGAGACGGTTCGAGGCGTGTTGATATTATTGCTTACAACCAACGAACAAGAAAAGGTTTAATTCTTGATCCAACTATTAGAATGGAGCAGAATGACTGCGAGCAAGCTACGGCAGTAAATCGGGGGAAAAAAGATATTTACGATCCTTGCATTCCGTACTTTCAGCAAAAACTAGGATTAGATGAGATTGAGGTGATAGGACTTTACATTGGAGCTCGCGGGACTATTACCAAATTTTTCCTAGATTTTATGAAATCTCAAGCCTTAACTTCATTCCTCATTGAAGATATTGTAACAACAGTGCTGAAGAAATCAGTGCAGATTTGCCAACATCATTTGTATTCTATAGTTTCTAATGCCTGATTGGCTACATTAAATATTCTTTCAGTTTAAATTTTTACAAAGTTAAATTTACTATATAACAAATTTGTGTAACGTATACTGAGTCGTTTAGGCTACCCTCGATGGAGGTCAGTGTTAAGTTTGTTCTTTTGAATAAAATTATCTTTATATATTGACAAAACAAAATTATAATAATATAATTAAAGTTAAGAAACAAAAAAAATACATCGTTGCTGATAATCTACAAATTATTATCAACATACTCAACATCTGCATACTACTACTGACTGCTGTAGTAGTTTAACGATGTAATTTATTATTTTCCCTCTCCTAATAAAAACAAACACTTAAGTTTGTGAGGATACCCTTTAACTTTTAGCTCCTACTTTGTGCTTGGGAAGCAAATGTACCAATGGTGGGCAGCAAATGTCAGGGTAGCAAATGTCTGAATGTCATTGCAGAGGGTAAGCGTACAGGCCCTTGCCCTTTATTTCCCAGTCATGTTAACAAACGACACGATAAACGCTCGCAGGGGACTTTCGGTGTTGTCTCTGTAATCCACACGTGCTAGAACTCCAGTCCTAAAATAAACGAAGTTCGGTTAAATAATAAATTGTAAGACTATAGAAGCAACCACAGAAAACAAAAATGTCTGACTATTAAAAATTATACTATATTATCTGTATACTGTATACTGTGTGCCTTGGTCATGTCTTAGGGTCCTGTATTGGGGGAGAACTCTTACGTAATAGTCGTCATCACGCTATTCGGGAAATCACTGTTAAAGTTCTTGATGACAGAGGTTTTGTGGTTGAACAGGAATTGCATTGCGTTGCTGAAAATGTATCTACTAGGAGAATAGATATTTTGGCATACAATCCTTCAACCAAAGTTGGATACATTTTAGATCCCACAGTTCGATTCGAATTTGGTGACAGTGAGGAACAGGCGATAAAGGTGGACCAGGAGAAAACAGAAATTTACGAACCTTGTGCTAAATACTTCTTGGAAAAATGGGATCTGCGTAGCATACGAGTATTATGACTTTATATTGGAGCACGTGGGACCGTAACAAATTTTTTCAAGGCGTGGGCTAAATCATTTTGCATACCGTCGAAAGTATAGTGGATGATATTTTAATGATCGCTCTGAAAGGATCAATAAGGATTTATAATCATCATTTATATACTTAAAATTTATGAGTGTAGGATATTTTTTCCTTTGTTTTACGAAAATGTCAAAATTATGATAAGAAATTTTTTTTTTGAATACTGAGCTCCAAGGCTATTGCAATTGTGCAACAGTGACTTAATAAAGTTTTTTCTCTCTTAACAATAGTTATTAATATAAATGTATCCATATGCAATGTAGGTACGGAGACACTATAGTAAAGTGATCATGCCTCGCAGCGTTTCTTTCCAATAGTTCCTGCATATTTTTTTTCTCTCTACTGTGAGGTGAAACTATAATTTTTACTTATAAATCATAGTACATATACGCAGTATGTCATATTCTAAATGAAAATTTCCGGTCCGGGACGGTAAGTATGCCTACCTATAAAGAAATACAAATGTCTGGAATATTGATCTACCGGCGAAAGTTGCCTGGCTAAGCTACTAATATCATTAGACAATTGTCACTTATGACCACCTAAGAGGCAAGCTATACCAAGTAACAGTACACATTTAGTGTGTACTTGAAATATTTTCATGGCCATTCCCCCAAAACTGTTAATAGGAAGTTGAATATAGTATATATGCATATCCTCAGCAGGATATCTGCCGACGTCGATAGTACGAATGTAATACGTTTTCAGAAGACAAGGTTACCACGAACATTGGAATAATCGGCACTACTTGCCGAGGACGTAACTTAAAGCGTACACAAGGAAAGAGGAAAGAATACACACTTCAATTGTTTGCAGTTTGGATTCACGTTGGGCCTCGAATCTAACAGTGATGACGTCAACTTTAAAAGGAATATAAAGTCTGGTAATTAAGCATAATAGTCGACACACGCTCTACACCGTAGGTACAGGGTTAGCTGAAGAACTTAAGTGCCATCAAGTACGTGCGGGTATGCAAAGCGATAGAATAGTATAATAATATGCTAATAAATAACTACCCTAAATGCTCTAATACAACGACGCCAGCTTGTTTAAACAGCAATCTATGTTACAGAACTATAAAACAGCTATTGATACTAAAACAGTTCGTGCGGGAAAGAAACCGTGCAATTACAATTTACTACTATTCACTGGTTGACAGACAACAAAAGGAAAAGGAGAACTAATGGAGCACGCAAAATAAAGACGAACATGTGGCCTCTTTACTGCTTGTCGTCAAAACCTGCCTACTAGCTACTGTACTATATTTTTATTGTGCATATACATACAACTCCGAATATAAGAGACCTGGATTAAAGGGAAATCCTGCTATAAGGGGCAAATGTAAAACAGTTTGCTGGCCAACTATGCTACCATTTCATAATTTTTAAATTTTTCCGGATTTAAGGCAATCAATGTAAGAAATAATTTAGTAAGGGACGCGTTTAGGACCATGTTTGACAATTTTAGGCCACTTTTAAGGGGCTTTGCAAGAACAATATTGAAAATACGAAGAAAATGCTTGGCCGAAGTAGTGGAGTACTACTGTTTCTGAGCTGGTGGACTGCTTTTTCTTTCTTTTCTTATCTAAGCATTAACATTGTTTTACATTTAAGTAGGTCACCGTATTTACAGATTGCACGGCCTTTAAGGTTGCTGCTAGTAGTCTTCGCTTTAGTGCTTCCCTCAGTTAACAATGTCGACGAAGAGGAGAAGACTCTTTTATCACTGAACAAAAGTACAAAATCTTGCAAAAGTTAAAGACTCATAAGCAGGCAGACGCAATCAAACACTGACGACACAAAACTTTCCAATGTACTTAACATAAATTGACAACATAGCTTGACAGAACCAAAGCAAAACCAAGCAAACGACACTAGGTGACTGACTTTTCTAAATAATTCAAATAATTTTTATCTACTGGTCAAAGTAGTATATATTATCTTGTCCTTGTTTTAGCTATCAATAAATATTTAAAATGTGTATATACATCTAAATTGATGCATTCGATTTCTTGGCAAATCCCATAAACTGCTACAAGAGATATCAGCTATAAAGGACACACTTCGCCAATCCCGCAGCGTCCCTTGTAGCCGGAGTTTTTTGTAATATACAAATTACATTGTAGTGCTCATCAGTGTCCACGCTTCCACTGCTGCAGGTCTATCGGCAGTAGGGGGACAATAGGCAGGTTATAGGCGATTAGGCTATTGGTAGTAGATGTTTTTGAATCGATTGGCAGTAGACACAAAGTGGTACGTATTACATATTTACGTATAAAATGTATTACAATATTTGCCTCTACTGCCAATACGTGTTTTCTTGAGAAACTGCCAGCTTACTGCTAATAGCCTTTTTACTACTGCCCATTGCCTTTATGCCCGCTTTCCACTCTGGCACGCAACACACTGAATAGTAGCGGAAAATATAGCTAAACATTACCAGTGATATTTGTTTTACATTTTGCGTGTCATTTTTATTTTCACTGTCAAATAATGTCATTCGTCAGCGAAGTAGCATTGCGGTGTAAGTCCAACGTATGACAAATGTACTTTAAGTCAAAATATTTCGCCTTACTATGAATTGTACGCTTAAAAATTTATTTTCGGTGTCCGAACCTATATACTTTCTAAAGGCCTGTATTCCTTGCATACAAAAGCAATGTCCTGCATAAGCTCTTAATATTTGTTCCGACTGCTAACACTTTTCCATATTAAAATCAATTGTGGCAATTACAGATAATTTTATCGAACCTATCGTTTTTTTTTGTATATTATTATGTAACTACTGAAGAACTAACTCAGTAAGCATATTTTATTGGACATGAAAGTAAGAGGTTGTAAAGCTGAAGCCATATATCAACCAGATAAAATAAACATTATTAACTATAAATTTAATGAAAGAGTACTGTCCGCTCCAGCCAGTAAAAAATTTATATTTCCAGTTACCAATAATATGAATACAGTAATAACTTTGCGGGTCCATTTATGACGAAGAGTTGAATAATTTATGAAAACAACCATATTTATAGTTTTTACGCGATGAATAAACCTATTCAAGTTTATTCGTGTTTGCACGCAATACAACTGGAGTTTCGATTCACGTAACTGCCAGTATAAAACTTTTCAATCCTTCTTGGACAACTTTTTTGTGTATCATGACAATGCATATCATAAACGCTTTTAATTCTGTAACGTTACCCAAGAATTTTTATTCTGAAATGAGACTTGAATATTTTTGTAGATGAATAGAAAATTAGAAAAGTTTACAATATTATACTAATTGACTTAAACAAAGATTAGAGTCAATGAAACTTAAACTGTGCATTACTTTTCTTCTTGTGACGATTGGGGTCACATGCCTCTCGTTAGCCATTGTTCTAGTGCCAATGTTGGTCATACCAGCTTTGTCCGACAGCAGAGAAGAGTATGACCCAGTACCATCTACGTGCAAACTGAATGACATCGAAATAATTACGGAATGGAAAAAATGCCGAATATGGCAATCCTGTCGTCAAAACTGTTCGTCTAAGGATAAACAATGCTCCAGAGTTTATGTTAATTACCGGCGCTCTTTTGTTAAAAAAGAAGAAAATGAAAGTGCCAATAATACAGCGATTGAAAACATAAAGGAGAAAAACCAACAGGTAAGCACAGCGTTAAACTTGCTAACTCTATAAACAGCGTTGCGTAATACGAAAATAATCTTTTAAATCTTTAATAGGAATTTAAAAATTGCCTTAAAAGTTCTGAATTTGATTAACTCTAAAAATTATATTTCTAGTTCAGGACCAGGGCGCTATGTAGTTTTTTTTCAAACTTATTTTGTATGCAACCATTAATGTGGCCTTGTTCAAATTTTTTAGAAATTCTTTTTGAGAGCTTAATTTATCTGAATCGAGTACTAATATGTGTATGCATATATAAATAATGCATTGCTAATGCAGACCGATACAACATAACAAATATTTTAGAAAATTACGTTTATTAAAAGTATTTCGAGCAAAGATTGTTACAAATGATTACTAGAAAACAACGGATTGGACAGAAACAGCAGTTCCTCTTCTTGTAAACTCTAATTCATGTGGAGAATTGCCAGATGTAGATTGCGAATTTTTCTTTAAAAGTGTTAAGGTAAGATGAAATAAACATTCTTGTATTCAATACTAATTACATTAAACTAAATGAATTACGAAAGCATATGAAGCACTCTTTTTTCTCAATGAAATTAAATGAACGACTCTAGTCTAATTTTGTAGTTACTTTAATTTACAGCTACGAGAAGAATTCTCTTGTTACTCCAGCCAGGCACATCCTAGGCTCGTTGTGATGCAGTACACTTGGCAAGACAGCATGTACCCATTAGTACTGGCTATTGGACTACCAATAAGTCTGCTAGTTGTTTTCGCTACAATTTGTATCATACTATGCTTTTGGTATTGTCGAAAATCTTCGAATGTTCCAAAAGACACAATTGCTATATCCAGAAAATATGCGTTTGAATGAGACAGTAGGTACAAACCGCCAATGGCTACTGGCTCTCAGCATAAATATCAACTTATTTTATTTAAATTTAATAAAACTAGTCGTAGATCCCTAACTGTTATATTATATTTGAAACTACTTACATCATTAAAATATTTATTCCATTCCTTGTTAACTGCTTCTCTACATTATAGCAAAAATTAATCAATTCAGAAATATTCAGCCCCGCAGTTCATTTTGTACGTATAAGAGGGAACGTCATGCGAATGGCAAATACGGAGCTACTAAAGATACTCATGGCAATTATTTAAAACCCTATTAATAAAATTTGGCTTTTCTCGAGACGTCGTTACGGGGCAGTATTTTATTTAAGAATTCAGTGCTTAACTCTGCAGGTGCAATGTATTGTAACATTAGCAAAAGTTGTTTCGATGACTCGAAGACTCGTAGCGTAAACAAGGAAATATTTAGCTCGAATATAAAATCTTATTGTGCATCATTTTGCGTTTATCTTTATGGACATAATCCAATATTAACTACTAAAAACCAAGTAGGCAATTTCACGTTAATGCAAAGCCATTAAATATGTAAACTGTCTTACCTTTGCTTCTTCTCGTTTCTTGAAAGCATAAGCCATTAAATTTCGCTGTTCAGCTTCGGTCATAACAGGCTCACGGCTTGGAGCTCCTTGTGCTTTCTTTTGTAATTTAATTACTGCACATCTCTTTTTATGTTTGCCAATAAAATCACCAAGGTTTTTCTTTGGAGCAATATGCTTACCGCAAAACCAAATTTCTGCTTCCAGAGGGTTGACTACCTTCAGCTAGGTCCACGACGCTACATGTAGCGTCTGAGGCGCTGAATGTTTTTACGCTGCATATAGCGTATGGACGCTAGAACTGAAGTACTAACGCTGCATCCAGCGCTTTGTGATTACAAACAGTGTGCGCTTCATGCAGCGCCTTTTTGAAAATTGTAGCGCACCATATAGGGGTCTCAATACCTAGCTAGTTGTGATAATTAATACCGAATAAATTATTTCAAGCAAGCTATTTAGATGCTGAGCAAGCATCTAATGAAATGTTTTGATGATTTTGTCTGTCCTTCGTCTGTCTGTCTGTCGCAATTAGCAGTTGTATGGAGCAACTCTTTAAAGATTTTTAAATATTTATTTTTAGGCAGTTATATGTACTCTACTGCAATGTCAATTAGGGGTAAAACAAATGGCGCCACCAAAGTCGAGGGTGGGTCACTTTGAAAAAAAGCAGAAACCCCAAGTAACACATAACCATTTAAGCAATGCTTAAGAAGGTAACAAGGGGGTGGGTTCTAAATTTTGGTTAATTTGGATGGCGCCATTGGTCTCCAGCCCCTAGCCTTCTCCTGTCATTCTTTGTGTCCTTTGATTTTACACATGGAAGTTTACAAGTAGTAGTAGTCACAAGCACTGATTTAGACAGCAATATACACCGACTTACAGAATGTTACTACTATGATACTTACTGAAGTAATTTAAATAATTACGAAAATAATAAACAAAAAAAGGAGTGTGTCTTGTTAAATAAACCTTTAGTTATTAAGGTGGATAATATTTTGATTGTTCATGTCTTTTGATACGAATTTTCAAATATCATTAATAAAATAAGCAAATAAACTTAAGCACACCTGTGTTACTTAAATCATTTTTTATAAAATTGCAGCATATAGTTAATTATGACTATGACTAAAGGTAGCTGATACCCCTATTTTAGGGCAGTGCAAACTTATAGCACCCATAAAAACTACAATGTCACTTGTTATAAAACCCCACGGTAGATTTTAAATCCTCTCGGTCAATCTGTATATTTTTTTACGCTCTATTTAGCGCTGTTATTTGTTTTTTGTACCACTCAATATCTTTTTTTACCAAATTAAAACAAATATAATTTTATTTTACATTATAATACATATTGTACGCCACACTTGCAGTGTCAAAATCATTGAGTGGCGCTGCATGTAGCGCACACTGATTGGAATCACAAAGCGCTGGGTGCAGCGTAAGTACTTCAGTTCTAGCGTCCACACGCTACATGCAGCGTAAAAACATTCAGCGCCTCAGACGCTACATGTCGCGTCGTGGACCTAGCTGACCTTAAAAAGTAAGCAAACAATTTATTGCAATTTATAATCAAATCGAATTAGGGTAACCTCGACTGGGAACTCAAACCGCCCAGATTTGCATCAGATCAAAATACGAAACTCGACTCGAATCCGACAAGAAATTCATGAAACCCCAACTCGACTCGAACCGAATGCAATCGAGTCGGATCGCACTAAACTCGACTTGAAAAGGGTTTATTTCTCAATTTCTCAAATAAGTGCTCATTTTTTCAATATTGGCGTTTTTACAATGGTTATCGCAAGTGGCATATTTAAAAAAATGTAAAGTTGTGCTCCAGTTTGAATTTCCTGACCAAGAGTATTTAAAAAACAATACGTCTTGAATTTTGTAAATTATTTAAAAGCTAGCTTGAAATTTCCGTTACTCGACTCGAAACCGATAAAATGTCTTCAAGTCGCGTTTAGGGTTGACTCGAACCGACTCGAATTGTATCCGAATACACTCGGCTCGAGTTGAACCATAGTTAGGCTAAGCTGCTAAATGCGTGCTGCATTTATTACGCAAGTCCAGAACAATATACATATCACTTCATAATACAATATATTCTTAATATAGTTTTAGGACGTTCATAATGTGCATACTGAAAATTAGATTATTTAAAATTTTTCGTTTTTATCGTTGCTTCCATAAAATATTGCTTTTATTATAGTAGCAAAATTAGAGATTCCAAAAAAGCATCGCCACGGAGAAAGATTAAAAAGTTACCATCAACGAGTCCTGAGTGTCTGCCAGGTCTTCTTTTCCCTCAAATTCCAGGCGAATCGGATCGTGAGGAGGTAGATTCATTGGGTAAACAATTATGCAAGCCCCTCGTAAAATATCCAACTGGTCCTTCACCATCTTTCCCTTTCCTGTCACACAAATTCGAGAATCGACTTGCTTCTACATAAAATATCATATAATTCATAATGACTGTTTGTTTCTAATTATGAGCATGTGCGTATTGATAGTTTATGTACACAGAACCAGACAAGATGCCAGGCGATGGTAGATGTAACCGCAGAGTCAGAGTAAGTAACATTCTCACGTGTTTGAAAATTGCCGAATTTAAATTACAACCAAACCTACATCACTCCAACGGAATTAAAATAAAGGGAAGGCCCACTGATTCTGCATTGCAATCAAACTCCCATGCGAGTACGTTTCTCCAGCTTCGCCTGATACATAGAAGGAATCATTGCGTACGCTGGCGCTGTCTGTGGGCGACATTATTTAGCTAAATTCAAAACTGTCGCACTCATGAAATTGCAGTTAAAAGAAGCCTTGAGCAAGCAAACAATGGATTGTAGTGAGGACGATGAGGATGAAGACCCGATGGGGAAATTATATGAAGCTGAAATCAAAGCAGCTGACAAGTTGATGGCGGAAATTGATAAAAAAATTGCATCTCAATAATTGTATATTAAATTTTCTTTACTTTCGTGCTTTGTGTTTGTAATATTGTGAAATCCATTGTATTGTATGTTAGTTTAAATAAATCCACGTTTATTAGTAAATGGGAAAAAATACAATTACAAAGTTTTTTCCGAAGGTGTTTTTGAGATGCTTACATATTAATATGTTACGTCTGCGCTTGGAGTCTAGGAAGAAGGGGGCAGCGCCTTCAGTTTTGGCAACTTACTGCAAATATTTTAGAAGTCACTAAATAATAATACTTTAATATCCCTTCAATTTAACTAGAATTTAGGCCAGTCGCCAGCGACTGCGTTCGTGTCGTATGGGCTGGCTCAATGTGTGGAACTGCGCAGAGTTATTCTAAATTTTGTTCCACACACCGAGTCAACAACACAAACGCAGTCGCTGGCGACTGGCCTAAATTCTAGTTTATTATATTGTCATAGAATGCCTATAAAACCAGAAAGTAGTTGCATTGAAAACACTCCTATACAATATAAATTTTCAAATTTACTTTATTTTTAGCTTAACATTAATTTTAAAAAAGGGTTGCTAACTTTTTGTGTCATCATCGTCATCGATTTCAGCGCAAAAATGAATGTTAAAAAAAACGACACTGCTTCAGCACTGCGCAACAATCCTAATCGTAAGCATTTAGCCGCCAACTTTAGACAAAGCGCCGAATACACTGCTTGTCATCCACCGAAACGAACTAGACCCGAGAACTACTTTATAATGTTTACTTACATTACAAACTGGAGGGTTTAGACATATTTTTTGAAAGATTTGAAGTGTTAACTAAAATATTTTAGATTTTACAACATGGTTTGTTGCTGCTGCTCTCTCAAAATAGGTTGTATAATTTCTGCAATATCTCTAATCGTACGTCATTTATCATTTTTATTTCAAAATAAATACTGCATCATTATATAGTAATTGAGTTCAACTTTTTACACTTTAAAACAAAATGTGTAAATAGTACCCCAATTTTAAACAACATAATATTTTTGAAGGTATTTACAGGTGCTTCGTACATAGGAGGAGCTTATGGTGTTTTCTATACAACTCGGCTTATTTTACCTGACAGCAAATATAGCAGGGCATTCTTGGACGGTAATATTAATATTACTGAATTGAGCAGTTTACAAATTAATGGAAATTATGAACCAGACAAAGAAGACGAAAATCAGACAGCTCGACAGTTGGCTATGCCCTCAGCATCAAATTATTCATCCAATTTCACATTCGTACTTAAAAACTATTTGGATAAAGAATCAGCCTGGAAATTTGAGAAACATCTCGTCCGCTTTAAAATGTTTTTGATTTTTACTGGGATATCTTCTGGGGCCTCTGGAGTCATCTTAATTTTAAGCATCATTATTGTAAGAAACGCACCTATAACTACCGTAAAGCTTCAAATAACATTCGTGTATGATAGGGACCGGCGGGAGTTATTATTGCTTTATTTGCAGTACACTAAACAAACAATTTTAGTAACATTTTTTAAATTTCATAAAGCGCCCTGTAGCAAAGCCGGTCTCATGCACTGGATGTATCCTCAGCGCTGGTCTTTTGATCTTGCACACCATCTTGGCGGTAGGTTCCGCCTTGGGTTTCTATTCTATGTCAGTTTTCGCCATAAACGAACTTCGAGTCCCTCTCATGGAAGAGTTAAATAAAGGGCTTAAACAAGCACCCGGGGACAAAAGTGGAGCTGAATTGGAACTGTACTTAAAAACGTCAGAAATTTCAGAGAAGTTAGATAATTTCAAAACATCGCACGAAACCATTAAGGGAATTATCTGCCTTGTGATGAGTCCATTTATTGCTCTTAATATTTTTTCTGCTGTTTGTATAGTTAAGTTAGGAATGTGCAATTCTGAATTCTAGTGCTTCGATAATTGAGAATATGATAATATAAGAGTGAAAGGAAATTAGCTGTTGTTATTAGATAAGGAATTTCATTGAGAAATTATTGCAAAATCTCAATTAATGTCTAATTAGTCATATTATTAATTAATCTTATAATAAATTACTGAATTAATGTCGTTTACCATGTAAATATGGAATTAAAACAATAAAATTATAACAAATAGGTCAAAATTAAACTTTAATAAAAATGGAAACATTATTAATTTTCTAATTTTTGTGTGTCTTGTTTTAATAAAAATTATTATAATTTTTTAAGTAAAACTGATGTATACTGTCGCTTTGTTTAAAAAATAAAATTATTAATCCATTAAATTATTACTTGTCTTTTCAAATTTTAATTCGCCACAAAATTACAGCGGCTATACTGTGAGCAGGTGAGCACTGAGCACTGAGCACGACAAAAAAAAACATCATTTAAACTTTCACAAACAAAGAAAAACATCTGAACATCTGCTCAATAATTTGCACAGCAATAATGGACGGCGACGGCACTTGCAGGCAGCATTGCATCCATGTGATGGAAAAATAGACCACTACGAAATTTCATAAATAAATCGTAAACCTAAAATGCCGTCAGCTCAAAAACAAGGGAGGCGCTCAGTGTCATCGCGCAGAAAAACGCAGTCAAAGAAATCCTCAATACGTCCACAATCCCTATCAACATCACCAAGGCCATCTCTACCTACAGCTGTACTAGCACCAGACTTAATGGTATATGGAAATCTCTTGCCCGGACATTTCTTATACCCGCGACCAAACCTAGAACATTTCCTAATCATGACCGTGCAAATACTAAAATAGATATAAAATGCAAAAAAACAAGTATTTATGCGTAGACTTTCGTTCGGTCCGGGTCGGGGCGGGAAATTGCATTTCCCGTCCCGACCCGAACATATTTCTTTCCCGCCCCGAGTTTCGGGGAACGGGAAAGGCTCTTCCCCGACCCGTTCCCGCCCCGGACCGTTCCCGACCCGGACCGTCGGGAAATTTCCCGAAAATTTTCGCATTTGAAATGAAAAATTGTTCAACCGCATTAAAATTTTGAAAAATTAGGATGTCTTCACTTTTGCTCTAAAAACTAAAAATCATATTTTAATTTTTTAGTTTTCAGACAACATTTAGATATTCGAATTTTGCATGCTTAAATTACTTATCGTTAGTCTGGTAACACTTAAGAACTATGAGCAATTTATGTCCGTTTTTATTTGACAAAAATTAAAATCAAATTTTCCTAAATGGTATTTCAAATAGGTATTTGTATTTTAAAATATCACAAAAAAGGCATCCTTAAGATACACGTGCAACAAAATAAAGTAGACAACACGACGGAAAAATTCATTTTTTTAGGCGTCTAAGCTCAGCATCCAAACAAGAAAAATCCATACCCTAAATCTAGTAAGTATTTTGAATTTTAAATTTTGACAGTGTGGTATTTAAACGCCAATAAACGGGTTCCTAGTATAATTTAACTGTTCAGAATGATTTAAATTTTGCTAAACCGGGCATCTCTAATTAGCTATATAGAAATTATACTACGATTAAATATATCCTGCATAATTCATATTATTTCGTTTGAAAACTGAAAAATCACACCACGGGAGTTGCTTGTAGAAAGCTACTAAACAATATGTTATGTAAAAGTGCAAACATTCTTTTAACATGAGGTCAACGGTCAACACATTACACATAACTCCTAATTGTATAACTTATTGACTTGATTATTGTGTTTACTCATGAAGCTCATGCCGAGAGTTACAAAAAAAACGCTTGCTAAATTCGAAAATTTATTATCGATAGTATAGGGTTTCACCGCAATGTAAGATTCAACTTAAGCATAGTGTTCAGAAACAAGAGTACGATGCTTTTGATATTTTGTTATTTTACTGTAAAGCAATTGTAATAAAGTTTGAGCTCGTAACGATTTGAAAAAAAAGGAGAATCAACATTTCATATAATTTCAGTTAAATTGCAAGCAAGTTGAGGAGTAATACCAAACTAACTAATTTACTTATCGCCTTAATGCAAATAAAAATATACTAAATGAAAAAACAACAACATATTGCACCAAGAAACTAACAAATTGAAACACTGAATTCAAAAATGAATACTTGGACTTTAAAATTAAGCGCTTAATCAACGAAAAAGTTGTTTAAATAAAAGTTCAATGAAGATCAATTGTTTAAGTTAAACGCCACTCAACTTAAAATGACCTAGGATCTATATACCCCAGTTTTCGGGAAATTCCCGCCGGTCCGGGTCGGGTCGGGAAACGGGAAAACCAATTTCCCGCCCCGTTCCCGGACCGCCCCGATCAGTTCGGGGAAAGAAAAAGCCTTTCCCGGACCGTTCCCGACCCGGACCGATCGGTCCGGGAACGGGAATTCCCGTTCCCGAACGACAGTCTATATGCGTGTACCATGATTACACGGCAGTTGTAAATAAGTAGTTTATTAAATTAGTGGTATAGTAATGTACAAATATTTAACTAAGGATAATGTCTTATAAAGAACCGCCACTTGGGTAGGGGAAGGAAATGTCCGGGTAGGAAATGTCCTGTTAGGAAACGTTCTAAAACCAGATTTACAACAGGTAGACGCCAAGCGATCCAAGAAATCCGACTTTGGACAAGACAAAAAAAAGTCAAAAAAGTCGGATCCATTGCTCAGGCTGAAAAAAAAGAAGTCGAAAAAGACAGATTTTTTGCAAACTGCCAAAAAACCAGTGGATTTAGAGCTAGGGAGCAAAACATCAGATTTAGTGCAAGATCGAAAAAAATCTAGTTTAGCACAAGACAGAAAGTTATCTAGTTTAGCGCCATACAGACAAAAATCTAGTTTAGCTCAAGACAGAAAGAAATCAAGTTTAGCTCAAGACAGAAAGAAACCAAGTCTAGGGCAAGACAGAAAAAAATCAGATTTCGCGCAAGTCGTAAAAAAATCTTTAGAACAAGACAGAAAACGTTCAAAAAAATCAATTTTAGCTCCAAACAAAAAATTATCGGTCAAATCAGTTCAAGCACAGCAACCCAAAAAATCTACCGACCTAATTAGAGCTGAAATTTTTACAGAATATAAATATGACAAAGGTCCAAGTAAATATCAAGATGGCCGAGAGCTTCCTACTGAAGTAGACTCTTCCTGGCCTGTACCTTACAACTACAAAAATTTGAGGAGATTGTCAAATAAATTACAAAAATGTAACCCTTGTAAATGCTGTCTCAAATGTTGTGGGCTTGGACTTAAATGTTGCTGTTTTATCATCGGAGTGTTTGAACTGGTATTTTTTAACTTTTAATTGTGTATTCCAACGAAGGACACACGTGATATTGTCTGTGAAGAACCAAAATCCAAAATGACCCATATCCATTTTTAGCTAAAACCAATATCCACTATCTACACTATTCTACACAAATGTTCAAATATGTGTTGAGAGCATTTAAATAGAGCATTTTGAAATTTTCAAAAATATGTAAATACAACATTTAACACTTTTTAAAACATGTAAATAGAACATTTTACACTTCAAAAACATGGAATTAGAACATTTTGCACATTTTCAAAAACATGGTAATATGAAATTTTGCTTTGTTGAAAAACATGAAAATAGAACATTTTGCGATTTTAAAAAATTCCTAATTAACATTTTACTCATGTTTCTCATTTTGTTTTTATGACATCTATGAGCTATAGCTCATTTTGATTCCAGCTTAAATTGGATATGAGTCATTTTGGTTCTTCACAGACGATATTTTTACATTTTACACATCCACTTATATGTATAGTTTTCCTGTTGCCCCTCTAAAAATTACGTTCATTAATTTGCAATAAAAATGTTTATAAAAAAAATGAAACAAAACCCCTTGTGTTACAGTTGTTTGAAGGTATCCCATTCTTTGCAGCAGGCTACGGTGTCTTCCGCGCAACTCAGTTATTCTTACCTGGTGGTAGATACAGTCACATAGTCTGGGACGGTCACACGGCCGTACAAAATAGTTTAGCAAGAGTCTTACTAATTGCCGAAGAAAATCCCGGGACCCCATTAAGAGATTCATTGTCATTATCACGTGGTGCTAATGGGAATGGAAGTACACTTGATGTTGAAAAATACCTGAACAAATCAACATTTAAAGAGTTAGAAAGTCTTCTCTTACGTTTAAAATTTCTCTCGATTTTTGCCGGAGTATTTGCAACTGCCTCTGGAATCATTATTATTTTAAGTCTAATTTTGGTAAGTTACATACAAAATTTATAACCAGAAATACATTATATATACAAAAAATTTATAAAATCTTTTTCGTTTACGTTTGCGTCATGTGGTTTTGAAACTTTTGAAATTATTTGATTTGAAATAAAAAGCGAATACTGCCACATTGTGTGTCATTCATTGGATGCATCCTGAGCGCTGGGCTCCTTCTAGTGCACTCCGCGCTCAAATTGTGGAGCGTCATCCAATTCTGCTCAGTTTTGAACTTTGTTTTCGTTGAGATGAGGAAGCAACTGGAGATGAAGCTAAATGAGGCGATAATGGACGATGACAGTGTTCAGCGAAAAGCCCAATATACAATCAATTTAGCAGATATAAAGAGACCCATTGAGAAAATTATTATTACTTGTTATTGCATTATTGCTCCTTTCATTGTTCTCGACATTTACTTATCTACGTGTTTGTTTGCTGTGAGAAATAAAAATGTATAATATGAAATAGAAACAATAGCGCAATAATATTAGACAGTTTGCGCAGTTCGACGTAAAATACTTCCACGCTATACGTAAAACGCAAAATTTAATTTTTACGTTATTCAAAAATTACGGACAAAATAACGTTGCACAGTTTGCGCACTTCAATAATACAACGCAAAAACAATTACCCGTTATATTCAGTAATTTTCAAAAATAGATTATAAGCTTGTTTTTCTTCTCGTTTTTATCGAAAGCACCACATATACTAAAAAAATGGTATGTATTTACATCGATTATTTCATTTAGTAAACTATTTCCGCCATGACGCTACAAATTTCCAGTTGATAACATCTGACAATTACGGATAAAAATCTTGGATTTAAAAAATTGTTTTTTGAAAATAATTTTAATTATATCGAAATAAGGTGTAAGTTGGCGTGGGATGTGTATCTGGGACGTTGGTTCACCACACATGTCGTATACGATCAACTTTCACATAAAAGTCATTCGCCCCTAGTGAGGATTGAACCCGCGACCTTGATGGACAGGCATGTCCAGAATCCTTGGATATTTCGCTTCGCTAACCACTGGGCCATCAGGGCTGTCAGTAAATCCGTGTAAATTCAAATTTTTACGCTAACGTGATATTTTGATTACGCTATACGTAAACGCTACCGTAAAATATAGCGTTACGTAATTTCAAATGTTTACGTAAAACTTGAGTTTTGCGTAAAATGGGAGGAGCTTACGTAAAAATAATTTTTACGTATAGCGTATAGCGTTTTACGTGAACTGCGCAAACTATCTTACAACAGTGCAATGTATATTCTATCTAACGCAATCTATACATACATAAACTGCTCAGTTAAATATTGCTACCGTATAATTATTTTAGTACTGTTTACGTTTTACAATTTACAAGAAATATATATTATGTTAATAAATTGAAAATAAATATACATAGTTGGTCGAAAGAAAAATTACAATTTATTTTTTAACACAAACCCTATAATCTACATGGCAAAAAATAATGCAATAAAACTGACCTGACAATATTAATATTAAATTTTGCAGGTTGTCTGTTGTCTGTTTCAAACTCAAACTTACGATTAGATTAAATTATTTTTGTAAAAGCTAATACAAGCTGACTAGCTTAACGCTCAGCATCTCCTTTGAGTCTTTGAGTCATATACAAGAAAAATCCAGCAAGCATTTTACGGGGTTTAAATTGTTTTAAAAGTTTATCAATTATAACTTACAAACCAACTGTAAAAATTGTTTCGAAGTACACACGTTGAGTTTGGGTTTGAGTTTAAGGTGTATTTCATTTACGAGTCAAACTCTTCAATTTACAGTTGTTGTCTCAAGGATGGACAAATGGATGCTGGTATAATATACTATATATGTGATTATATTAATAATATAGTTATGCTTGCACTGTACTTAGTTAATTAATGTAAGATACGTGTTTAGAAAGAAAAGAAGCATAATTAATTACTGTTTCTACCTATAGGTTCTAGGTACAGTAGGTGCTGTCATTTCACGATTTCACGGATTTATTATTTAAGTATTTTTTAGTGCAAGTGATACGTAAACTATTCAGTTTCCAGATTTCAGTCTTAGCCATCATGTTTCCTTGGTTCTAGACCAGAACTAACAACTAATCGCCGGAAGAATTTAAACTGAAGTTCAGCAGTTACTGAACTACTCACTCAAACTACTGACGTCGGGATTTGAGAGGAGACACATGTTACGTCAGCAATTTTTTTGGAAAGTTTGGGACCCACCCACCCCTAATGTCAGTATTTTAACCATAGAGTAGATGACCCACTCTAGAGTGGTCAAATGATGACACTTACTACGGCACTGTTCATAAGATAACTATTGTCTGGATACAAATTAGTGACATTTGGGAAGGTGGGCCCATACATTTATTGTACCCGCCCATCCCTGCACCAGAGAAGAGCAATGTGAGGTATATACCTCACATTGCTCTTCTCTGTCCCTGCACCAATACACGAAGGGGTTGGGCGGGTACAATAAATGTATGGGCCCACCTTCCCAAATATCACTAATTTGTATACAGACAATAGTTGGTGTGAGTGGTGTTCAAAAAGTAAGAATTTTCAATGGCGCCAGTTGTGTTAGCTCCCGGAAGGAATCTTCACTGTGTGATTGAACTTCACCACTAGATTTTGAGTGGGACACTGGCCGTGTGGAGTAAACTAGTGGATATTTACATGCGCCATGCCGAAAAGTTATAGTTTTTAAGATAAACTCTCGAATTCTCAATCCAAAATCGAAAGGTATGCTGATAAAAAGTAAATACACGATACGCAGTTAAGTTTTAAGTAGTTGTCTTCCTTCGAAATTATCAGTAAGTGTCTTGGCTTGACTTCATAGAACTGCACTATTTATATATTTATCGCTGTAGATTTTTGACTACTTCGGAAAGTATTGTTTTGTTGTATACTATTTAAAGTGTTTGAAGATGCATAAATTGTGGATTAGAATAAAATGCATGCTCACAGTTATATGTACAACTACAAAGTTCTTTATTTTAGCGCGATATGGTGATTTTTGATAGGCTCAATAATGCTGTAGTTTTCAGTCTACCAACCACCAAATCAAACCCACTCACATTTTCCACAAACTCCAATTTATTAAAGTATTGCGGCAGAGTTCCGGAATGTACACTGAGTTACAGTTGACAGTGCAGCAGGGCTCTAAAAGCATTTATGAATACCTATGACCTATACATACAATTTTTCTGCTTGTAAAAATAAACAAAAGCACAGTTTACTACAGTTAACATTGCGTCCTATTGGGCGTCGGTAGTCATTATGTATATAGGTCATTGGCAAAGAATGTGAATATGCATAGACGCGTCATATTATTGTCTAATCTGCTTAATGTAGTCACTGCACCTATTAACTATAGCCACACCACTTATGACTTACAAAACTAACAAGATAATACTTTGAAAAATGCCAATGTTTGCTTGTCCTATGGATAAATTCTAATAGACTAAATTGATTTTCTTAGTAGTTGTCAGCCTGATCTGTCAAGGACTCGTAGTTGAATTTTTCTGAGGTCAAGATGAGCAAGTTCGTTCATAATAATAGTACGAAGAAGAATAGACCTATAAAAAGGAAAGCCTGTAATGAAAGAAGAGAAAGAGATCCAGCAGACGTGCAACTAGGTTCTGTTAATTTTGATCCTAGCAAGTTTAAGATACCACTGATACCTTCAGTGAGACCAGTTGCCAGACCAGTTGCGACGGCAATCAGAGTTGTACAGACCAATACGCATTCAAAGTTCACATATGGGTATGTTTTTTAAGTGACCTAATTAGAAGTAATTCCTTAACAAAACCATAGCAACTTTGACAAGCGTTTTTGAATTGTATTTCAAATATTGTATCTGTAAGAGCATTCAATTCAACCCATTAAATATTGAGTTTGACTATCACTTTTTCACTGTTGTGCAGGGGTAGAATCAGGCAGGGTCATGGGATGCCAATTTACGGCGTTTCATTCAACTGGACGTTAAAGCCTGGTGAACCTTTAATCTTTGCGTCAGTGGGTAGTAATCTTGTTAGTATTTACGAATGTAGCAAGCCTAAGCCATTTACCTTAGGAAATTCAAAATCAAGCTCAGAATCGAAGTTGAAATCCAAAGAGAACGTACCCCATGATGAGCATGAGGTTGTATCTGAATCCGAAGCCCCATTTAAGAGGCTTCTAGTTTTCGCTGATCCTGATGTAATAATTTGTTTTGACTCATTAGTTCTTATCGTTTAATACAAAAATAATTATTATTACAAATCATTTTGAATTTCTAATTTGTTTACTTCTGTCTGTTCTATGATAATATTTGATAAAGAAAAAGGAAGAATTTTACACATGTGCTTGGTCGATGGATTCAGCTGGAAACCCGTATTTAGCTACAGCTGGAATTCGAGGTATAATTCGGATTTTGTCTCCAGTTGATGGTAATTGTGTCAAGAATTTTATCGGTCATGGAGGTCCTATTAACTATATAACATTTCACCCAAAAGATGTTAACCTTCTTCTTAGCTGCTCTCAGGTAATTTAACTAAAACTAAACAGAAATTGCAATATTTAACTAACAAGGAGGTATAATTCCTTCAAACGAATGTTCACGCTTGCACAAGCTTACTTCAATAATTACCAGTTTGTGCCTTTTTTAAATAACATCGAACAGGATCACAGTCTCCGACTGTGGAACATTAAAAATGATTACTGCATCGCAATCTTTTCTGGAGACGAAGGTCATCGAGATGAAGTTCTGCATGCAAGTTTTGACCTACTAGGAAATCGAATCGTTTCATGTGGGATGGACCATTCACTAAAGGTGTGGATGCTGGACGTGGCTGAGGTCAAGGCTGCTATAGTAAAATCCCATATTTGGGAAGCTAAGGGGTTTGTGAATGGAAAATTGATTTGCAAACCATTTCCAACTCATCGCCAACATTATCCTCAGTTTTCGACGCGGAGCATTCATAATAATTATGTCGATTGCGTGGCATGGTTTGGGGAGTTTATTATTTCGAAATCATGCAAACGGAATAAAATTGTTTGTTGGAAAGGTGGGGATGCTTTTCAAGACTGGTCTGACGTTGTTGACCAGAAAATAACGGAAACTACGTAAGTTTTCTTTTGTTTTAGCACGTAATGATTAATAAATAAACTAGTTATTAATTCGTACTTTAAGTAAGTCAAAGTTGACATGGGATGTACCTATGTTATTAAACTACCGTCATTATTTGCATCATTCTAAAAACACTAAAAATTGGGTTGTAGGACAAATTCCCCCTGGACAAAGTCTCCACGGACATTTTACCCCCGGACATTTTCCCCCGGGTCATTTTCCCCCCGGACTTTTTCCCCCTATAAGTAACAGCGGACATTTTCCCCCTAGTACTAATATTCAACAACTGGTATGTGGTATTTCACTACTGTGTAAGGGTGCATACTTTGAGAAGTAACTCAATGTTGTAAGCTATAGGACTAGGAGCTGGTCTTGAGTATTATTTCACGATTTGCTTACTAATTTCTATGTAAATTTTAATGTTCTGCAATCTACAAACCTACATACTTGTAATTACTATGCTATGTTTGCTGATCTGACCAGCAAGGAAATGGTTATACACAAATCCGCTTCGGTTGAAGTTTTATTTTATCAGTGTCCATCAAGAACTCGAAGCAGTGTCACTGTCTTAAAATACTTACTTCTGAGTATTTAAGTAGAAATTGCAATGGTTTTAGAAATAATTAAAACAGCGTCTGGTGGGAAAAAAATCGCATTCGAAGAGTTAATAAAGTAAATTTTGCATAGAATTTGTGAGATTATATACAATCAGTGAGAATAAAATTAAAACATATTCTTAAAACCCAGCATTTCATAAATCATCACTTAATCTTACGACACATAACATTTACGAGTTTGGGGGGAAAATGTCCGCTGTTACTTATAGGGGGAAAATGACCGGGGGGAAAATGTCCGGGGAGACTTTGTCCAGGGGGAATTTGTCCGATTACCAAAAATTGTTTACATCCTCGACAATTTGTTATTTTTGGACTAGGCTACTATTATTTTGGTCTCATTTGATTTTGTTTTAATACTTTCAGTGTAATTCGTGAGTGGAAAATCGAAGATTGCGATGCGTGGTTCATTCGGTTTGGATTTGATTTCGCGAAGAAACGCTTAGCATTGGGCAATGAAATCGGCAAAACGTCTATTTATGACATGAAAAGTGAGGGTATGAAATCAGAACCCGATGAAGTACTATCACACCCAAAGTGTACAAGTTTGATTCGTCAAACTGCCTGGAGTCGGGATGGAAGCGTTCTTGTTTGTGTATGTGATGATTCTTCGATTTGGCGTTGGGATTATAAGCATTAGTCTCGGCTTCAACTTGCCGTTTTCGGTTTGATACAGTATAATAGTTCTAACGCAGTAGTCTCACATCGTTAATTCCTCTTTTTCGAACTTTCACATCTGTATATCGCTTTGCCACATATTTTTGTATCAACATTTGTTGTGATTCACTTATGATACATTGTGATTTGTAATACATTTAAATGGGTGAGCATTTAATGCTTCAATTTGATTGAGTTGAACTTGAACGTCATATTATTTTCATTTAATTTGTTTTAATGCTATAACTATTGTGATTATCCCTATTTTTTTAAATCCCGTAAAAAACAAAAAATACTGACATATACTTGTCCTTAATTGTTATTGAAACATATTTTGGAAGGTTATTATTACATTATTTAGGAGTAATTCGGTATACAAATAAGTATTAATAAATAACGTATGACTTACATGTACTAAGTAATTTCCACCAACTTGGAAGACAAGCACGGTATACAATCAAATAGCATCATTACCGTGGGGCATGAGTTTTAAAACGAACTTTTACGTTTGTAGGAGTCAGACGTACATTTTTTTGCTCCTGAGCGACATTTTGTTTCTCCATGTTTAGTCAAAATTCTGAAGCCGATCTCAGAGATAGTGTCAACGCCATTTCTCAATCCGGAGTAAGTTTTATCACATCTGATGGTTCCACTCAAGACCCAAATTTAATAGGATGCCCTAACTGCGATAAATTTTATAAGAAGAAAGGGATCAAAAGGCACATTACTAGCGCTCACCCTGACGTACACAGACAGAATCTTGTCGATTCACTGAACACAAGTTACTTTTTACCACCTTCTAGGGAGGAAGATGATGATCCTGAGGTACTTACTTTAAGCAATGAATTTGATGGCTTAATTACGAAGTTGGATGATTTAATTTCTAGAAACAACGTAAATCATGAACTTTTCGAGATTCTGTGTACCGAGTTTACAACTATTTTGCAAAAATGTCAAGATGAACTCCCTGGGCCAAAAAATCCAGCTAAAAAATTTTATGAGCTAAGGAAAAGAAGTGGCGGGTTCATGAACACTGATGCAGGTTACAATTCGGGGTCTAATCCACAGCGAAAATCTAAGCGCAAGCGAAAAGCACGAAAGCAGGCCTACAAGGAAAATATGGTGCAGTACTTATTTTACAATCAGCGCAAGAAGGCAGTACGTACAATTATGAACTCTAATGATAAATCATGCCACATTCCGTTAGCTGAATTAGAAAAGGCTTTCACCGCTAGATGGAGTACTTCAAATGATGCAGTCGGTCCTATTTATAACCATGTTTCTACAGAGCAGCAAAATGATCTAGACGCTGAATTTATTTCAGTGTGTTACCCTGATACAGTTAAGCTTCATATCAAGAAAATGAATATCGACTCTGCACCAGGGCCAGATGGGATTCTTGTTCGATGGGTTAAATGCACGCTTAAGAAATCCAAGACTATAATTGCACATATTCTAACCTATATGATGAAGCATAATTTTGTACCAACTTTTATGCATGAAGCAAGAACTGTGCTTATCTACAAAGGTGGTGAAGTGCGCGATCCTAAGAATTGAAGGCCTATAACTGTTAGTTCTGTCATTCGAAGAATCATTGAAAAAATCTTGGACAAAGAGTTACGAAAGTATGTTAACCTTAATGAAAACCAACGAGGGTTCTCGAACCAAGCTGGCACGCTCATTAATACCACCCTTGTACATGAATGTCTTCAGAAAGCAAAGAAAGAGAAAGGGGACTGTACTGTTATTTTCTGTGACATATCTCAAGCGTTTGACAATGTTGGTCATACTCACACTTTTCGTCAACTACATTCTAAGCCTGCTCCTACGCTTCTTAAGAAAATTTCATGTAGCTTAGCATCAAATAATTTTACTAGAATTAATACGATTGAAGGCAAAACAGGAGTTATAAAATTTGAAAGGGGTGTAATGCAAGGTAGTCCTCTTTCACCATTTTTATTTAATGTCTCCATTGACCCCATGGTTCAAGAATTAAGCGAGAAGGAAGTAACTGACAAATTTGGCTTTTGTTTACACTCTCAACATCCGAACATCTCTAATGCCGAATTTGCAGATGATACTGGTCTAATCGGGAATTCACGACATTCAGCTACTGAACTGTATCAACAAAGCTCAACAGCCCTTGCTCAAATATTACTTCAAATGAGCCCTCCGAAGAGTGTTGCTATTAACATTCTGGGTGGAGAATTGTGCAAAGATCCTCTTAAAGTTGATGGAAATACTAGCATAAGATGCATTGGATCTGAAGAAACCATTAAATATACAGGAGTAAATTTTAATGACTCTATTGTTTTTAACGAAGGAAAATGCGCTAAAAAATTTAATGACCAAATTGAAAAACTAGTATCCACGCCAATGCTCAGACCAGATCAGAAGCTCAAGGTTCTTAAAGACTACATTTGGCCGACACTCATTTATCAGTTTCAGAATGCCCCATTAACAAAGTTGTCATCTAAGTTCTTGGATTCTATTGATCAAATCATTAGGACGTCAGCGAAAGAGATTTTAAATTTACCAACTAGTACACCTACAAATATGATGTACTCTAGCACCAAAGTTAAAGGGCTGGGTCTTATCAGAGCTAAATGGGAAGCTGGTATTCAAAATTTTAATTCAACGGAAATTTTAATCCAATCGCAACACGCAATTCTGTATGAAATAAAGGACTTTGAATCTGATCAAGCAAAGTCTTTGGACTTCCTTGATATTCCTCCTGATGTTCGAGAAATTGTTTTTGCAGTGCATGGTAAAACAAGCAAACCCATCCGTGATCACTTAAGAAGTTTGGAATACGAAAATTGGTGCAAACTTCCTCAAAAAGGACAAGGATAATACAGTTTGCTGAATGTCCACAAGCAAACAAATGGATTAATTCTAAAAATGGTATATCCTCATCTGAATGGACAAACGCTCTAAAAATGATTGGTAATGTTATGCCGGTTAATGCAATCCCGCGACCTGATCAAGGATCATTCCGCTGTAGACATGGCTGCAGTGAGAAAGAAACTTTAGGCCATATCCTTAGAAAGTGTCCCTGGGGGGAGTTAATACGTAATAACCGACATCATGCAGTAAGGCGTTTGATTGCGCAGGCTATGAAAAAGTCGGGATGGAAAGTTTTGCAAGAGGTGGAATGTACAGGAGACGGTTCGAGGCGTGTTTATATTATTGCTTACAACCAACGAACAAGAAAAGATTTGATTCTTGATCCAACTATGTATTAGAATGGAGCAGAATGACTGCGAGCAAGCTACGGCAGTAAATCGGGACCGGGAGAAAAAAGATATTTACGATCCTTGCATTCCGTACTTTCAGCAAAAACTAGGATTAGATGAGATTGAGGTGATAGGACGTTACATTGGAGCTCGCGGGACTATTACCAAATTTTTCCTAGATTTTATGAAATCTCAAGCCTTAACTTCATTCCTCATTGAAGATATTGTAACAACAGTGCTGAAGAAATCAGTGCAGATTTGCCAACATCATTTGTATTCTATAGTTTCTAATGCCTGATTGGCTACATTAAATATTCTTTCAGTTTAAATTTTTACAAAGTTAAATTTACTATTTAACAAATTTGTGTAACGTATACTGAGTCGTTTAGGCTACCCTCGATGGAGGTCAGTGTTAAGTTTGTTCTTTTGAATAAAATTATCTTTATATATTAGCGAATTTAAGACTTAAATTTCTCTCAAATTGTCACATAACCAACACATTTTACTGGGGGTCGCTTACTGAGTTATAGTTGTTTTCATCATCTTTGGTGTAAGACATTAATGCGTCCCGAAAACGTTCTTATAATAGGGGGGTCTAGTTTTTTGAAGCTACATATAGCATAATTTGTAAAGGGGCAGATGTTTCAAATCATTCAAGATCTGTTCTGCCAACACAGACCTCTGTTTGACCAGCTTACCTCATACCAACACAGAGCAAAGTTAACCTTTAATGGTATTGGTCGCTACTTACACACGTCGACATCCAGGCGTTTAAGATTAACTATTTTAGAATGATGAATTATTCAGTGAACGAGAAAAAGTCTCAAACTTAGAGAATATAGAAAATTTCAAAACACCATCGGAACCTTAACACGGAATTACTTGTAATGTCATGAGGTCATTGCTGTTTTAAATATTTATACTGCTTTCTCCTTAGTGAAAGTGGGGATTTTATTAACACAACATTTTTTATACATCGCAGTGCTAGTGAGAGTAGCACACCACGGAACGAAAGTTTACAATTTATTAGCAAAGAATATTACAGAGAAATCAAAAAAACCAAGTTGAAATGATTTTACATTCTAACTACTTAATTTCCTTTACCATGTTAATCCATTTTAATCTGGAATTTAAATATATTATATAACAATAAAATAATAAAGTGGGTCAAATAAACTAAAAATTTAATCTTCAAATTTACTTGGCTAAATTTTTTATTTAGCATTTTTACAGAGAGAAAGACTTTATTAAAATACTTTGTTAAAATAAACTTGACACTATCCGTCCTCCAACAATAATAACCCAAAAATGACCATCAGGACGTTTCAAAATTCTGTAATAAATTAAAATTAATTAGGTTTAAAATTGTAGTACTATATAGGTAAACGTACTCTGACAATTAGTTCTTACAATTGACGCATACATATATTTGAATTGTTTATTCAAAGCTTGCGCTATTTAAAATAACATTAGGCAGTTAAGTATTACCAACATGGGCATCCATCACGAATTCACAGATGTTTGGAACAAGAATTGGAATACAATGAAAATATTGCTTATAATATTGACAAACAATGAAAGCAATCATCAGACTAATTCCCATTGGCGTGCACTTTCACTGAACATTTGAACCGCAACGTAGTTTCATAAAACCTTATAATGCCGAAACGAACACGAAATTCAGCATCATCACGCAGGAATACGCAGACTTTAAAGACAAAAAAAGCAAGAATACACCCACAATCACCAAGGCCATCTCTACATAAAGTTGCAGGAAAACCAGGTACGAAAAAAAAACCTAAAACATCAGATTTTGGAGAAGAACCAAAAAAACATAAAAATTCCGATTTACGAGAAGGGGCAAAAAAGAACAAAAAGTCTGATGTAGGGGAAGTTACAAAAAAGCCCAGGAAATCAGATGTAGGGCAAAAACCAAAAAAACCTAAGAAATCAGGCGTAAGGCAAAAAACAAAGAGTCCCAGGAAATCAGACTTGGGGAACGAAATAAAACAAGCGAAAACATCAGATTCAGGTATAAAAACTGGTGGTGAACAATAAACTGCTGGTAAGGCAATTTATTATTATTTTTGCAAGACAACTGCCTAGCTACTTTGATTGATCTCATATGGAGCCGGCTCAATTAAAATCCTAAAAACAGGTGTCCGAATATACTTCACGGGTTTTTCTAGTTTGACTTTTGACTCAACTTTCAACCATTGAAAACAATTCGTTTTCGTCAGTTCGTATTCTGTGTATGTAGTCCCACACATTTGTTATGAATAGAAATCTTTGATCACAGGTTGGAGCGGTAGCGCCCTTGAGAGTTGACATAATCCGTCCAATTCATGACATTTGTATATTTATGGAGTTAAAGAGGAAAAACCTGACTTCTTTCAGTAGATCGTATAATATACGAAATTCTGCGCGGGTTTCAGAAATCTGATATGAGACATGGCATACAGCACGTTACGTTATTAGTTGGTTGGCTTGCAAAAATAATGATGCTGTCAGAGTAGGGCAGCTATAGTCTCGAAAACCAAGACGACTCTATTTAACTGGGACACACTGGGAATCAGATTTAGAGTTAGAGGACGAAGAAAGCATCGAACCGAATAAAAATGACTACATGGAGGTACACATTACTTTGGATCCCGATTCATTTGGAAACCAAGAATACGAATTAAAAACTAATAAAAATGAAATTATTGAAGAAAAATACGAAAATGAAAAACAACTGAATCCTGCGTCTACGTCAGAGGAAAATGATAGTGATCTAAATCACCATCAAGATACTGATACTAGAGGAGAGTTTCGAAATCACGCTCATAACCACCATTCATCCCGTCCTCGGCCTGTACCGTACAAATCCAAGGCAAGAAGGCAATTTGAACATCAAACATCAAAAGAATGTGACCCGTGTCGATGCTTTCTAAATTGCTTTGGACTCAGCCTTAAATGTTGCTGTTTTATCATTGGAGTCTTTGAAGTGGTATATATTACTTACTGTTAATAATTATTCATTTAAATAAGCCATTTAAACCATGGACTTTTCATGTCTAGTGCAAATATGTGATTCGCAGAAATATTTACGGTTCAAAAAATATATTACATAATGATGTGTTCTTTACCCAGCTGTTTGAAGGTATCCCATTCTTAGCCGCAGCCTACGGTGTCTACCTCATAATTGAATACCGATTCCCTGGTGGTACAAACTTGAGATTTATTTTGGACGGTTACAAGGATACGAAATATCAGTTGGCATATTCGGCACTAGTAGCCGAAGAAATTGGAGACCAAAGTGTGAAAAAGTTTTCCAAAGTTTTGGGGTCTGGGCTAATGTCATCATTACTGGAAAATACATATTCGCATGTACGGAGTGTAGGTGATGATGTTAAAAATGCTGCCGGCAAAATCATCAACTTGGAAATAATAGAAAATGTTGAAATACGTCTCTCACGCTTAAAAATTATTTTGATTCTAGCTGGAGCTTTTGGAATTGCCTCTGGTGTTATTATTATTCTCAGTCTATTTTTAGTAAGTGTATATATAATAAATAATTAGAGTTGACTGATACAAGTATAAGTCATAAGCATATAAAGTCTGAAGTTAATTTTTATTATTGTTTTATTATGTTTGAAATCTTGAAATACTATTTTATGATTTTAAACAAAAAAAGCGCCTTCTTTCCGATTGTATGTCCTGTGTTGGATGCACCCTGAGTTCTCTCCTCCTTCTAGTTCACTCTGCACTCAAGATTGCCAGCGTCGTCACATTCTGCTCCATGTTGAGCTATACGGTCGATGAGATTCAAAACCTACTAAATATGGCTCTAAGTAATAAGCTACTATTGGAACTTTTCAGCATAGCAGTGAATGCCGCTTTACCATTTTCAGTTAATTTAGAAGATGTCAAGAGACCCGTTGAGAGACTTGTCATTATTACTTATGTCGTTACAGCTCCATTTATTGTTCTCGATATTTACTTTGCCGTCTGTTTGTTTGTAGTGAGAAATAAAAAGTGAGAAATATGAAATGGACAAAACAGAACACTAATAATTATTATTGTTAAAACACCTTGTTCTATACTAACTATTCTAGCAAAATATATTACAATTTCCCCAGTTAAATTTTCTGCTACCCGCCATCATGACGGCTAGCTAAATACTGATGTACGGATATTATATTTTACCATGTAAATGTGTACATATTTCTTTTCTTACAAACAGAAACTGCACAAAAATTATTTCATTCAACTTTTTGTTAATATTATTGTACTCATATTAAATAATTAATTATTATTATTAATTAAATTATTTTTAAAAATAATTCTCATCATTTAGATCGAAATCACTACTCTACGCTTAAGCAAATTAAAAAATACTAGCAGGTTAGCAACCCGACGGGTTGCGATTAAAAAATGTAACATATATTTTTCACATTAAGTTGTAATAGTAAATAAGGTTGTGGCCAAATCGACTTTGGGGTTGCCCAATATAAGCTTTAATTAGAGGTTCTACTGGGTTAAGTTATTACCATTGGGTTGAAGTGTTGACCATATACTTGCACAGGGTAAGCTTTGACCTCAACTTTGACAGGGGTAAGCTTTGACCCTAATTTTGCAAGGGTTAAGTTTTTCCCATAAGCGTGGTAGGAGTAGGTTTTGACCAGAGCCTTGCCTGAGTGAAGTATGGAATTAGACTTGTTTGGGGTACGTACTGATCAGTGACTTGCCCGGGTAACACTATAGTAAAAAACTTCGACCAGAGACTGGCACGGGATAAGTTATACTGTAGCGTTGGCTGGCTTGAGCATTTACCACAGACTTGCCCAAAATTAATGATTTGCCTCACCGGTCGCATTCTATTATATTTGTTGACCTCACAGGCTTTCTCGGGATAAGTTTCTCCCAGGGATTTGCCCGTTTTGGTCACGGACCGGACGTGCCCAGGGTAAGCTTCAATCACAACCTTGCCCGGGCTTAGCTTTGATCAAATGGGCCATCCATATAATACGTTTCAGTTTTTTGTGCGAAACCCCCTCCCCTCTCTTTAATCGTCACTTCACCGTCATTCCTTGATACCCCCCCCCCACTATAAATTTTTCAACTTTTTAAATAGTTGTTCACGGAATTTTTATATTTTCTAAAGGCCTATATACACATTTTTCCGAAAAGTGAATATTTACATACCACATACTATATTTTATCAATATTGTATCCGCTTTAATTCGCCGTAATAAAAATTTAAAATTTACAAAAATTGCCTAAAAAGTCATTTGCCTAAATCCCTCATCCCCCCTGCTGTTTCAACGCGTCATTAGCCTGAACCCCCTCCCCCCATGAAACCTAAAACGTAATGCATGGATGGCCCCAGAGGCTTAACCGGGGCATGGTTTTGCCACAGGCGCGATCCAGGTATGTTTTGATCAGAAACTTAACCTGATTACGCTACGGCCACCGACATATCTGGGATCAGTTTTGATTTCAGGTTAGCCCGGAATTAAGGCTTTAAATTAATTCGGGTTAAATAAATCGTATTAGTCATTTTTACTTTTTTACGCAAGGGGTAAGTAAAACCTGATTGTGCGTCTTTTGTGCGATGTAAAATTCACCCTATTTTGTTTAATATAATATATTACTTCCAGCTGCTGCATGTACAATTGTATTGGATCACAGGCCTAGAAGAGTTAAGACTTCACGACAACCTTGGCTTGTAGATGCGTCAAATGGTACCATGAAAAGTGCAAATAGTTGAAAACTGAAGCGCACACAACATGTAGTGGCTTTTAACAGGGGCCATCTCAAACCCCATATTATTATTCACATTTAATGAAGAGATAACAAAAATAAATTATTGATATGCGAAACTGTTAGGGAAATATTATTACAAAGCTTAGCGTTCTTGAGTGCACTTTAGTGTAAATAGTAAATTGTAAGTGCAGTAATGCAGAGTAGACATGGATACGATGCAGTTGTAAGTTATACAATAGGAAACTTTGGTTAAATAAAATAATAAAATTACATTAATAATTTTCTGGCCAGATTCAATTTTTTTTTATCGGATTGCATTTTTTTCCTCAAATTTTATGGCGTTGAAGTTAGAGGTATTTGCAATTAAAAATCTAGCTCTGTACCAATCAGGACCCTGGGTTTTTTAAAAATTCGAATTTACAGGCTGTGATTGGTGCAGAGCTAAAAAGTTAAAACGGGAATAATTCAAAAAAGTGTCAAAACACTAAATTTTCCGAGACAATACCGGCATCCGCTTGACCAAGGGCTATCTAATGACACCCCAATAAGGGGTAAATTCCTAAAACTGTAGGAGGAGTACACTGTATAAGCTGGCAACCCCCCGTAACACTGCACGCGTTAATTAAGAGATTTTTCAGAGTGACTGGCAGCAGCACTGCAGTTTGATTTACAGTTTAACAACGATGGAAAGGATTAACAATACTAAAGTTTTGAGTCAACTTTTGACATTAATAATAATTTGTAGTTCTAATAAATTCTGCGCTTTTAGCCCCACTGCCCATTACCCTGCGGCCGGCGGCCATATAAGATATTAGAGATATGACTTCATTCACATTAATTTTGTGTTTTCAAGATGCAGTCAGTGTCAGTACATAAACAGAATTTAGAAATTTTTCAAAATTGCATTGAATTTAAAATTACTTGTAATTTAAAATTATATATATATTTAATATTCAAATTCGATTCCGGCCGTAACCTCTCAACTCTGAACTAGAATTAAGCTGAAAGTGTTTTGATTTTAATATTTTTAATAATAATTTTGCCTCTCTTACAAGAAAAATAAATTCAAAGTTTCTCTCAGTACACAGTCCTATAACACTCTAAACTAACACAAATCTCAGCCTAAAAATTAAGTTTTTAAATGTAAACTTTTGAAAAATGGTTTGCGATTGCGAGGGTGGTCACGATTGTAACCCGTGTAGTTGTTGGACTTACTGTTGCGATTGTTGCACTTTAAAAAAATCTTGTGTCTTTATTGCAGTTACTCAAATTGTGAGTGATCTCTCGGGTTCTAACTAATTCCTAGTAGTTTCATAATAAGTTATTACATCATAATGTGATAAATTGTCATATAAAATTCATAAAACCAAAACAATATGGGAGACGCTTCCACTTTTTTGAAACTATTGAATTAATTTATTTAAGAATATATGCCAAGGCCCAAATGATAATAATTACAGACAATTAAATAATAGAATTTTTACATTCTTCCTTCCATATAGTTGTTTTCAGGTCTCCCATTCTTGGTAGCAGGCTACGGTATCTTCCTCTCAACCCAGATACTTTTCCCTGGTGGGGAGTACAATGGCAATATCTGGGACGGTCGCGCCGGGTTACAGGATCTGCATCGTACTTTAGACAAAGGAGATGGAAATGGAACTCAAAACATATCCGCGCCACGTGGCTGGTGGGGACCATCTAATCAAACTGGTGGTCGTGATGGAGGAGACATTAATATCCACTACTTTCTGGACAAAGAAGGACTGGAAAAATTTGAAACTTACCTACTACATTTCAAAATTACATTAGTTTCTGCTGGACTATTTTCAATTGCATCAGGAGTTTTTTTGATAACAAGTCTATTTGTGGTAAGCTAAGCATTTAAGCGGCACAACAACCTTAAAAATTTAATTATGATATTTATGAGATATAATATAATATGGCAGCCTTAAGAGTAAGATGCGGCAGTTTAAACAACTTTCCCCCATCAAATCTTAGATTCAATATCTCCTACTTATTTTTGCACTTTTTCTAATATTTAATTTATAGCTGTTTTCTTTGCAGTTTTGCATGAAATTCAGGTACCTACTTAAAAATTACGGAGAAATTAAATGTTTTCAAAAACTTTAAAATTTATTACTTTTTTTGTCGACTTCTGTGACATAATAAAGCGAGTACTAACGGACTTTGTGTCATGTCTCGGGTGCGTCCTAAGCGCCGTATGTCTCCTCCTCCACTCTTTGATGAAATTTGTGAGTGCCAACATCTTCTGCGCCATGACAGTCTTTGCCTTGGGGGAGATTAAGAAGAGACTCATGAAAGAATTGGCCCTGCAACTATTTGGAGCTGGAGTCGCGAACGGCCGAAAAGCGGAAACAGATGCTCGAGAAGCTCACACAACAGTTAATTTAGCAAGTGTGAAGGCTACAGGAGACAATATTTACATTATTATTTTTTCTTGCCTCGCCCCATTCATTGTTCTCGACATTTATTTGGCTGTCTGCTTGTTCTCAGTAAGAAAAGAAAAGTGGTAATAAATTATTGTCATTGTGGAAAGGGGGAAAAATTTATTAAGTACATTATGCCTTCGCCTTCAGTTTAACTCATTTGTTTGTAATGTATCAATACATCATTTATGGACGACCCCTTACTAAAATTTTGGAAACTGTCAACTTTAAAATAAATTATGTTCCGTCGTCCTGGCCCTGCCCTGGCAAGAAGGATATGAATAGCCAGCATGTCCCGTAATTTACTTATTACCATGTAGATATGTAGTAATAGCTTAAAATTGCCGGATTAAAATATTATTCTAATTCTAATAAAATTGCACAGTAATATGCAAATTTAAAGAAAATTTAAATGTCACTTTAATATTTTAATGAAATTTATAAGTTTAATTAAATTAGCATATTATGTAGTTTGCTCAGAGCCATTTTCTACTAATGTTTTCATTACTACCAAGACGGCCGGTTAACCGGAACCGGAACCGGCACTGGCATCGACCGGTAATGTCACCAAAACTATAGTGTGCATTTAAACATTAAATTTAGAATGGCGGAAACCTTAGAAAGTAATGCTGCTAGCCGCCCCTTTGTTAACGATAACGATCAAGTTAACGCCAATGCCAACGCAAACAATCTCCCTGAATCCAAATCTAAATCAAAGACAGATTTAAAATTCGAGCCAACAGCTCCAGCGCGACTAAAATCCGGGAAAGTAGCAGCTCAGTACGAAGACGAAGATGAATCCGAGGATGAGACAGAAGACTCAGAAGATGACTCTGACGAGGATTATTATGATCCACGATACAATGATCAATCTCCTCCGTGTAGATTCAACCCTTGCTGCTGTATTGCTTGCTGTTGCAGTCTAACAAGAATCTGTATTTCGATTGCCATCATTGAATTTGTAAAATTCTAATTTTCTAATGACGAAATATTTCCTACTATTTAAATATATTAGTCTACATTTAAAAGTTATGAAATAAATATTTTAGTTTTAAACAGTTAAGTCAATAATTTTACTTTTCTTCATTTATTATTCCGTAATTAATTACGCTGTATTCCTAATTGTTTAAAATAAACAATTAATTAATGTTTGGGCTTTGCAGCTGCTTTCAATCCCATTTTTCTGTCTATCCTTGATTATCAATGAGGTTGTCGTGTTTGTCAGTGAGAAAACCTCCGATGTGAGAGCTCTAATGGACAAAATGGAGAACATGAAAAAAGAATTTGGGAAGAAAGCAAAGGATCTGGAGGAGAAAGCCAGTGGTCTCCCTGGGGGAAATGAAATGGGCGACATTCTTTCGAAATATGCAGGCAAAGAAGTTAATGACACAAAAGCCGCTCTCGGTCTCGATGATGAAAAGGGACGGGGAATGAGTATGTCCAGTATATCCATCCTTGTGTGTCCTGATTACACTGAGGGAATCGGTAAAACGATGTCTCAAATCATCGGGTGCCCGGAAACGAAACTAGTGGAGAATGAATTTATCTGTAAGTTAATTCTAGTCACCCCCAGTACCAGTAACATCTTATATTCCAAAACGAGCGTATCTCTATGTATAAGACGATTTTGAAAAAAATAAGTTACAAAAGAAATCCAATTTTGAATGAATTCAATATTTTTATTTTTATTCAGTTTACAAGAGCCTCATGTTGGCGGCTGGCATCATGACCTTTGTGGCTGCAATAATTTTGATTACAAGCATTATTTGGGTCCGTGAGATGATTTTATAATCAATCTGAATCTAATACTAATACTTGGAAGCAAAACAATTTAGTTACTATTATTTTTAAAACAATATTAAACATTAGTTCAGTTTTCGCAATTTTTTAAATAAATTTTTGCAGAAATGCTGTTCAACGAAAATGGGCCCACCCATTGGTTGCTGGCTTAGTTTTGCTCTCCAAGTACTCCATCTAATCTTGATGCTTGCCAGTTTTGTTACTCTTATCCAGCTCGTTGCCCTTCTTTTCGACAAAATTAAAGAAAAACTTGATCAAGGTTACATGAAAACTTTGGCGAAATCTGCCTTATTC